>JAUCRC010000019.1:369417-839417 GCA_032399595.1 Tetragonula carbonaria | reverse complement strand
AAAAAAAAAAAAAAAAAACTGTATAACTGTGATGTACCTGCTTCGAAGAAGAGAAACGCTTCGAGCTCTTCGAAACGAGTATACAAGTGCAGAACACTAGGTACTTTTTTTTTTTTGGTACTTACTGAAAAACGTTACGATGCCCTGTTTTCTCTCCTCTCCTCTCCCTTGAGTTTGGATTCCTTTTCTTTGGTGTTAGCTGAATTGCAAACTATAGATATATCCAATATGGAAGCAGAACAATACATAACCTCTCGATGCAATTTTAATATTTAGAATAAATGCGTGTTAATTTTAGGGAACGTTAGTGTCAATTAGTACAAAAGTGTGTTGTATTTGATAAAGTTTCGACAATGGATGCTTTTAATACTCGAGAACGAAAAGGAAAAAAGAAGACGAAAAAAAAAGAAATACGAATTCATGTCAAATGGACAAATCGGGCGATTAATCGATTTTTGTTACGTTTGAGAAAATCGTGATACGAGTAACATTTACTTTCAGAGTCATTCGTTATTTTTATTTCTTGATTTTGAAAAAAAAAGAAAAAAAACGATCTTCTGCTTTCCTTTCGTTACCTTTCGATCTTTGGAGAAACACGTTGCGAAGGTAAACTACAATTGGTAGACCCGTTTCCAAATTCGCATCGTAAAGTACAGAATTTAACGTACGAATCTTCGAAGCAGCGTGCACGAATAATCGTTTATAATGAATGTCATAGTCTTAGTTTCGCTAGTTGAAGAGAAGAAAGAATGTTTTTAGACCCTTGCTCAATAAATAAAATATTAATTTCGATGTCACGAATGATATATATTGATATTAATTTTAAGTTAAATTCCCAAAGCAAAATAAGAATCGACCATTTTCGTGGAAGTCGAATCGAATCGAATCGAATCGAATATATACATGTATAGATACGTACATAACTACGGGTTAACCACGTGCATAATAGTATATCCGAGACGAGCAACGGATTTTCGTTGTCGATAATTAAAGGAATTGTGATTATCGACAGTCGACATCTATCATCAAGGTCTGTCGTTTTTTTTAATATGGTTTCTGATTTTACGTGTCTGTCTGTCTCGCGTCAGTATTTTCGAGGTAAATAAATCTCGCGAAGTTTGTCCTTGCGTGCGTGTCTAGAATTGCATTCTTAAACTCGCGCCCGATTCCCGTCGATTTCCGCTCACTCTTTCAAGAAAAACTGGCAAGAGGGATCTCTGTCGGATGCTCTATTAGATATGAATATATATATATATATATATATATATATATATATATATATATATATATATATATATATATATATTCGTCTCGCAAAGTTAGACACACAGGACCACGTTTTCATAAAAGTAGAGATAAGACCCGAGCTTAATGTATTCTCTCGTGGAAACCGTGTATAAAACTCCTGTTTGTACCTTACTAGTTTACTATGACGCTATTTATAGATTTACGTATAGAGGAATTGAAGAAAGTGAAAGAAAGAAAGAGAAAGAAGAAGAGAAAAACGGTCGAATAAGTAAGATGAGAACAAGAGAGAGAGCGCGAGAGAGAGAGAGAGAGAGAAAGAGCGAACGAGCGAGCGAGCGAGTGAAAGAACGAAACGAAAACAGATTAAAGAGATAGATAAAGGGTGTTTAGTGTCCATTCGCGCGATGATCGCGTTACAAGCTCTTTATTTTTTCGCTACGAAGCGACGAGAAATTAGTGTGGTTAGTATGATTAGTAACAAAGAATGCGTATAATTATTGTGCTTTCGCTTCGAGAATATTTCTAATAATTACTACTTACGATTAGATTGTTTCGTGGCGTTATCAAATGTTAACGCCGTTTGGTGAAAGACTATATCAGCAAGGCTGGTGATTAGACTTCGATTAGTTTTCCTTTTTTTTTTATGTTAAGCATGACAACGGTTTAGCAAATGTGTTTTACTGAAAGTGTCCTTCCTATGTAAATTTACTTGTTTGTCCTCATAAATTATAAATAAATAATATCTTTCGTGTTCACGTACCCTGCAGTCCTTTAATTCTCCTTCGATGATCAATGATTAACGACAAAAGGTATGTAATAAATATTATAATCATGTTATGTCGTAAAAATAATTAATTATAAATTATAAATAATTAAATTTAATTTAATAATAAATAATTAAAAATTTTTGTTTTGAAATATATAATTTATCTACATTGCGTAGATAAATTGTAACTGAAAAATTGTCCTTTGATCAATGGGAAAATTTTTCTTCAGTTTTATTCGACTTTGAATGAATCGATAATGAATCAAGCTGTAAAATCAGCCCGGATTTATTTGTTGCGCGATTTTTTTCTTTCTCCTACAAAATTATAACAATTTGAACATTCAGTGCCCGAATATTAATAAGAGTCACTGGTAATTCAATCGTGATATATCTTGGATTATTCTAATTATCGGCGATATAGCACATTTTTCATTCAAAGCTACATAAATCGACGAAGAAAAATCATACCTCAGATTTTAGAGAATGGTTGTAAAGAAAAACATAATAAATTTAGTTCTGAAAAAAAATTTTTCTAAAAAAAGACAATTTTTCACCCGTTACATGATGTAACAATATTACAAACAAAAAATTACCGATGGATTCCGAAAGTAGTAATAGCTTCATTCTTTAAATTGAGTGTTTTTTTTTCAAACAAAATGTTGTGCAACTTTTTATTACTAATTTATAAAATTTGAAGATCAACAATTTTTCGGTTAAGATTTAGTGATTCTTTAATTTTGTAGAGTCCTGTATAAAAGTAATATGTTAAATTCTTTTGCTCTTATAAAATTAAATTAAAATAAAAATTAAATTAAATTAAATAAAATTAAATTCCTTTCCTCTTATTTTATTTAAGTTGCATTATTTTTATCTTTAAAAATATTTCGAATGCAAAGCAGAAATAAAAATTACACGATAATTTAAAATTTAATATTTCATAAATTTTTTCAAATTTACATAGGTGCACAAAGCATTAGCACTTATTGGCGGTATTATCGATTAGCATTTTTCTCGTAAATGACGTTTTTGTAAAAAAGTGAAAAAGTAAAAGTTAATTTAATGTTTTTTTATCGCCAATATGGTTTTTGCAACACTTGCAATGTTGTTCAAGAAACGAAAATGATCTTCGGTTTTTTAAAATGAAATAATATATTTTTTGATCCGCCAATCGATACATTTTGTCATTCTCTGTAAAATAATTTAATTTTATAAAAATCTATGCACGAAAGAGAAAGATAGTACGAATACAATTTAGCTTTCTTCATTTTTCACACGTTAGAGATTAGAGAACGATGAACTGCATCGATCGATAGATTGAAAAAATATATCATTTCATTTAAAAGAAACTAAAGGTCACTTTCTTGAACAACAGCGCAAATGTAAAAAATTAGAGTGTTTTCCCTTTCATTTTTTTTCGAAAACACATCATTTGTAAAAAAAAAACGCTGATCAATAATATGTAATGTAATACACATCGCATCTTTGCAAGCAAAATATGTTTTTTAGTTCAGCGGAAAACTGACGAACAAAATTATTAATTTTTATTAATTAAAGTAGCATGATATTTATGTACATAATTGTACAATTATAATTGGCCTATGAGAGCTGTTTCTGTTTCAACATTTTCTATGATAATTTGAAAATTGTATTTTATGTTGCTTTTTTCATAAGAATGCGATATCATAAATTAATATAAATGTAAATAAAAATAAGTAAAATTATTTAATTTTAATTTTCAAACAAGAAGAAAAGGATAGTCGGGATATTAAATAAGAAGAAAAGGATTACTCATTGTTGGGGAATTGATGGGGAATTGATGGGGAATTTGGAGAATACTGACGATTCTAAAAGTATAAAATCTTAGCTTCGAAAATATGAATCCTACAATTTTACAGAAATCTTTGTTTGGATAAGAAAAGACAAGAAACAGGATATATATATATATATATAATCCTAACCTAAAAGTTGCTTGCCTTGTTTAACTTCTGTTCGCTTCGCATTTTTCCTTATCTTTTATACATCAAATTTCGTAAAATTGTAGAATCTATACTTTCCGAGCGCCTGAATTTCCAAACCTAAGATTTGAGGTTCTTTCAGATCCCTCGCAATCTTCTCCAAATTTCATATTCGATAGGCGACGAGAGCCATTCGGAATTAAAACTGAAAGAATCCATTTTGTTTTTGTCAGTGATTTTTCTGGAGTACTTGAAGGTTATGTAACCCTTTAACCTGCATAAAAGATGTGGGGACGTTTTGGAATTGCGTTGATGTTTTGGAGAGAGAGTAGGTTACTTGAGTGTTGGGGTAGCAGGAATAATTTCAAAAAGTTTGCATATCTCTGTTAATTTCTTTGTGAAGTGTCACACCCTGTTCGGGTTTAGGTTAGGTTTAGGTTATGTTGTGGAAATTGCGCGTTTTCGTAGTTGTGAAGGCCAAGGGTACGCAATTGTTGAAGGTTGCTAAACTTTCGATTTCGCGATCGATGGAGAAAAGTACATGCGAATTTTGTGGCAAGACTTTTCCTTCGTCCGTGTAGCAAAGAATATTGCGGCCAATGTTTCTTAATATTGGTATTCGGATTTTTCTGCCTTCTGTGATTTTACACGTCTGTCAGCGTGCAATCCGTTTTCTTTATGTTTGAAAGTGTGCCCTACCACTTTTGATTCCTTGATTTCTATAATGTGTTTACGGATGAGGTTAGAGAGCAGATTTCTATGCAATTTATGTATTTACAGGGTTGCCAGTTTTTTGGAATCTTCTTCCATGCTTGTTTCTTTGTTTGATAAAATCTCGAAGGGTTGAGTCATTGATTCTGGTTTTGAGCTTTGTGGGTTGCATCGCGGGAGGATTTTTGTATTTGTCGACTGTGGTCTATAGTTGTCAGAATAATTATTTTGAATGGCGAGGTTTTTCGCGAAGGCGTACCAGTCTAGTCTGTGTCGATGAGTTCTGGCATCTTGTGTTGTTTCGGGTTTTGAGCTACAGGTAGGTGATTTTTACTATAGTTCGTACTATGGTGCTGCAGTTGGGGATCATATCAAGTTTGTTAGGATCATATCAATGTTAGGAGTGTAGTTTGGTTTCCTGTGAGTGTAGCTGTGAATGATATGATAATTGTGGAGTTCCGCGTGATTCTTAAGGATCTATCACACAG
Organism: Tetragonula carbonaria; assembly: GCA_032399595.1. Lineage (NCBI taxonomy): Eukaryota > Metazoa > Arthropoda > Insecta > Hymenoptera > Apidae > Tetragonula > Tetragonula carbonaria. The sequence goes on along the minus strand of JAUCRC010000019.1, from coordinate 834,249 downwards.
ATCCTACCACCGTGTGGTAGAATAATAGTATTCAGGTCAGCGAAAATGATTTTGACTTGGAGAGGAAGGAGAATATACTGCTCCAATGATTAGTTTGGGAGCTGTTTTGGACTTGATTGTTAGTATTTCTATGTGTGGTGTGTCTTCTGTTGAAATGTCCTTGTGTCTATTAGCACTGTGCCTCTTGGTTTGTTTTTGATAGTTGGTGGCTCCTCTTTTCTGTATATTTTGTAGCTTGGAATTTTGATGTTGTTTTTTGGGTAATAATTGCGACATCTGTGTTATGGTTTATTAAAAATTCATGAAGTTCATCTATCTTGTTCTTTACGCTCGTGGTATTCTATAAAATGATATTGATGGTGTTTCCATGGTTGGTCATTGTCAAGTTCTTTCACTATTAGGATAGTAGCTCTTACGAGATTGTTGGCGCTGTTCATGTAATGTTCGTGTATTTTTGGACAAGCACTATGATTTTAAGGAATTTTGGTCCAGGTCTGTTGAATCGAGCTCGTTTATCTGGTTGGATAGCTTTATATTGTTCGGAAATTGGTTGAAACTGTGGGGATGGTCGAGATGATATCACTCTTGCATACGATATTCATTGTTTTATTTTGTAGTTTGTCTGAGGAAGGAGGGGAGATGTAAAAATTTTGCTGGGAGTGAGGTGGGAGAAGTTTTGTGTTGAAAGGGATGAGGGTGAAGGGAGTTGCTAGCGGTCTTTTTTCTCAAGAGAACTAGTAAGATTTAGCACTTTAAGTAATTAGCAGGATGCGCGCCTTTACAGTTTGCGCATGCTAAGGAAGTTTCAGGTGTTTTTTTACAAGATCTTGTGTCGTTCACTTCAAAAGTGAAATGTAATTAATATAAATAAATAAAGGTATAATATAACCATAAGAAAAATTTGAATTTGACTTGAAGTTTTTTTCCTCCTTTATGCTCTTTAATCATTGATACATTTTGTACACTTTAACGTACAGTGTAAATACAATAAGAAACGTGATTTTTGTAATAATAAAACAAATTATACTTCTTAGATTTATAATTATTGTATTAAAGTCGTATAATTTGCTTACAATATTATCATAATTATTGCCGTTTAACAATTCCATTATGAAAAACTATAGAATACTTGAAGACGAGATAATTTAACAATAATATGATAGAGGAATATAATATATAAAAGAAAATATGTATAGTAATAAAGATTGTGTAAGAGTCTTATTGTAGATTATAAGGCAAATGTGAAGAAACTTAGTTTGCTGCGGCATGGTAATATACAAACATTATCATATATAAACATCATATGCAAAATGTTTCTTGATGGCAGCAATATGATTATGAAATTACATAAATCTGAATTAGAGTAGCTACTATACAAACTAAGTCGTATATACATAGTATGTACATAGTACACACAGTATGTACACAGTACCTATTATTATTACAATTATTAAATAAAATTAAATATAATATTCGATACATGGTAATTTGAATAAACGTATATTCTCATGTGACTGTTGAATTATAATTAATATATAATTGAACCCAAAATATTGATCATAATAGCAAAAATCTTGATTATGCGTGATAGAACTCCGAATTTGTAATACTGAATAAAAAATATTAATCATTGCAAGTTTCGAAAGTATAAATAAAATAATTTATACCGAAAAATCTTGCTTAATAGATTCAATAAATTCAAATAAAACAAATAATCTATAATCTATACGTGATTTATAGATAATCAATATTACGATTTGATTTTCTTCCCAACTGTTTTATTATAAATGATAGCATTACTATGTAATATATATTTGTTTCGTATAAGCTTCATTCTATGTGTAAAGGATACATGTCCATAGAAAAAAAAAAAAAAACAGAATAATTTTACTATAATGTAATCGTAACAATTGAAAAAGCAACTGCCAAGAAAATAATTTACTTATACGTAACAAATAATAAGTATGTATATTTAACAATTATTGATACTTAATAAAGTCGGAATTCCCTATCTTTGGCATTCAAGCTAAAGAATCTAAGCAAACTATTGGGAAATATCTATTTATCTAACAATAAATGATAATTTATCTAATAATAAATGATGATAACAATAATAATAAATAACAAATGAAGAACAATGAATTTTTTATACTAATTACTTTGGATCTTTTCTATTATGATTAGGCTGTTTGTTTCTTTTAATTTTGTATAAATGATACTTCTAAAAATGTAAATTCGATAGGATTTTAAAAAAGATATCCTTATAGTGTATCGTAACTTACAAATTATAAGGCAGATTATATATTTCTATCGATAATTACCAACATTATAAAGTGTTTTAATAATGAACATACTAATTTTTCAAATTCTGTTTAGATCAGAAACAATTCAAGCTTAATAATAAATACTGTTAATTTTAAACACAAATGCAAATTTCTAATTACTTCAACTTCATTGATAATTTCATACATTTTCTTTTATAATATTTTTTCATTGTTTTCAAGACAAAACAACATTTTCTGCTTATCACATCACGTGATATTATTATATTATGATGTATAAATTGTCGATGTTGTGATGTCGTATGTTCATATAATTTTCTCTCTCCATATATATATATATACACAAGATAAAAGCCGAAAAAATATATGTATATATAATAATTACGACATTATCGATACTGATATATCTGTATACATGTCAAAGTGCCAAATGAAAATAAGTTACAAATAAAAAAAAAGTAACTGCTTTTTTAACTGCTTTATAATTTAACATCAGCAGTGTCATAAAAAATTTATTCTTGTTCTGATACCGTAATTAAAAAAAAAAATAGTATGTATCACAATTAACAATTGAGATGGAATATCTATCCCTGACTTACACTCCGAAATTAAAATATTAGCATTATTACTAATATTTTATTAATAAAACACTGCCTTTTATATACTAATAATAATTGATTGTAATATCATATTGGAGTTAATTCAGCATTTAATCCTGTTAGCATTTTATAATGTTGTTGTAAACGTTTTAAATTCGCTGTTAAACAAGCATTTTCAGTATATAAGTGTTCTACTAATACATCATTTCGTGTCAATTGTTCAGCCTGTAAAGAATGATAAAAAAGAATTAAAAACATATTTAATCGCAAATTTTATATTGAACACAAACGGTATTACGATAGAAACTCCTTTATTTAAACCATTATTTTTCAAATATGTTAATATTCGAATACTATATTATCTAATATTGTTTGTTAGTAACTAACTAGATAAATATTACTTGCTAATAAATTTTATCACGATTCTGTATTTAGATATTCATAAAATTAAAGGAGACAGTGGTTCAAAATTGTATACAAGAATCCCAAATCTTTAAAAAAAATTATAACAATTATGTACCTGCTCTACGTTTGTTTGAAATTCTTTTTGAAGTCTTTCTTGAGTACTACGAAGAAGACATTGTAATTGAGATATTTCTGTTTGATGTTGAGACATAATATCTGAAATAAAAGCGATTTAACGTTTAAACGCACAATTAAAAATTGTAAAAGACTTACGTTGTAACACACGTTCAGTGTGGTATTGTTGTTGCTTAAAACATTCTTGCAACTGCTGTTTCTTACGCTCTTGCGCCTGAAGCTTCATGTTTAAATTGTGCAATACATTAATATTTATACAAATTACTTGTGCATCGTTTCGCATGCACTGACAATTCGGAACTCTTAAATTTTGTAACTTCAGCATATTCTGTTCATATACAAAATAGTATTCCGCATTGTGATGATAATGGGTATACATCTGGTGTAAATCACAATTGTCACCATTTATATCATTTTTCGATAATCGTGGAGAGAAATCATTCGACGAGGTCGTAGATTCTAGAATTCTATTAAATTTAAATTCTTCAGGCAGATTGTGAATATTATCGGTACATTGAGCTAACTTTGAAATCGATTCATTGACCTGTTGACTATTGAATGAATCATTAGGTACATAATTTGAACGTGTTAATAAAGACGGAAAAATGAATTCATCAACTTGTATAGACATATCGATCATCATAGGTCGTTCTAAGAACTTTATTTGCTCGTGTAAATCTTTAATTTCCTTGTCTTTCTGAGAAATTTCTTCTTCCATTTGCCTTTTCCATTTTTCAAATTCCTCTTCAAGGTCTAAATACTGTACAAATAGAACAATATTATTAAAAAAAAAGCTAGAATTATAATTTAATGAATTATAATTGTTTGACGATAAATTTAAAAAATCGAAATTTTTACCTTTTTAGTTAAAAAGGAAATTACAGTAATTGAAAAAATAAAATGATTTGTATATATAATAAAAAAAAAAAAGAAAAAATGTATCTTACTTGTTGTTCTAAATTAAACTTTTCCTCAATTGGAGACAAGCGCCCACTATTTTTTACTTTGTCTACTGGACTAATTAGTTCTTCATACTCTGCCATCTTAGCTATAAGTTCTGAAAATTTTTCATCGCTAATTTTTTGTTCCTGCTCAAAAAGTTGTCTTTCTTCTTCTAATTTGGCAGTCCAGTAATCTTCGCACTCTTCATATTCTGCCTTCAACATATCAAGACTTCTTTCCAATTCTGCACACTGTTCAATTAATTGCTTCTTTTCCGCGGCATGAGTTGTTTCAATCTCCTTTAACTTCAAATTTAAGGAAACATTTTCAGACAATTCATTTTTTATTAAACTTGAATTAGTTTTTGTAGCAACTTCATTAGTAACTTTTGCGCAACTGTTTAAGATATCTTTTTCCTTATTTAATTTCAAATGATCTGCATTTATATGTTCTTCTTTACGAGGCGGATAATCTCTAAGACTTGAAATTTTATTTTGCGATGAACATTTCATATCCTGATTGCTAAAATAATCAACATCACAATTATTATCGTTACCATTGGATGTTACTATTCGTTTAGAGTTAAGAAAAACGGAATTCTTATATCTAGAAATGATAAAGTCGCTCGATTTTTCTTCACATTCTGTTTCCATTTCAGACGCAATGCTTTTGATCGATTCAGGCTCTTTGAAAGCTTGAGTATTTAAATTAGATTGTAATCTCATAATCATTCCTGATATTTCATCTTTAAATGCACAATTTTCTAATGTACACTTGTTATTATTAACTAAAATACTTTTTAACTGTTTTATAACTATATCTTTAAACTGTTTTAAATCTATCTTTTTACAATTTTGCGCATTATCATTTTCATTGGAATTACAAGACGGCTGTATAGATAAAATAGGATATATATAAATAAACAATTACTATTAATATTAATTGTGATTAAATAATGTGAATTATTAATCATTACTTACAGAGATGTGTTGCATGGAATGTTTAAAAACAACATCTAAGTCATCCTCTTCGACTATAAATGTTTCCTTATCTAAAAATATATTGTACATTAATTTTATTACGCTAAAAAATAAATATAAAATTTAAATATATGAAATTGTTTTTGTTACTTTCAGCTTCGTTGGATTGTGTATTTTTTGCTGTATGAGTACCAGGAAAATTGTTCTGTCTGCAACAATAAAAAAAATGTTAAATTTTTATCTTCATTTGTATTATTATTTGTTGAAATTTCTTCCAATGATATTTCATTGTATGTGTTACCTTGTACTTGTAGTATGATCATGCAACTTTAAACTCTCTAATTCTGCTGTAAGTTCATCATTTTGATCTTGTAAAAGAACTGTTTCTGACTGCAACTGTTTGATACGTTCTACCAAATATATAACTTCCTGTTGATGTTTTATCTCTATATTTTGCGACTAAAATTATTCATAATATATGAAATATATAATATATAAAAATTACATTATTTCTTTCACTTATAAAAAATCATTTGTATACCTCATCGTGCTCTGCCGCTAACATTTTTATTTGAGTTAAAAACTCATTGTTTGATTGTTTAAGTTTTTCAATTTGACTACGAAGATTCTCATTCTCATTCTCTAAAACTTGATTTTCTTGCAACGTACTTACAAATTTATTTCTAATCTCGTAGTTCTCTTTTTGCAACATTTGTATTTGATCTTCCTTTAATTTCAGAATACTGGCACTCATTTCTCGTTCAGAAGTAAGTTGAGTTGAAAGATCTTGCATAGTTTCAGCATGTCGTTGTTCAATCTGTTTTCGTAGATTTTGAACAATTTCTTCTTGTCGGGCATGTTGTTCGTCAATCTCTTGAGCAAGTGTGTTTGCACGCTCATTAGCTTCTATAATATCAGTACGTAACTTTTCTTTTTCACCATTTACATTTTCTATTACAAGACTGAAAGTATAAGAATATTCAATTAATTAATTAAATTTCTTTTACTGTAGTACTTACTTTAAATTATTAATTAATTTAACTGTTATTAATTTATTTAGGTTTCAATACTTACTTCAAATTATGCAGTTCTTCTTGATATAGTATAAGAACATCTCGCAATAACATTATATGAGATCGAATTGCAGAATGACCTAATGAGTCATTAAAATTTTTTAGTTCATCACATAAAGTAGTTGTTAAATCAGTTAAAGAAATTCCAGATGTTTTAAAATTCCCATCTGTATTTGAAAGTTTCCACGTATCCACGAAAGCATCATTCCTTGTAAAACTATTACAAATAGGAATAAAATATTAAATAACAATTACGTAGAATAATAAAGAAATCATAACAGTAATATTATACCGTCATGGTTAACAATTACAATTATAGTACCTAGTCTTGCGAGAAAGATGACTGTCAAAGTTTCGTTTCCTAAAATCTAATTTAGTTAATTCATTTGTAGATTGATTATTCTTCTCTAACATTAATTGATCTTCCATTGCCTTATTTTGAAATATAACAAGAAATTCGTCCAAGCTAATTAATCCATCACAATTCTGATCAAGTTTCTCAAAAATACACTGTGAAATCTGCGTAAAATAATACTTTATACGTAAGTTTTCTGAGATTAATTTACATGTTACTTAGAAAAGTCAATGTAAAAATTTTAATTATAATAGATAATTAATATATTTTAATTTATTATGAAAGTAAATACTAGATATTTTTGTATATTACATATATACAATATTTTATTTATCTTATTCACTTTAATATCCTTATCAATATATAAAGCAAAAAAAGAAACAAGACAAAATCATTTAACTCAGAACAACAAATAATGATTCATAATTTTTCTCTTAAGATTATTTTTTCAAGTTTTTAAGATTATTGACAGTTTTCTTACGGAAGAAGTATATTTTTTTATGTATTAATGTGTTTTTTAATTCTTTCAAAAAAAAAAAAAAAAAAATTATGTATAAAAATGATTAGTTTTAAAGATATTTTAATTTTAATTTCATTAAATTTATTTATAACAAATAAAGAAAGTGTTTCTACATTCATATTTTTCTTATTTTCCAAAATAATCATTTTTAAATACAATTATTTATTACCTTGATACTGTTTTACAAAGAATAAATAATAGTACATTGACTGGAATATGAAAAGTACCTAATCCTACTTAGAAAAATGTGTTTGACATTTGAAAATTCAACTAAATGATCTTGAGGGAGAGAAAAAATCATAAATCATAATATTTATCGTTCTAAATCAAATAACATTATCCTAACAAAAGGTTTTGTATCAATCATGAGAATAACAAAAATATTAAAGTAGACAAGATGAAAAAAAAACAAATAGCATAAATACATATATGAATAAGTACATATATCCTTTTAATAAATATTTCAAATCCTAACCACTAACAGATAATAAATAGTATCATGCAATTACTTGTTTCGGAAGAGCTGGAATTCCTAAACAATTAGATATAAAAAAAATTGTCGCAGAGTCTACATTTTCTTTTAAACAGGTATTTATCTTCTCCCATAAACATTTCAACCTATTTTCATTCAATGCCACGCCTAAAAATTAGTAACATGTATTTTAAGTAAAGATACATCTCTTAAACAGTGAAAACTATAGAAATAGATGGCAAATAATATTACCTGTTTTTCCATTTAAAAAATCTACATTAGAACTAGAATTATTAGGTATTAAAGAATTACATTTTTTATTATCTATAATACGTGGATTCGTATCATTTTGTGATTCTATTATATTATCTTTTTCTGCCTTTGTAATTGAATCTTGAGTTTTGTCTAACAAAGTTAATAAAGCAGCTCTAAATTCCTGGAATGATATGGATTGTTTTTCTTGTTTATATTGTTGTATGCATGATCTTAATTCTTCACTCTGCTCTGTCAGATGTAACTTATGGCATAAATTGGCCCAATTATCCTCATGTAGTTCAGTTTCTCCTTTTGTTAAACAACTTTGAAACACAGCGTAAAGCTGTTGTTCATAAGGATCATTGTTGTGTTCATCCATGGCATATTGAAATTTCTTATTTTTTTTATACGTTATAGGGTATGATAGATCTATAATTAAATTGTATTAAATATTAATTGAAATCTTTAAGATCTGGAAGAAAAATAAGCAGCAATATAATTCAATCTTGTACACATTTTAGAAATCATATGAAGATATTTGAAAATATATTACTTTATTAATCGTAATTGGTATAGTGAATATTATTTACTCAAATATCAAATTAAACTTAACTTTTAAACAGTTTCAAATCCGTAAGATAATATTTTAACTGCTAAATAAAATTATGTGATCTTTTCTGTAGTTAGCAAATAAAAATAAAATAAAATGAATTTATAAATATTTCCAAATTAGTATCATCAATTTAATCATTCTTTTATTAATAAATATCACTTTCTTTTATTATGAAAAATGATTTGATAGTTTGCATTACAAAATATTGTAAAATATAATACGTCGGATGATACATTTAAAAATATTATTTTATTAAACTTATAAATCTTTAGATTATCAAAACTATACTATATTTATTATATCAAAGATAATACTTCATTACTGTGAAAATATTAATACACAGAATACTCCAAACTTATTAAAAGCTGCTGAATAAAAATTGATAATATTGCAAAAAAATTACAATAATCAAAACATTATTTGAAGTATTAAATTAGCTAGTTTAAACCAATTTAAATTAATTTCAATTGAAATTTGTTAATACTGGAGAAACAAAAAAAAACATTTTAAATGATTAAAATGTATTTAATCGAATGTTATAAATACGTATATATAACCTAAAACCTGTATTTGAGATTAACAGTTTACAATGTGTACGACAAATTAGGCATACAAACACGTATACATATTAACGTTAATAAATCATTAAGAAATGTAATATTAAGCTTTCGTTACTTTCAAATTGTGTAACGTTGCGAGATCAATTATAGTCGCAACAAAGCAATAACGGCGTATAAATGAAAAAAAAAATAGTCCCACTCTAAACAAAGGAGTTGAAATTTCGAAAGCAATCGAACTTTTTATTCCGAATTTTTTTTCACATACAAAATTAAACGTCTAAATTATGAAAATGATTATAACCTACCATTAAATCACACGACGGAACTTCGTCTGTCTGAACCATTTGGACAAATAGTTCGTATAACTGGAGTTCATACAATAGGAGTTCACTGTTTCTCCCCACTACTACTCACAAGATACAATAGAAATTCGCATTGAAATGGGCTGGAGTTGATTTAATCGAGTATTAAATACAATCTCGTTGCAATAAATTGTGTTCCATCGTTCGGCTAATTGTATATATTTATCTTTATTTATCATGTATATTTATCTTTATTTATCTTATATTACTTATCAAATATTTATTTATATTTATTATATTATCATATATTTATCTTTATTATATTTATATCATATATTTATATTTATTATATTATATATATTTATCATATATTTATCTTTATTTATCATGTATGTATCATGTACTACGTATACGTGAATATATATATTTCATATTCACATTGTTCCTTCTTTTAATTGTTCAATTTAATTCGACAGTTTCAAAAGCTTGAAAGTTTCGAAAAATTTCAAAAACATATCGTACTATTAAAAAAAAAAAAAAGGTGAAATAATTAAAATATATTAAATACAAACAATGAATGATAGATAACAATATATCGTGTATATTGATATATACATATTTATAATACACGAATGTTAAATTTATAAATTATTTACCATTTATTTAATGAATTTGAATAATATAGTACTAAGAAAATATTAATAATTATATAATTTATTACCTATTTTATGACAAGACCTATTTATTTTACACGCTTTAAAAATGAATAAATATCATTGAATTTATTAATAACGCTTTTACTTTTAAAATTATTTCATATAAATATATTATATAATATATCATATAAGTATAACATCATACTTCATATTTTCAAGAATCAGAGTAACATGATTATTAAAATAATATTAAAGAGTATAAAATTCAAAATTTTATATTCAAAATTAGTAAATTTCATATAAATTATTTATTTGGTGTTTACAAATTATTGTAACATATATAAGATTATCGTAAAATAGCAATATGATTTAAATATAATTTTACAACACGTACAATTCAAAATCACTATGTAGACGTAAATGCGTTTGACGTGAGATATTTGTTTGATTTTTTAGAAATATACTTCATATTTTCAAGAATCAGAGTAACATGATTATTAAAATAATATCGAAGAGTATAAAATTCAAAATTTAATATTCGAAATTAATAAATTTCATTACAAATAAGGATGAATCACTTTTGCGTTAGCATAAATTATTTTTTACGTTACGTTTTTAAAATACACTTCAAATTTAATTTTTGTATTTAATCATACCGTTTCAACTTATAGAGAGCAAAATCAAACGTATCCCTAGTTTTTTCTTTTTTCTGCGAAGGATATATAAGGTGTCTCTCAGCCGACTGGAATTCTACATCCAACAATGAGTCAAAAATAGTATGAAATTTTTTCATAAAAATTTTCATATTTAAGAATAATCGAGTTTAGAAACTTATCGAATATACTTGAATTTAGCTAATTTTAGATAAAAAGGAATACACAATTGATACGAAGTTATTCCACGTGTGACAATAAATAAAAAACTAGAATAAAATTTCCCTATAATACGTTCTATGTTTTGGAGAAAGTCAACGGTTTGAAAATTTATCAAGTACACGTGTACTCGAGGTAATTTTTAACAAAACATAGTTTCAAAGTTTGTTGAAAAAGAAGCACCTTAAGTGAAAAAGTTTCATTTTATATTTTTTTTACTTATTTTTACGCGCATCCTCGTGCCTATCGTTCAGCAAGAAATCAATCAAATTCAAGTACAATTGTTAAATTCTAGATTTTAATGGAGAAATTTTCTTCTTTCTTCTCGATGGTAGAATCACCTGCCAATCGGTTGATCACGAATCGCGGGACACCCTGTATGTCCAATTGGTGAGTCGCGTATCTAACATCATCGTAGTCATCGATCTTGCTTTGGCGGCAATGCGAATACCTAACGGTAGCTTCAGCGAACTCACGATCAGTTCTATGTGAGTGTTGATTGTTGCTACGTTTAAAGCGAAAGATGGGCATCACTGGTTTACTTCCATTTTTAGAGAAAGCCTCGAAAAGAACGAATGTTAGCCAATTTTCCAATGGCACCGTTGCTATCGATTCTTATTGTTGGTTGCATAAAGGTGTGTTCTCTTGCGCTGAAAAATTGACAATGGGGCAGCCAACAGATGCGTAAGAAATTCATGTTGTTTAACTGTTCTATCGACACGAATCGTTGTTTAAAATCGTTATTTCATTTCAGATACGTTCGTTATTGTATGAAGTTTGTAAATATGTTATTATCTCATAAGATAAAGCCAATACTTGTGTTCGATGGAAGACACTTGCCTGCCAAGGCACGAACCGAACTGAAACGACGAGAGTATGTAAAATACTTTTCAAAATCTTTGAAAAATTACCTCGAATGTTCTATGAGATTAAGATGACTTTTAGAGTAACACTTGACAATTGAAAATCGCAATTGAACATATTAAAAAGTCAAATCGAAAGGATTGATTTGAATCAATAGCCAACTTGATAAAATACACAAGTACGAAAAGTATGGAAGATATATTTCAAAAATGCAGGGAAAAAAAATATTCAGCGAATGTACATACATTTTGAAAGTAATATCTTAAAGTAATAACTGTATTGAAGGAACATGAAAATCAAAGGAATTTTGAAAGTTAAGAGTGAAAAATTACAAAAATAGTATTCAACCATTGTTTTCCAAATGTTTTTTTTATTATCATTGATCACTAGATAGAATTTTTTTTCTTTTTAAAATTTACATTCAATTTACATTACCTGAAATAATATTTTTTGATATTTATTCGAGCTTGTTAAACATTTTGCATAATTATGATGTACAAAGTTCAATTATGCAACTTTTTCATGACGTACATTAAATAATGTTGAACATTTATGTCTTACAATTGTGGAAAATATATGTGCAAACAGTATTTTGGAAATGTTTCACAATTTCAATTATATGAATACATGTATATATGTGTGTATATATTTATTCGCAAAGTTTTCAAAGTCATTACAAGATTGTATAATATCTTCTCTAACATCTTATTTCAAATATTTTTTTTTATTATTTTACAAGATATTTACACATTTTCAGATAAATCTAATTTGTTCATTAAATGTAATATATTCATGTATTTACAGATCTAGACATTTAAATCGCCGCAAAGGTATTGAGCTAATGCGAATGGGACAACATGCAGAGGCAAGAAATTTATTAAGAAGATCTGTAGATGTTACACATGAAATGGCTCTAGAGTTAATTAAACAATGTCAAAAACTAAATATTGATTGTATTGTAGCACCATATGAAGCAGATGCACAGTTAGCGTATCTTAATATCAGTGGTATTGCTGATGTTGTTATTACTGAAGATAGTGATTTAACGCTATTTGGTTGTAAAAAGGTTTGTTTTCTTACACGATTTTGATATTTTTAAAAATTTAATAGAACTGTTTTTACATATTTACCATTGATTCAAATATAAAAATAAATGTGTAAATGATTTTATATAATATTCTAAATCACAAAAGTATATTCATTTCATATATTTCATTTTGCAGGTACTGTTTAAAATGGATTTAAATGGTAATGGGCTTTTAGTTGATCAACAACAATTGCATCTTGCAATGGGAATACCTTCTGAACATTTTAGTATGGATGATTTCCTCTATATGTGTATTCTATCAGGCTGTGATTACTTACAATCTCTTCCTGGTATTGGATTGAATAAAGCACGGAAGTTTATAAAAATAAATACAGACTGTGATATACATAGAGTAAATATTTTTGCATGTGTTTTTATAAATTATTTTTTTGATAAAACATTTATAGACAAATAAATATTTATTTTCATAGGCTTTAACTCGACTAGGATCTTGTTTAAATATGAAATCTTTAGTTGTTACAAAAGAATATAGAGATTCATTTATATTGGCAGTTATTACTTTTAAGCATCAGTTAATATTTTGTCCTTTAACAAGAAGACAAATTCGTTTAAATTCACCTACATCTGATATAACAAAAGAACAATTACATTATGCTGGTACAGAGATAGATCCAGACACGGCATTACAGCTTGCACTTGGAAACTGTGATCCTTTTACTCTAAAAATGCTTCATAATTTTGATCCTGATCAAATAAAGGTAAATATCGTTTAAAGATATAAGAATATTAATAAAATATTTCAAAAGACTTAATTCTTTTTTTTAACATGAAGTAAATATTAAATACATAAATACACGTAATGGATATTAAACATTGAATATTATCAAATGTGGGATTTTATAGACTGAAGTTAATAAATGCAATACGTGGGCACAAAAAACTGGACTCTCTCGACATATTAGTATTTGGTCAGAAAAATATAAATTAATGCAAAATCATTTGCAAAGGTCTCCTCAAAAAAAGAATCTTGAGGATTGGTGTACTGTTAATTCAGAAGCAGTTCTTCAAACAAATCGTTTAAAAAAATCCATTTTTATTAGACAAGAAGAGAATTCTGGTATGAAGTTTATTTTATCGTACAATATTATTATAAATTATAATATAACAATAACTATTGAATCTAAATAATTAAATGTAAAATTTAAGTATATATTTATTAATAATAATTAATAATAATTAAATGTACATTAAGTATATATATATATATATATATATAAATATTATTATAGAATGCGAACAATTAAATCAAAAGGAAATATTAGATACATATAAATCTACAAATACAATGGATGTTGAAAATAACCTAGATATAAATAATCTTACTCCTAGTGAAGATGAAGTATCTCCTGTTTTAATTAGAAGAAAAAATCAATTTTCAAAATACTCATCTACTATCAAAACTTCTCCAAGTCTTTTGTGTACAAGTAAAAGTAGAATAAAAGGAAGAAATATAATGCATATTAGGCGAACAATTATAGACGAAGGAACTGTCACAGAGAGTAAATTTTTTGCTACAGATGTTAATCGAAGAAATAATATTCCAATAAATGATAGTAAAATATATTCATTTATGAATCCAGATAAAGTTTTAGTAGAAAAAGAAAATATGAGAACAGATAAAAATAAACAGACAGACAATATTAATCTACAACTTTTAATGGAAAGTAATGAACTGGAAAAGGATTCATGTTGTATGGATACTGATGAACAACAACATAATACTTCATTCATATTAAATGAATGTGGAAATGTTGAAACTTCAAACGCTTCTAATTGTGATTTAGAAATATCACATTTAGATATTTCAATGGATGAAAATATAAAAAATACTAATACAAATAAATTAAACAATGTAAATACTTCATTACCATCATTGGAATTTAATATAGATTCCGACTTCTTAGTTCAACAAGGAGATTTAAACATTTCAAATAGTAGATTATGGTCTGATACAAAAGTACCTGTACAGTCAAGTAATAGAACAAAAAAAAATAAAAGTAGAAATTCTTCAAATTCTCGTATGGTAAATGTTATTTTTTTATAAGTGATGATTTACATATCAAATTATCAGAAATAATATCAAATTTAATTTATTAAAATTTTAAAAAGTAATTTTAAAATCAAGAATATTTTAGTTGTTTTAATTAATTTATTTTTAGATTATTTATAGATAGAACTATATATATATATATATACACATATGTTTTTTCAGTCTACAAATAACAAAATAAACATGGCAAATAATACACGCCGAAGCCAACATTTGCATTCAGTACAAAGACAACAAAGTTTATTAAGTACCTATGGATTTGAAAAAAAAAGTAAGTATAACATGCTAAAATTTTGAAACTTTTCTTAATTTAATTAATGATATTATTTATTTATAGAATTACAATCTGTAACACAACATAATTACTGATAGAAATCATATGTACTATGCCACAACTTTCTGTAGCAACAATTTATGAATTATTAATTATTACAAAGACATATGTATGAAGGATTTTAATACAGTCTTTATTATAACTATAGTACAATAATTGCTTATAAATACTATATACATATAGACATGTACATATGTTCTTTTTCCTCTTAAAGTGAACATTCTAAGTAGAATCTCAATCATTTGATTCGTCCCATGGTCGTGATATACGAATATTTTTCCAATTATCAATATTCACAGTCTATAAACATGAAGTTAAATATTACTATGACTATAGCAAGCGAACTTGTAAATATATGTATCAATATAAAGCACATTTTCTATGATTATTTGATATATTAATACAACTATATTTTTTTAATAACAATAATATTTTATTCAATTATTTCTAGAGATGTAACACTAAATGTAACACACAGATGTATAATTCATAATGTGCTTTATATATAAGTATTGCGTGTTAACCACATTTATCATTATAAATATTCATAACTTTATTTGCATTTTTCGTTTGTGAACATATAAAAATAGCATGCTCTTGTTCCTAATTTTGACAGACAAACAATTGTATTTGTATAATTGATCAAATTTGACAAAAGTTATAGATATATAACTTGGCAAAATTATAAATTTCTTAAGTATATATAATGATATTAATAGATATCAATAAATTTATTAGTAAATACAATTTGTTAAAAGAATAGTTAAAATTTTATACTTTTCCTAATGATGAATGATAAAATTAGTATTTAAAGATGTGAGGGAATTTCAGTTCAAATGATAACATTAATACTTAGACGGTAATAACTAGATCCATTCGAACCTCTGCATCTTAAATGCACAACGTTTAATACTCAAAGCAAATTTATAAGAATGATTAGGGCCAAATGAAGCTAGTAACTCGTGTAATCAACTTCAAGCATTAATAAAAAGAATTTGTGATATAATTATAAGTTGAAATAATTCTCACCATGAAAAGAATAATATTTTTCATATGCTTAATAAATGTCGTTTAATTGAAGTTTACTTACTTTCATTTGCTCGTATTCCTCTTCAATAGTACGAGACTTTTTCATTTCAATACCTTGTTTCTTAATTTCTATATCTAAATCGTGCGACATAATTTTTGGATATTTATATCTGAAAAGATGAAATAATTAAATTAATAAATTTTAATTTTACTAATTTAAGCTTCGATAAGTTTTAATTTTATTGCAACGTACTTTAGGCCTACAAATTCCCGAGTAATAAACGAACCTCCTATAACGAGTATCATAAATGGTAAAAACTGTCGAACAAATTTTCCTTTAAAAAGTCTCTTCATTTCCAAGGTCATTTTAGGTTAGGTCATTTTAGGTTATGTACACACATACATGTGTATATCGGTAGCCGGCAATTCTAGAAATTATATGTATTACATTGTTATTACTATTTATTAAACAAATAATTTGTTTAATTATTTTAACTTTAAAATTTTAATTATAATTTTTCAAATACAAGTCTACAGTCCAAAGTATATACTTGCATGATTGTTAATGTTAGTTATAAAATTTAGGAATGTATATTAAAATCGACATATTTTAAAGTCATATTAAATCATATTAAATCATATTGGCCTATTAATCAAATAGTTTCTCTACTAAAAGTTTTTGCAAATTTAATGAAAACAAATCAATAAATTCGATTTTAGTCTTTTCAGTCTTTTGCACTTCGTTGTCGCCGCAGAGGCGACATTGCAAGATAAGCTACTACTCCGTTGTCGCCGCAGAGGCGACATTGCAAGATAAGCTACTACTCCGTTGTCGCCGCAGAGGCGACATCAAAAAGAAACATTGTTTTTTTAATTTGAATACTTTATATATTGAATTTAAATATTCTTTAGTTTTTCTTGGAAGCCTATGCTGTTAGTTTGTGCAAAATAATTGTGTTGAAATTATTATCATTTTTTTTTATATTTAGCCTCAAAATGGAAGAAAACAATAGCTATGCGAGAAATGAATTTTCGGAAAGTGAAGATGAATGAATTCGAATTTAACATACGCAGCGACAATTTTGCTGAAATTAATATAAATGAAAATGGATATAGCGATAACAGCGATATAATAGTTCATCAAAGTCGAAAAGCACGGCCAATTGAATCTGACACCTCAAGAAGATGATTGGGTCGGTATTACAGAGAATGGGTACATGCCCCTAAGACTAAATTTTTCAATAGGATCAAAAGCAAAACAGGCCCCCAAATGTCCTCTAATATTTCTGAACCGATTCAGTTTTTCAAATTATTTTCCTCAGACCAGCTCGTAGATGAAATAACAAAGGAAACAAATAACCATGCAAAATCTGTATTGGAATCAAAGAATATAAAGACTCTATATGGCAAACATGGAACGATGTAAATAAAGATGAAATTCTGGGCTTTCATTGGACTTATCCTAAATATGGGTACAACGCCTGTTTCTAACGTGCAAGAATATTGGTCGACTGAACACAACAGTAGAATCCCCTTTTTTTTCGGATATATTTACAAGAGCTCGATTCAATCAAATATTTTGGATGCTCCAAAAACACCCAACTCGGGAAGCAAAAATCTTCAAACACGCATACAACGAGCCAGCATTTTTTTAGACTATTTAGATCCATAATAAAATTTAAAGGGAAAATTTCTTTCGTTACTGACAAGCCTATTAATCCAACGAAGTGGGATACAAGAATCTATACGGTGGCAGATTCTGAAACAGGATACATCTGCTCTATGTTACCTTATTATGGAAGTGTTACATCAGAAAATCTTATTCGTCCAGATTTACCAGTAAGTATTTACCAGTAAGAATTCCGCTGCATTTATAGCAAAAGTTGTTAGATAAAATGCCAGAGGCACAAGGTTACCATATGTTTACTGATAGATATACCAGTATATTACTGATAGATATACCTTTGGCAGAAGAACTAATGAAATTGAAAACCTGAGTTTTCAGACAAGAAAACTTTTATTTATAAAAACGGAAAAATCATGTTTCTAGCCTGGAGAAGCAAGAGGATTGTGTTATTTTTGAGTACTTGGAATGATGCTGGAATGACAGAGTCAAAAAGAATTCTTCGAGGGGGCACAGAAGTAAACATTAAAAAGCCTAATGTAGTTGCTACACAAATTCCATGGGCGGTGTATATCGAGCTGATCAATACGCATCTATCTATTGTTTTCTGAGAAAGTCTCTTAAGTGGTGGAGAAAAATGTTTTCTCGGGGGCATGGAGGTGTCTGTAATTAATTCATGTATCGTGTATAAAATTGAAAAAACGAAACAAAACGAGAAACCATTGACACACTTGAAATATGTTAAATTACCAGTCGATCTGATTAATAATTTTCGACAAGAAAGATCTAGAGCTTCTACGTTATCTTCTGAGTTCAGGTTAAACGGGAAACTTCATGAAACGCGCAAAGGTAAACAAGGAGATTGTGTTGTTTGCTCCGATAGACGGAAGAAAGGTGAAAGAAACGAGTGAATACTGCGATACTTGTCCTAATAAGCCAAGAACGCACCTTGAGGATCTCAAGATACCATAAAATGAAGAAATTCAAAAAGTAATTTTTTTACTTATTGTACTTTTATATATTTTTTTAGTTATATTGTATTAATAAAACATATTTTTAAAAATGTATTCACGTTTTTTTTTTAATGACAAAGCAAGAGTTACAATATTCCACAGAGGCGCTTGTAAATAGTCTGGAGTAGCTGGTAGCCGATAGTAAAAATGGACTCGGAGTTGCTGATAGGTTATGTTAAAAATTGTTCGCTGATAGGTTATGTTGAAAAATTGTTCGGAGTGCAAAGTGTTAAACGTAATATAATTTATCCTGACGATATGTAAAAAAATAAGGATAACGCACGGGGTAATGAGTTTACTCCCTGAGCTAGTTAATTATTATTTAAATTACAATTATTAAACGTATAACATATAAAATGATATTTAAATTTATAAATATACTTTTTGCAATTAAATGTTTATTCATTTTATATATAATAATTTTACAAAATTTGAATTTCATTATTTTAACATTACAAATAAAATTATTAAATAAAATTAAATATTGAAATTATTACAAACATATTAATAATATATTAACACTTTACCGACCGGTAGCCTATTAATCGGCCACTATTTACCGCTATCAGTCGGTAAAGTGTCGATATCGTGTAATAATATATTTATATATTTTTAACACTTTACCGACCGGTAATATCGTATATTAATATATACAAATATATTGTTATACGATATTAACACTTTACCGACCGTGTATTAGCGGTGAATAGTTAGATTAATAGGCTACCGGTCGGTAAAGTGTTAAATAATATATAATAATTTTAAAGAACATATAAATTGTAGTTTAAAAAAATACAAATTTCACAATGAAATTTCGTTTAAATTACATTTATATATGTATATACGCGTAGTATAACATTTTTTTTACGGATCTGTTTTAAATAAGCTTTCTATGATAAATAATCTTTATAAAAAATAATGTAGATTGACCATATTTACAGTATACAATTATTTTATATTATTTTAATCTTTCTCATATTACGACAATTTATGTACTTTCTTGTATTACGATCATGTACAATATAGTTATTGTTAAACATGATATATGTTTTCTTTAGTTCAAATAGTTCAAATTAACAACACACTTTACCTGATTACGACTACATTGCATATATGTATGCATACAATAAAAATCTCCAAAATATGTATGTATATCTCGACTTGTGTAGATCTTTTAAATAAACATGAAAGTAATGATTACAATTACGTTATTTTAATCTTGCAATTAAATAAATTTACCAATACTATTAATTAGATAATAAGTCATTAGTTAAAAAAAAAAAACAAAATAATGCAAACGATCATCGACGAATAAGCGAAATGATTTTAGTTTTACATTTTACTACAGGTTAAGTTGGCGCGTAAGATTGTTGTTTTAATTGGAAATTATTCACGTCGGAAATAAAAGAAATTGCAAAATGAATATTTTACCAGGAACAGCGTCTCTTCTAGAAGAACTTGACAGTACGTATTTATAATTGTACGTTTGTTAGGTTATATTAGCCATCACATATAGTCATCACATTTTTTAATTAATAATTAACTTCAAATTAATAATTTTTACAAATACTATACATATAAAAGTATGCACATTTTTATTATACAATATTATATTTCTTACTAATTAAAAATCCTATTATTTAAACGTATGATGTTTATTATTTTTTTTAAACTCAGGTAAATCGTTAAAATTTTGACAAAATTTATGTATTTTACTTTTTACTTAAAAGTTATTTTCATTATTATAACGTATATAATTCTGGTTTAGAAAAACTTATGGTTTTACTAAGAGATGGCAGAACTTTAATTGGATATCTTAGAAGTGTTGATCAATTTGCTAATATTGTGCTTCATCGTACAATTGAAAGAATTCACGTTGGCAAAGAATATGGAGATATCCCAAGAGGCATTTTTATTGTCAGAGGAGAAAATGTTGTCCTTTTGGGAGAAATTGTAATATCTTTGTAACAAAAATTATGTTATTTAAATATTTTTAATTTATCACGTGTTATTAGTTTTCTCACAATTTTCTATTATAGGACAGAGATAAAGAAAGAGATTTACCATTGACTGAGGTATCTGTTGATGATATTTTAGACGCACAAAGGCGAGAACAAGAATTAAAACAAGATCAGAAACGATTAATAAATAAAACTCTGAAAGAACGAGGTTTATCATACATACCAGATATGGGTCATGACGATATGTTCTGACCTATATCCACATCCTTGACTACTAATACTTTGTCATCTACATCTTCACATAATTCTGAGGTATATGATACATGTTACACATCATTTTCTTTTTGATAATAATGACAACTTGTGAAATATGAGTATATTATCTAATTGCAAAGATAGGAATAATTATTACTGTAACTTCTTTATAAAACTATAATATAATAGTGAGATAACATGAGATGTCAATAATATGAGAATTTATATAGTTTCTCATTACATTAATCTTGTATTTAATGTGAAAAATGTATGCATTATAATTGTATCATACTTTTAAAGATCTTCAAATTTCTATTGTATACGAATATTATATTTAAATAGAAATCTATTACAACTGATGCATTAGTATTTTATCAACTATATTACATAATATATAATATATACATAAATGAACATATTCATTACATTACAGATTTTTAGCAATTGTATATTTTTCTACAATCAGTTTTATATATCTTGTTTTGTATAAAGAATTCTTGTTTCAATAATTTCCTTGTATTTCAAACTAAAAATAAAGACGAATACACACACGATAGAAAGAAAGATTTGATTCGATGAAATCATGTGTAAAATATTATTTATACATTACACGTTTAGTAAATTTACAAAATATATTGTTACAAGCGTATAAATCCATTTCGTGATTGAAACATTCTATTTAGAAAATTTAGTATACAGAATGGGCTGTGAGTAATGGTAAACCAGTGGCGATTCTACTAGAATAGTGGTAATTCTACCTGAAAAAATAAATAAAAAATTTGGCATAAAATTTTTTTATTTGAAGCTTTATTTTCAAGCAAATCTCTATTTATATGATTGAGTGTAATTTGTCTGTCATACTCTTCTGTCCTTGGGTCTTTCTGTCCATTGAAAATTGAACAAAAGCTATAATTAAAATTAAAATGACAATCGATTTTTGCAAATTACTCATTTTTTTTGTTGCATTACAGATTATGTTAGAAATATAACTTGATGCATGGTCCTCGTTGAACCGTGACTTGGTTCAACGAATTAAGGATAAATTAGTGGATTTTAATGTACTTTTGCTTTTTAATTTGAATTGAACTTGTTCTTTGATATTTTCTCATGATTTTTCAAACTCGATTTTCTCAAAAACGAGATCTCAGACGAAAAAATTTTGAAAAAATAATATTTCTTATGTACATTTTCATGTAGAATCATCTCTAATGGCAGCTGTACTACTACTACTTACAGCCTCTGTATATAAAATTTCTTAATTTAAATGGTAGATAAATAATAAAAAATGTATTGTTTTGTAATTTTTTGGCAATTAAGTTTTTTTTTATATTTGTTTCTACAATATACTATTATTAAAATATTAATGAAATGAACTTATTTAAATCTGTACAATATATATTATATTGTGCTTTTGTATATCAAAAAATGTTACATATATAAATGTATTAATAAAGTGATTTTTAAGTTATTGTATATTCATCTTTTTATTATCTATAAAAGATATTTTATCAAAATAAATTAACGTTAGTGTACTAACTTTAAAAATTATAAAAATTGACGAAATTCACATATAAATAACTATAAGTCTCATTGTACTGTACAATATGTCAAAAAATTATATATCACAGCAATCCACATTTTTGAATTATGATAATTTGTTAAAAAAAAAAATTGCCGCAAAATTGACTTTTTTCTAGAAATTCAATGTATGTGAATCGATGGTAAGATCAATTTTTGTTTTTATATAAAAAGCTTCAGAAAAACCGCAAATGAAAAATGATTGAACTTGAAAAATAATTTTATGATGTTAACTACAAGTGTTGCCGCTCTTGTTTCATAAAAAGTTTCAATTTCGTTAAATCACAATCGTATCACAAACGTATGTATTAATTCTATTAGTTCTTAAATTGATATTATTTACAATATAAAATCCATAAATTACATAATTAGATAGAAAGTAAATAGCATACTATTAACAATGAAAAGAAATGACAGAACTTCTAAAAGAATGGTACATATCAAAAAGAATATAATTTGATATTACTAATATTAATTTCTGTACTTGATATGTACTAATTTCTCTATGTAAACATATAGAAAATATTATAGAGATCAATTTTTTTTCTTCGAAACAGAATTGTATTTTATTTTTTAATATGTCACCAAATCATATGTTCTTCCATTTGAAATATTTTGCCATATAGAAAGCAATCAGATAAATAATCTTAAAATAAACAATTGGAAACTAAAGATCGTACACTTATTTGACTGCAATATTTTTATTATCTGTACTACCTGATTGTATATATAGTCATAGATGATTTTTTTAACAAGTTTAACTCTCACAGTTAGTAAAGTGCGATAAAAAAGTTTAATTTCGAACTTCAAGGTGAAAGCCAATTTTGAGACTTTTTTAAACAAATTAATATCACTGAATGAGTGTTACATAAATGTTCAATCAGTGATACATAATTTTTCGTTACTTCATATAAAGACATATGTAATTGAAGTGTGATAATTACATATAATAATAAAACTAATCATAAATACAGACTATATGTTAAATATATAAAATAATATATTTAATATATAACAATATAGTAAAAGTAATATAATATATAATAATATAATAAAGTATCATTGTATATATCTTTCAAACAAGAATTTAATCATCATTTTAAAGTATATCTATAGTGAATGTAAATAAAAAAAACTTTCATTTGTTCTTTTTATACACAAAGTTTATTCATATATATATGTGAATAATTTAACAAAATATATAGTGTATAAACTTTAGGACAGCATATAAATTTAATGAATTATACTTTAATACAAAATTGTCCACCATATAAATATTATTAATTTAAAGGTATCACATATTAATGTACCAATTTTTTTTATTATAAAAATACAGAAATAATGAAAGCTTTAAAATAAAAAATCAGATAATAAAAGTAAATTTTGAAATTTCGTTTTTATACCATTGACAAATAAACCTATTGATATAATAGGTTTTTTTGTATTAATTTGTTTTTTCAAAGTAAAAGTATTGTTAAAGAGGAAAAGTTTACACAAAAATAAAGAAATTAATGTGTTATTAAACTATAATATATTCAAACACGTCGATTTTGGCAAATTGTGAATATCTTAAAATGAAGTTTCTTGGAATGTGTCTTTTATTTTCACAGAATTTAATGTTGATTCGCTTAATTGTTTATTCCTGAAACTTTGTCCTGGTATATTATTTAACGTTCTAGATTCTTTTATTGATCTTTTAGAATCATTACGCTGTAAACTAGTTGCTCGTTTTCTTGGTGAACTCGTTACTTCCTCATTTTTTCCCAACGAATTCACACTATTAGTACTACCAGATGCAATACCAGAAGTATCAGATTCTGGTTGATTTCCATTTAAACAACAAAATAAACTTTCAGAAAGGCCATTCTCATTTAAGATATTTAAATCGGATTCTGATTGTTCGAAATCTCCAGTACGCGACGAAAAACTGAGATCAACAGGACTAGCAGTTAATACACTTCTCGACAATAAATATTCTCTAAATGTGCTTGTTATAGACATGGTACTTTGTTGTTTAATTGCATAACAGTCATCTGCAAGTGATGTAACGAATATTTCTTTTTCCATTGCATTTTTATCTAAATTTTCCTTGTCTTCGAAATTAATAATTTCATTATATATAATTTCGCTGTTTGTGCTATTAGGTTTTTGAGATTCTTCTGGAATTGAAGTACAATTCATCGGGCCAATAATATCAAAGTTTGATTCACGTATGTCATTAGATATATTTTGTTGATTCCAACTATCATTAACAGAAGCGAGATTACATAAATTTGATCCAGAAACCATCATTACTGGTTTTCTAGATCGTGGTGTCATCATTGTTTCCTGTAATAAATGTAAAATATTATTAAGTTAAATTTACTACAAATTTATGATATATGTGTAAATATAAATAATATAAAAAATATATATCTAAATTTATAAACAATTATAAAAAGAAACAAATAAAAATAATAACATTAGAAATAATATCATAAATACATACCTGCATAGCTTTTGTCATTTTAGTAGCGCTTTGTGTAATTGGACTCATGCTTTTATCATTGTTAGTAATAGGAGTTAACACATAGTCATTAGTAACTAAGCTTTTACGTAATAAATTTGATGGCGTTGATGTATGGGTAACATATACATTCCAAAATCTATTTTTTACAATAGGAGATATATGAACACATGCATCATCAGTGTATGATTCCACTTTTGAATATTCCACCATTTTCTTGTTGTCATTGCTACATTTAACTATAGATGCATTCTCCCCAATTGCTCCTGATATTGAAAATGTAGGTTCTGAACTTTGTTTAAATAATTCATTTTGGTTGATTTCATTCAAAGTAGTTTGAGAAGAATATATACGTGGTGGTTCACTGAGTTGTCTAGATAATCTAACAGTATTAATTGCAATATTATTATCTCTTGCTAATTCTTTTTGCAGAGATATGTTTGCATTACTTGACGTCGAATTTATAGATTCATCTATATATGATCCTTTATCTGATTTATTTATATCCCAATCATGATACATGTCATCAACTTGTTCTTCTTTTATATTTACAAATTTCATCAATATAGCCTTTCTTTTACTTTCATAACTTCTTAATTTAGGAGTATTAAGACTACCGGTACTATTACTAATATGTTTAGTATGAAGAAGACTATCATTATTTGTATCATAGTTTTCTATGCTAAGCTCATCGTCTGATTTGCTAAGTAGTATTTTTGTTTGAAGTAATGATTTTTCTAGATTCTGTATAATTAAAAACATGCAAATAAAATATATTAATTATGGACTGCTATTATAAATATAATTACATGTTATAAAATTAACATGCTGTTATGGACTTGAAAAATATTAACTATAGAAAACATTACATTGCATGTATCTTACCGATGATAATATATTTTCTTCACTATTTGATCTAGTGATATTGCAACCTAAATTAATATCAAATTTTTTGTGTCCCAAAATCTTTTTCTGAAATATGTGCTTTTTAATTGAATCTCCCAGACTTTTAGTTCGAAAATGTTTAACTTGTCTAGGTGTGCCTTGACCATTTTCTTTATTAAATTGTTTTACAAGTCTGCGTTTTTTAGCTGATTCTGGCATAGCTTGTATATGAGCATAAAGTTGTGCTAATGCCGCCTGAGTATCTTGCGTGGAATTTGCCTTTGCTGTTAATTTATGATCTACAAAACTGAATACCGTATGTGCTGTACCTGTTGTATCTGGTATAGATTCATTTAACTGCAATAACAAGTGAATACTTAAATTAATAATGGTTTTTAAGCATTTAATAATTTTGAAAAAAAAAAAAAAAAGAAAAACTTACATCTACATTTTTAGGACTCAGCAATTTTCTTTCTTGTTCTACCCAATATGCTCTGATATCTGTAGCTAGTTTCGGTGGAATTTCAAATAGTTCTTTTTCTTTTTTAATCATAAAAGCAACTAAACATGATAAATTTTGAGAATTGATATGTAGAGCTTCCGGTGAAAGTTTCCTTGGGCACATTAAGTGAGGTGTAAAAAGTGTGGCAAGGGTATCGCAATTCATT
Source organism: Tetragonula carbonaria (assembly GCA_032399595.1). Classification (NCBI taxonomy): domain Eukaryota; kingdom Metazoa; phylum Arthropoda; class Insecta; order Hymenoptera; family Apidae; genus Tetragonula; species Tetragonula carbonaria. Next base: position 807,353 of record JAUCRC010000019.1, on the reverse strand, counting down.
TTATTATTAGATTCAAAACTAGCTGTCTTATTTAAAAGATTCAAGACACACTTAAGTAAAACTCTGTTTATGGATGGTAGAAGTAATAAAATCAATTGCAGAGATCTTAATAATCTTGCATCGTTCCCATTTACATCAGAGCTACATAACTCTATAATTAATAAAAAAAATACACTTTCAAATAAAAAAATAATAATAAAGAAATCAAATGTAACTTAGTTTTTCTTTTTTACCAGCAATTTGACAATGTGTAGGATAATGCAAATCCGTTAACAATGGTTCTTGTAAATCTGCCAAAAATCCTTTTAATACTGACGCACAATCATGTACGCTATATCGGCCATCATTAAGATTCAATGGAATGCCTTGATACAATCCATTTTTTAAATCTTGCTGTCTTGTTAATTTACCAGTACGTCGAAATATTCCTTCTTGTACAATGTCTGTAAATTTTTTGGACATAGAAATGTTATTTGAAATATTTTTCAAATAATGTAAATTTGCATAATAGTTTTCACTTACTTTGTTCTTTAGACAAGTATTCTATTAACTGTTTCACTTGATTTATCCCATCCTCAGATAAGCTAGCCCCCTCGATCCCTTTTTGTAAATTAATCGTTGACTTGGGTTTCTTTGAGAAACTTAGAAGGCTCCACTTTTTCAGTTTCGTTTTCTCATTGATGCAATCATTGCTGTATAACACAATTTCAACATAATTTTAAGATTCAAGTTAAAGTTTACTTTAGCAAATAACGAGTCAAATTGTAAAATCAACAAATTCAAATTCAAATTTGAAATAACATTATTATCTTACTCTTCGGTATTAAGGTCTAATTCAAATGATAGATGCATTTTGACGAGAGTGTGAAATTGTTCTGGATTGGCTTTTCGCATTCTAAAAGCCAATTTACCATCCACACCATCGTTAAAATCTTCCATTGTCAATTCCGCGATAACGACAATTTAAACACGTTCTGACATCTTTAAATTTGATACATATGCTCGTTATCGTCTCGTTAACGGCATTTACTTTCATCTTGACTGAAAGACTCCTGTTTTATTACAAGTAACATATTCGTGCGCGCGCATTTACAAATCATTTTCTACAATGTAATTAAAGTAATAAAATCGCAACATAAAAGACAAATCATAACGCTCAACTCAAATGATATCTTCTTTCATTCGTTTTTCTATGTATTCTTCCAGCCAATCCAACTAGTATATTTACCACAAAGTAGTGATAACCTTATAGATGCTTATAATAAGAAAAATATTATAGATCTATTCCTTAGCACCATCTGGTGTTATACACAAGAAATAAAAGTCATTTACATATTATCATTATATTATAAATAACACAACAAATTTCACTTTGTAAAAATAAACAATGATAGAAGATGAATAATTTAATTAAATGCATTTTTTTTATTAGTGATATTTAATATTTAATGTTCTACAATAAAGATGATTTTGTATTCAAATTTTGATGTTTCTAAAAAGACTACCTCGATTAAACATCAAACTCGAAAACGAAAAATTGTCTTATAATATATTTATATTTGAAAACTGTTATTTTGATTGATTTATATTTATATTAAATCTCAATATATTGTGCTAAATTGTATATTATTGCAAGATGTCATTTGCAGTATATGTATATTTTAATAAAGAAGATTTGCAAGTGTTTGAAAGTCTTTCTTTTGGTTATATATAAAATAAAAATATGCAAATGTTAATATTTTAATGTCAATGTAATTACAATAATTAGTTTTCATTCATTTCGTCAAGAAAACGTTTACTTCTAAACATTTTACAAAATGTTTGCAATAGTAAATGTTAATTTTATTTTGAATATTTCGTTTTTATATTTTTTTCAATTTAATGATGTATTAATTGTTACATACATATACATATATACATATATACATATATACATATATACATATATACATATATACATATATACATATATACATATATACATATATACATATATACATATACACATATACACATATATACATATATACATATACACATATATACATATATACATATACATATACATATATACATATACATATATTATACATATACATATATACATATACATATACATATACATATACATATACATATACATATATACATATACATATACATATACATATACATATACATATACATATACATATACATATGCATATACATATACATATACATATACATATACATATACATATACATATACATATACATATACATATACATATACATATACATATACATATACATATACATATACATATACATATACATATACATATACATATAATATTATACATATACATATGTATATGTATATGTATGTATATGTATGTAACATAATATATCATATATATATATACATATACATATACATATATATGTATATATACACACACATATATATACATATATATATGTATGTAACATTAATATATCATATATATATGTATATGTATGTAACAATTAATATATCATATATATATATATATATATACATATACTTACATATATGATAATACTTACATATATATATATATATATATATATATATATATATATATATTGTAAGTATTATCCGTATCGTTAATCATTGACAGTTCCTAAATCAGTTGGCAATAGTTCAAAAGAAAATCTTATATTTAAATACAAGCGCGTCACAGCACGAAGAATAACAATTCTATTTTAAATAATTAGACACGATCATGAAACAAATTATAGTCGACAATTAGCCAAATAACATTAATCGATGTCCTATAATTTGCCAAGGTAAACACGTAGATACAAATGGAAGCTGATAGGGCCGATACAGATTAGTCGAAATGACTCGTGGTTCGAGGATTTCTTTGATCATCGATGGCCATATAATATTGCAGGAAGAATAAAAATATTACATTGGATTCACGATAACAAGAAATGAGGTTGGCAAACGTAAAACACCTGTGACGATTGTTAGTTCAATGGATTGTGGAAGGGATAACATGGCCACCGCCTGGTGACGTTCGTTCGCCGTCGCCGTCGCTATATCAAATGCTTCCAAAAACAGCTGGTAAACATTTATCGGTGTAAGTTTTCGCGTGAAAAGACCAGTATTATATCCAGCGAGGAATATAACGTACGATGATGAACATGTGGAAAGTGCGGGAATTAATGGATAAGGCGTAAGTACAATTAAATCAGTTACACGCGATCTAACCTTGCTTTTACCTTTTTTCAACGCATTCCATTCTACTTTCGATATGCTGCACGACTTTTCATCGACAATTTCACGTTCGCTGATAGTTACTACATTGTTTGACGCATCGTTCGTCTATCATCGTGAACGTTAGTCTATCGCGTTATATTTGTCAAACGTTCCTTCGCTCGAGTATTTATGGAAAATAAATAAAAGATTCTCCGCCGAGACTCTTTTCCCCGAGACAATATTTTCGTAACAAATATGTTGTGTCACGCGCGTAGATTGCAGAACGTATTTATTTACTTAATCGGATGTAAACTTTCATATCGCGCAATGACAAATTACGTAGAATGGCGAAAAAATAATGTACGTATCTATGAAAGGATAAATGTTTTTCTCTTGTTTCATTCACAATACGAGTAATTTAATATTTATCTTATATATTTTTTTATCGTTATTACTATTTTTGTATTTTTTGTGAAATTTATCTATTTTGTCGTTGTATATATTTTTGGATATAAATTTCCTTTTAGGAAAGAAAAAAAAAAATCTACGATAAAGCGCATTAATAATATATCTCTCGTTACATAACGTATCTGCTATACATGTTTTTATATTATTTGTTAACGAATAGAAACAGTTTTACAACACGAATGTATCGTTTGCAATTATCATTCAAATTAAATATTTTTTTCTCGTTGTTTACTCATGTATCTTTATATTTTAAATGTCAGGTCAGTCTTTAATGTCATTAAAATTATTCCCTTTTTTTACTTAATAAAAAAAGTACAAGAAAAAGAGAGAATATTGTCTGTACAGCAACGAGTAGGTTGATAAGTAAGATTACCCATTGAGTAACTCTGCTTCATAAGTAAGATTACCCATTGAGAAAGTTTTGAAAAAAGAAAATTAATTAATATTATACAATTATATATTACAATATAATTATATTATAATACATTACAATAGAATTATACAATTTTGTTCGTAAAATCATTTTACGTAACAGTAGGGGTACATCGCATTAATTATTATCTGTTGTATAGAATTACATAAAAACTGTTACCGATAATATCGATAGAAGTTTTATGGCATCAAGTTCCTGAATTGTCGTTCATTAAGTCATCTTTTTTCTACCTTGCTCTATTCGAAACAGTGTCTACACGATTTTTTATTATTGAGTTTTGCTTTCATTGAGCTGTATTCAACGCGCGTGCAAAATATTCATAGAAAATTTACATCGTTATAGAAAATCAAATCGTTATCATATTTATTTTTTTTCTTTATTTTTTCTCGGCGTAACTGTAAAAATGAAATGTAAGTTATCGTTGTTACATTGGTTCTGATTGCATTCTATACATACGAGCATAGTGTTGAATCGAATACATAGTGGTTCTCAAACATGTAGTATCTATCCGTTTTTATATTATGCTACGTCTGATTCTTTCGCTTTTGTTGCTTTTCCTGCAACGCCGGAAAATAGTTCCTATACGTTACTATCGTTTACATGCATTATTTGCTTGAGGTGATAACTCCAGGTTAACTTATGATGTTACAATCGAAAACATGAGATTCTTTACGATCTATGAAAATCGAGAAGCGGAAGGACACTATTATCTTTAACAACTCTTTCTGAATACAAATGTAAACTGTAACTGTATATGACTATATATATATATATATATATATATACAAAGATGTCTGATTCCAAGCGTGATTGTGTTTGAATGACATTTTATGTACATTGTTATGTACATGTATATTCATGATTTTTAAAATACTAGGCAATTTATGTTTTTTATTTTTTTTTTTTCTTATTAACCAAGAAATATTGATATGAGTTTAATTATCAAATTTATAGGAGATAAAGATTTATTATAGAGAGATCATTATGTTAAATACTTTTATAAACGTTTAATAATAATAAATGAATTGACAATAATAAATATAATAAATAATAAGAACTAGTCGAAACCAGTGGTTTCTAAGTTAAATTATTTTACGTTTGTGTCCTTTCGTTATTTTTATTATTTGTTAGTTGTATACGTTTATAAATATATGTCACGTTTTATCATACGAAGTGAAATCTTATATTTTTACATCTAAATCTTTTTTTCGAATAATTCTATATAGATACCTTAAAAGTTGAACAAAGTTATCACATAATCGAACATTTGTGTTAATTTATCTTTTGTTTCTATTGAATAAATCGATATTAAATTAATACAAATACATACTATGTATTCAACAAAACCGTGATCGACTTGCAATGGTACTTTTGGTTTCAAAATAAATCCGAGAAATATAAGCTGCACTATCGTCTTTCATTCGGAAAAAAATTCAGAAGTAGACAAATGACGATGAAGTAAAATTTTTTATGCTAATTGTGTACATCTATAACGATTGAAAAATTAAAGACTATATACATGTATGTATCGTGCATTTCAATGGCGTAAAAGATTATTTTGTAAAAAAGAATGCATCTTGGTTTGATGACCAATTTGTCTTTCTATTAATTTCACTTGCAACAATGAACTGCATGTTGTGAAAACAACCTTTTCTTATAACAATAATATCAGAATTCCGTGCAATCAATCAATGGAAAGTTGAAAACAGTAAAATATTGTGCGCAAGCAGAGGCGTAAAAATATTGCGCAACTCAACAGGTATTCACACTAGCGTGAAAGTAATTTTACTCTAGAAATGATAATATTTATTTCACAGTCATGTGTATAATATTTCATACAATCTATTTGGAAATTAATAATACATCACTAGTGTATCAATAATACACTAATAATACACTATATATATCAATGTCATTGTTATATGTTTATACACGTTAATGAAAATAAAATATAACCTCACAGGACCAATGTAGTTATGAACTACACAGAAACGGAAGCCAAAGTTCGGGAGGCAACAAATGATGATGCTTGGGGTCCAACAGGTATAAATGCTTGAATAAATATTTAAACAGCTGTTATTAAGTTATAAATATTTAAATTATATCTGTTATTATATTTGTTCTAAGGTAATCATTTAATTCAGTTATAATTACAGCGAATTTTATGATGCACAGTAGTACACACAGAATATTTATAAATGATCAAATTACTAATTATAAGTTATAATTGTGATAGTAAATTTATAATGTTATAAAGGTAAAATGATAATTATTGATTTTATTTTATTTTTACTGGTAGCGTAGTATTTTTACACGCAAGGAACTCTATAAAATATACATAAATCGTTATTTTCAAAATGAAAAAGCGCCTAAAAATACGTTTTTAAAATTTTATTTTTGTATAATTTTTGTATAATTGCATGTTTTAATTATCAGTAAATATTATAAAACTTTTGTTATTGACAATTGATATAATTATTAACAATTGAATAAAAAATTAATTTTTATCGTATTGATAATTTCAATTTCGTTCTTAATAATTAATATTAATTCTAATTTGTTATATTATTTAATTATTTAATTTATATATATTGGAATTTCACTTTTACATGAGTTAAAATTTTTTTAATGAAAGTTTTATAAATTTCTCTATTTAATCATTTATGCATTTTATTATGTAATGAATAATAGCTTAATCATGTTATAAATATTAATTTTTATTTACTATTAATTTTATTAATTATTCGCTGTATGTATTACATATACGTGCATAGATTAGCGAAAAATAATGAAAAATTAATAGATTTATAATACAATATAAATCATTTTGATAATACATTATTTTACGTATTTTCTTGTACAAAAGTTTTTTAAATGTATTATAATTTTATGCTGATTTTTAACGTTTATTGTCGTTCGACATATGGCGAATTAATTGTATATATTACTTTAGGGGCAATGATGCAAGAACTGGCTCAAGCTACATTCACATACGAGCAATTTCCTGAAGTAATGTCCATGTTATGGAAAAGGATGTTGCAAGAAAATAAACGAAATTGGCGTCGAACGTACAAGGTAAGTCCGTTTCTACTATACATATTTAATTCACGTTACTGAGTAAATAAATAAATATTTTAATAAAACAAAATTTTCTTAAGATATTTGATTTAAATTATATAAAATTTTTCGTGAAAATTACGTTATAAATTTAAACAAAAATAAAAGATGAAAATTAACGATACATTTATATCCAATGATATGTTATATCAATATTTATATTTTTTTATTTTTACTAATATCTTTATTTAAATAATAATATATATTTTCTTGTTTTTAGTCCCTGTTGCTGTTGAATTATCTAGTTCGTAATGGATCAGAACGAGTGGTCACATCATCTAGAGAACATATTTATGATCTTAGATCTTTGGAAAATTATACATGTATTGATGAGTTTGGTAAAGATCAAGGAATAAACATTAGGCACAAAGTCAGAGAATTAATTGATTTCATTCAGGATGATGATAAATTAAGAGAAGAAAGGAAAAAAGCTAAGAAAAATAAAGATAAATACGTAGGTTTATCAAGTGAAGCAATGGGTGTAAGATTTGGCGGAGGGGATAGGTGGACAGATAGATTAAAATGGGATAAAACTAATACAGATACTTATAATGATTGGGATCGCGACAGTAGAGGAAAAAGTTTTGAGGATACAAATAATAGGTAGATATTAAGCTTTCGTTAATAATAATCAAATATCCTTAATACTGTTTATTTTCATTTTTATGTAATAGTGATGATGGCGAGAGAGAAGATTCCGATAATGATGTTCATCCCAGCCCAAAAAGAGGAGGAAGAGAATACAAAGATACAATGGATAGCATTAATAAAACTGCTACGTCTATAACTTCAACAAATGTTTCACCAGCAAGAGTAACAAGAACTATTAAAAAAGTAGATTTAGGGGCTGCAGCAAATTATGGAAGAGAACAATCTAATGTAAGTGAAGAAAGATTACATAAAAGAGATTATTAATTTTATAATAATTTAAATTGAAAATTCCAACTTAAATTTACAGAATGGTATATCTGGATCAAAAAATAATTCTTTATCTACCAAACACAAGAATAAAAATGATATTTTAAATGATATTTTTGATTCTCAAAATGAGAACAATACTAAATCGATTGTTGTTGATGACGATGATAATGATGATGATTTTAATCCAAGAGCAAATACTCAACCTAATGTACAAACTCAGAATGCAAATGCAGATTTTGGAGATTTTACTAGTGCATTTGGAAGTCCTGCAATAAAAACGAAAGATAGCAATGATGAATTTGCAGATTTTACATCAGCTTTTAACTCTTCTGTTACAATAACTAATCCCCCAATGCAGCCACAACTGCCACAGACACAAGTTAATCTAATAGGCACAACAATACTAAATATTAATTCAGTAACAGATAATGTAAATAATCCGATGTTTATCAATGCCCAACCATTAAATACGTCTTCTTTTACAACTATGGCTCCTACAAATACTAAAGTTTCTCAAAATCCTAATATGAATAGTAATCTGTTTGATGCTTTACAACCACTCAGTGATCAGCAATCATTGAACAATAATACAGGTACATTATATACTATTAGTCATTAATTTTTAATTATTATATATTATTATTTTAAATAATTTTTTTTATAGATCTTTTATCAGATTTAGATAGCTTAAATTCTTTGAGTACTGGATCTATGGATAGGCGAGTAAACAATACCAATAATACTAATTTGTTTTTGAATGTGAGTTCAACATCTGCCACAACTAGCCATGGAGGTAAATATATGTTATTTACTAATATAAATGTACCTATGATTTTATGATTTAGTAATACTAATCACTATTTGATATTAACTACTAAACTTTTATCAGACAAAAAAAATATTTAAATGTATATATAAAATTTTGATAATGTGTATTCTAGTATTACCTATCATAAAATCGAAATTTTAAAATATTTTTGTTTAGAAAACAATATTTTTTTCATTTTTTTTCAAAATCTACAATTTTTTTTCCAATTTGAAAAAGAATTTTTGTTATATAATTTTGTACATGTTTTAATATTGACGATATATTTGAAGATAATGTAATGTTCCCAAGAAAGTCTTTCCTTGCAGCAACCAAGGTGGAAAAAAGCATCACTTCAGCTGAAAATCTTTCAAAATATGCTGCAATTCGACTTTTGGAAGAATTATGTTCCATGGGTCCTATCAAAAGTTATAATAGCTTGGAAAAGCTGAAATCATATATTTCTGAATACGTTAAATTCTTACCAGGTCCACTTACTCCACAAAACTACTGTAATCTTGATTTTAATTTAGAAATTGATTCTCTGTTACATGGAAAAATTTTAGAAGAAATTATCAAAAAATTCGATCATAATTGGCCATTACGAGGAAATATTTTAGATCCAATACTTCAGCAATTGATGATTATTGATGGTGCTACATTACCAATATTAGCTGAATCTTTAACTGTTTTAGTTTTCGCTTTGAAAGAAACAGAAAATGAGAGGAAAATTTTTGCTATTTCGATAATCTTGGAACAGTTAGTGAAAAGTGATTCTTTGTTTTCCGTAATAGTAAATGCATGCAAATGTCGATTTGAAAATGTAATGCAAGAAGAAGAATTTAATGAAACATGGCAAAAAACGGTGCAAATTATAATCTCGTTACCTAATCGCGTAGCTAATAAATTAAAAGATAAAATATTTGATTGTTTTCTTCCTCAGAGGTATTTCAAAATTATCAGTTTCCATCTTGCTCGTGCAATATCTTTTATAAATATTGGATTGCATTACGATATTAAGGTAGAACTAAAATTGCTTTCAGTTTTAATTAGTAAATTGATGATCACCATAAAATCAGAAAACTTGTTGTCGTTTATTAATATTTTAGCAGAGTGGTGTTTTGAAAATAAAAATAGCGAACGAAATTTAATTCAGAACATGTTAGAAATCCTAGATACACGAAGCATAGAGCCACTAGCTGTATTATTTTTGAAACATTGTGATGTAAATCTTGGAGTTTACGAAATTTTTGGTAAAGTGTTGTTAAATTCAAATTGGAAATATATATTAACAACGAAAATACCTTTAATGTGTTATTATAACGATGATAGTTTAGTAATAAATTTAATCTCATATTTAGCACAATTTTTAGATAAAAATCGTATTTTGATCGAATTATTCACGAAACTTTTAGATGTGTGGAGTAATAAAAGTGCTTTAAATCATACCTCCGTAGAACAACACAAATATATTACAAGATTAATTATTACTTGCGTAAGAAAGTCTAAAAATTATTTAAGCAGGAATGAAAAAGATACTATTCAGAGATTACTATTCTCTGGTATATCTATCCATCTCGAATCTACACATATTATTTTAAGAGCGATAGGAATGTGTGTTGGTGAAATTTTCATTGATGAATTATCTGAATCAGAATCTGTACCAAAGCTTTCTTTTGAATATAATATTATGTCTGACGAAGTGATGGATTTAGTACAATCTTTAAAAAACTTAGCTTTAAAACCAACTGTCTTAAGGGAAAAGAAAGAAGATATTAAAAGAAACGAACTAATTTTCAAAGATATTGAATTTAATACGTTGGGTGACAAAAAATTGTATGAATTAGGCGTTGAATGTAATCTTTTATCTGAGATAAGTGTAAAAATAAAAGATGATAATAAAGACGAACGAAACGTGGCAAAATCAAAGGAATCAACCATGTCGGATAAAGAAATTTTAGGAAATGATATAGACAAGAATAATATCAAAAGTGATTCGGAACTGGATAGTGACGATGATCTAATATCATATGATATGTCTCACGATACAAAAGTCAGTGAAAAATTACGACCAGCGTATTTGCGAGATCTACGTGATAATTTAGTAAATGAAAAAAATTCTTCAGACCCAAATATTATTTCAGAATCTTTAGAAATTTGTGAAAGATTGATATTATCACAATTACCAGGTGATGACGTATCTTTTGCAATTGAATTACTAGAACTTCTTGTTACACTTAAAGAATCCTGTCATGTAGAAAATTTTGAAGTATTAACATTTAAAGCTTGTGCAGCTATAGTAACTGTCTATCCCAAAGAATGTGCTGAATTTTTGTGCAGACAGTTTTATTTAGAAGTAGATAAATATTCTGTAAGCCAACGATTATTTTTCCTTGATATATTAGCAGAATCAGCAAGGAGATTATCGACTATTTCAATTCACGAAAATAAAGAAGATACAACTAACGAACTTAAAATAAAACGAAGAACAAGAGAAATTTCAAGTAAAGTGTCGCTTCTTATTAATACCGAGAAAAGCCAACAATACAAAATACTATACAGTGACGACTTTGATGAATTTGAAAAGTCGGAAGATAAAATAGAAAATTGGCAGGAAATTGTTGATAAAAGAATTGAATTAAATACAAGAAGATACGCACGTAGCGCAAAAGCACCTAAAACATTTAAAAATAAATTTGGAAATGTCGTGTCTTCGTTTTTTTATCCATTGCTTTATGGTTTCGGCAAACAAGATACTTGTTTGAATAGCGGATTACAAATTTTCACGGATCAAGAAAATATTTTATTAATTCGGTTTTTGAAAACTTTATCTACAATAATGATAGCAGCACAGAATTGTTTACTAGCTCCGAAAATGGGAAAAGAAATTTTAGAATTATCGTGGATTTTGAGATACCATGATGAAGCAAAAGTTAGAATAGCAGTGATAGAAAATATTGCAGCTGTAGTTATTGCAATACCAAAGCATACAATTGTAAATGAATTATTTGAAACTATTATGGAAATAAGATTGTGGCTTTTAGATCTATCTCAGAATGTAATCAATGGTGATCATGACAAAGAATGTAGAAATATAGGTGCCTCTGTAGTGTCTCTGATTGATTCTATTATAGGTTTAACATTTAATACATAATTAATAAGATTTAAATTATATTTATAAAAACATTCTTCTAAACAATACAAGAATATTCACAAAAATATTTCGCACATATTAAGTTTATTTTTAAATGTTGCTTGTCGTTAAGAATATAATATATAAAACAGTAATTCTTTTATCTTTCATATATTACATATGAATGAATATTATTCAGGAAACGTAATTTATGTCACGCCATATATTTCATAATATTTTTTATATATAATTTATCTTCCCAGCAATATTGTAATAATTTAATATTATACATTAAATAAATAAGAGACAAATATTTTTATCTATTATTGAAGTTTCTAACTATTTTGATCTATTTTATTATCTAATAAGTTATGTAAGTATCAAGTTAAGCAATAAGTTGTAATATTACTAAAATTAAAACAATTGCTATATTCAGGGACAATTGGATTATCGCCAGTTACAAATCTTCTTACTCCTACGTCTACTAATTCCAAAAATCAAACATCCAGTAATACAAATATACAAATTGGTTCTACGTGGGCTGGTTCAGGATTAAATATAGATCTTGATAATATAATGGGAAGTAAAGTTAAACATACAGGACCTGCACCAACAATGAATCAATTAGCAACCAATAGTCCACAACATCAGGTTAAACTCATGAGTAAGTACCTCATAAATGAAATTTATTTTTTTGATTGACTTTATTGTTAATAAAATCTTCCTATTTACAATTATAAAATACAATAAAGCTAATCATTTTATAATAAACAGTATTACATAGTATTACTATCAATATTTTTTATTAAATATATAATAATATTGATTTTTTTCAATTTTATTACAAAACATTTTTATAACAAGCATTATATATATTTTTAATTATTATATATGTTAATTAATAACTTATCAATAATTATTAATTAATAATTAATTAATATATACACAGGATGTTTAGACGGATTTACGTCTTTTCTCGTAAATGGTAGATGCTGTACAAAAATGAAAGAATGCAAATTTATACTCTCTTTTTTTACGCAATATAATGGTGCATAAAGATTTTCCTAATCATACTGTTTCTTAAAAACTGAAAATGACCTTCAATTCTTTAAATGGAATGCTGTATTTTCTATTTTACATTATATGAAAGCGAATATGAAGACGAATTCAATGATGTATCATTCAGTGACCTTCACACTTACACAAGGTCAGGAATGAAAGAAATATTTTGGATGTTGCATATTGATGTACAATCAATACGACGATGTACCTCAAAAAAAACGATTCTCAAAAAACAAATGATTGGAAAAAATTTTTATGTATCATTATATTGTGTATAAAAAACAATACAACTTCATCTTTTTTCATTTTTGTACAGTATCTACCGTTTACGAGAAAAAAACATTAGATAATGAATCCGTGAACACCTTAATTATGCATATATTATATATTTATAATTGTAAACAAATTTCTTATTCGTTTAAATTATCTTAAGAATGATTCATGAAAGTGAACTTTTTATCATAGATAATTTAATTATTTTAGCAACACCAATGGGATACACATCATCAATGATTCAACCACAACAACAGCAACAGCAACATTTAAATCCAGCATTTTTCCCTGCATTTCAATGAAACATTTTTAATAAGTAAAAGCTAATATTAACAAAAATAGAAGACATAAACGAAATAACTTGGAACTAAAAACCAAGGCTTGTTGTAAACAATCTATTTATTTAATAAAAATGGAGATAAATTTTCTATTTTCTGGGCAATGCTGTCTAATTATACAGGGTGCAACTGTAAACAATTGCTATTATAAATGTCAGAACAAAATGATCAATGAAATATATATTGCATAATTATGTGTTCACAACAGTTAAAAAAAGAAAAACATTTTCAATTTTTGGATTTTATATATTTTAAGTTGAATAATTTGCTGATATTTTATGATATGAAGTTTGTTACAATTATTTTATTTAAAAATGTAATAAAATTGCAATTTATTAAAAACTAAGTTGCATATAATCATAGCATGAGTGCTAAGTAAACTACTTGATTAATTTAACATTCTGAGCAGCTGCATAGATATATTTGTTAAACTCTATAAATAATTCTAGATAAAATGCGTTCCCAAATAACATTCTGTAATACGAATGTTATACTTTTTTTGATGAATATTTGTCATTTGAAAATCATGTGGGAACAAATCAGGTAAATTTGTCTTAAATCTTTTATATATAATGTAAATTGAATGAATCAAGATTATGCCTTACATGTATAATATATTATAAGTAATATATGCATGAAAGTGAGTTATAGATACTCGGGAAAAAGATGTAGTATACTACTTTTATTTACTATTTGATATAAGGCATTTTGTTTAACGTTATTCAAATTCTTAAAAAAATAGAGAATGTTTTTACAGGAGTTGAATATAGAAAATAAAACTACTGCAGATTTTAGAAAACCGCATTTACATTAACGATTTAAAATGTAAGAATGGTTTCACTTTTCTATTCTAACTATAATTATTTGATAATTGATACTATTCGTCTATAAAAAACAGAAAGATGCAATAATATTACTAATAATAAGTGCTTCCCTACTACAGTTAGTTTTGCACTAGAGAGAAAATGATATAAAATTAGTATTAAAATAAAATAAAAGAAGTGTGTGTGTAATGCAGGATACAAGATTTTATTATTTCGAAAACAAGCACAGAAGCACAAATCAGCGCAATGGAACATTTTTGGTGTTTCAAAAACGCTTCACTCAGCATGGTGATTTAATAATATTACATGTTTATGATTTATTGTAAAATATTTAACTTCGTAGTTATGTAATTATATAGTTATAAAAAATTCATCTTTGTGATTGAATAATGATATTCTACAATTTTTGTAAGATAGATGACAAAAGGAAAAGTGAAATAGCATTTCCTTAGTTCTTTATTACTAATAATAAAGAAATGCATATCTTTTAAGATAATTGTTTATGGGATTCTTAAGAAAAAAAATTATTAATAATTAGACATTAATTAATATATTATTAAGTCCTGTTTAATTTTATGTGTTACTGTTTATTCTCAGTGATAGCTTTGCTGCATGATACTGAAATATATCTTAGAATAACTTGTTGTAGAATGTTTAGATATTGAAATATTTATTCGTGAGAAAATGTTGGAAAAATTGTTTGCATGCTATATTTGTTAGTTTTATTTTTACTATTACATATATGTGATGTATTTTACACATATATTTGTAGCAAAATTTTTATTTCACAGCTATACTTTAATATAGTAAATAATCCGTTATTTATTGAATAATATAATAAATTAAATTCGTAAAATATTTCAGAATTTGCAGCAAAGTTGAAATTTATATTTACACATTTTCTTGAATGAATGATTTAGATAATCTATTGCTTATATAATATTCTATGTATTAATATCCATAGAACAGGTGCCCTAAACTTATTCTATGTGGTTGAAAGTAGTGTTATGTCTGTATTAGAATTTTATCATTGTGTTATCAAATTTTGTTTAAATCATCTCACAAAGTTGATGTGGAATTAACAGGCTTCTATGCGAGTATCAGAGACTGAATCTTGTAAGGGAAAAATGATCCTTTACATTTTCCATTATTTGAGTATTTTATAAAGCGTACTATTTGATGTAGATGGGAATATATTTTTAAAGTATTAAAATATATATACATATGTATATGTTAGTATATACATATATGTATGTATTATTATACAAATATAAACAAGCATAGTCAATATAAATGAATAAAACGGTTTCATTATCACTTGAACCGTGTGAGAGGCATGATTACAGTCTAGAATTACAGAGGCCTTTGTAAAGTCAAGGTAAAAAATGGTGAAGATTATGAAAGTTAAATGAACCTTCTTTTTTTTTTAGTAAATAAGTTTTATAAATTTTTATACAAAATATTGAAAAATAATTGTATATCCAAAAAGTTTTATTAATTCTACATTTGAAACAAATAGAAATCATCATTTTAAATCATTTTATTAAAGTACACGTTATTAATTCCTATTTAAGTACGTATTATATTTTTACGATATTTTCGCGCGATGATATTGTTCATTGTACGCTTTATGAATATAACTTAATAACAATTAATTACATTGTTCATTACAAATAAAATTGTACAAAATTTGCAATGTGCTGCTGTACATGTGTATGAAATGAATTACAATTATCGGCTAGTCTAAACTAACTTCAAAAGAAAATTTGTATTAGATATTGTACACACATGTATATCTATAAAATTGCATTTATTACGAAAAAAATCTTTCGAAATAAGAAGTACGAAATTAAAATTATTAAGCAATATGTAAGTACACGTACGGGTACATATCAATATTAATCGCGGATTTAAACTACACGGCTATTTATATATGCCTTACAATTTTATGTAAAGATATTACGGACTTGGAAATTTATTGTTCCTCTGATGAAGTGTAGTTATTACGTCGTTTATCGGTATATATGTGCGAATGATAACCAGTAACAGCTAATTCGTCGATTTTTGACTGAATATTGTTTACAGTAGTCACGGTAATTGTAATTGTTGATTTCGGTATTTATACTTACATCACAGTTTATCGTTATTAAATGCTCATTGGTGCTGGTGTTAATATGAATTGTTAACTATTTTTTTTTTATTTTTTAATTCTTAACACGATATACCTTTCCCTCATATTTGAATTGCCCAATTATCCTGTCCAATTTAACATTTAATTAATTCTAAATTACAATTTCATTTATTTCTGATATAAAATTCAATTTTAATTTTATACTTTTCTTTTACTAAACTTTGGTAAAAGAATAAAATAGAAGTAATTATATTAAAATATAATTTCAAGCTGAATGACTTCTTCTAATGACGTCTGTCTTGGAAAAAAAAACATATTTTGTAAACATAAATTAGAAAATTGATTTTCCTTTCATTTGACATGAAAAAAAAAAAAAAATAACTTGTTCAGTATACACAACAATAAGGCTGATTTTAATTTTAATTATATTAATAAGCAATAAAAGATAAAAATTTGATAAATTAAATATTAATATTAGAATTTTATAATTAACTTATATACTTTTTAACATATAAAAAATTAATTTCAATTAATTGGAAGAACAATGAGTTGAATTTAACATTGTATCAAAAATGTATAAATACTAATTATAATTATAAAAAATTGATTCTTGAAGTTCATTTAAAAAATAATTCAAATTTTCAATACAAGTGAAAATATGAACTGTTAAAGCGTAGGTTTTTAAAATTTAATCAGTTTATTGTATAATTTTATTTAAAAAAAGTTTAGATTTATATTACAAGTATAATTTTGAATTATGAATCTATGCGCATGTATATTTTTATTATTACATCTATTATTATTATATCTATACTTATATCTAAAATTATACATTCTTTTTATTTCTGTATAATATCAGGAATAAATATATTTATATTATTCCTAATATTACATATCCTGAAATAAAAAGAAATAGAAAACGAAATAATGAAAAAATAATACATATTATATATATCCGTATATCCAAGTAGTAATTTAAGTTATAAAAGATTATATTTTTAACAATTAATAACAATTGTTTTTTCATAAAATAATAGCGCCTGCATGCACTGTTTGTAGTCAAAAGGTTAAAGAAAATCTAAGACTCAATATACGCAACATACAGAAAACATATTTTTAAATTCAATGAAGTCAATTATAAATTAAATTTTATAATAGGAATCATTAGATTTTGCTACTAGAAGTTGTTTCAAAAAACATAAATCTCAGAATTATATGTTTAATATATAATTTTTACTGATACGAATAAGAAAATCTGATTATAATCATGATAATTATATAAAGACAATTGTATAAATTTTTTATTCATCTTCATTTATATTTTTTGATTTCTTCTTTTTTTTCTTCTTTACTGGCTCTTCAACTTTTTCTTCCATTCCATTCTCAACAAATCCATTTTTGTTTCCATTTTCTAAAATTTCTTTTTTCCTTTTTTTATCTTTCTTCTTTTTCTTTTTGGATGATTCTTGTTCCAGGCTCGCTATTATTTGCGCAGTTTCTTCTAAAGCTTCTTTCATTACATCAATATTTTTTTTAGGTATTTCTCCAGTTTCATAAAATTTTAATCTATCTTCTACTTGTTGTCGTAGTTTTTCACCAAATATATTAGTTGGCATATCAGTAAAACAGTCGATTCTCGATGCTATAGAACATTTATTCGCAAGATATCTTGAAATTCTACCCTTATTTCTTGTACCTGCACGAGCGATAAAGGTCGAATGGAACAGCAGTCCATATTTTGGAGTGTTACCTCTAGTTTTCAAAGCCCTAAATAAAGACTTTTCTGCACCTAATATTTGTACAGTAGAAGCAGGATATTTAGCTAAATTTGTAAGAGATCCGGCATGTGCTATTAACCTGGCTCCTACTTGGTCACCTATTAACGTAGCCAAATTTGGTGCAACTCCTGTCATTTTAGATCTTAAATATTCTGCTAATTGTTTCCTGTAATCAGCCAATGAAATAACACGAGTTGCAAACATTTCAATATTAAGAAGATCAATAGGACTGATATCCATTCCCATAGATGATTTGGATGCATCGACAATTGCTTGAGCTTTTGCAGTGTCCATAACAATTTGTTCTAAAGCTTCTAATTTTTCATCTGTAAATTCTTTTCTGTTTTTTATTAATTTTGCAACTTTGGCATACATATAATTCTCAGGAACTATTTTCACAAGTTCTGGAAAATGATAACTGTACCATTCTCTGTAATTAATACATATATAATTAATAAACTGAATATCTTATATTTATGGAATATATATATTAATTTTAATAATTACCTTATTCGCATACTAAATGTATTAATATCTTTGTCCAATTGATCTAATAGAGCTATGCTTTGTATGATCATGTTATCCACGCGATTGACATTAAATTTAACTTTAGCTCTAGAATAACTATGACCAAGCCCAAGTTGCGCGATTCCAGAACTCTTAGCAGTGAAACCTTTTACTAAATTATGGAAATGAAATCTTATTCCTCTAATAATTTCTGGAATGGCACCAGTGTGATCACATTTTATATCTAACGTTTCAGTAATATTAGCTCCAAGTTTTGGATCTGCTACTCCAAGCACAACTTCGTCTTTTTTCCCTGATCTTGGTATACATGAATCTAGAAACAACTGTAAATCTTCTGGGACAATTCCTTCAGAAATACTATTTATATTTTCCAAAGCTGCTAAAGCAGTTTTAAAGGGTGAAAATCCAACTAATTTCACGACTGAATTAAAACGAGATAAATCTGTGACGGATGCTTCAACTTGAGGAAGTAACATTCCCACCTCTTCGAATTCTTTGACAGAAAAAATGGCATAACCAGCAGCATGCTCGTATAAAACAAAAAGCTTTAACTGAAACAAAAATATTTTTATATTTAGGATTACAATAAATTAAAAAAATTATACACGTATACAAATAATACGACATATTTTATATTTCATTATTTAAATATTTTATAATAAATATATTAATAACTGGATTTTAGTATACTTAAACATTTTTTTCGTAAAGGAGTACAAAAATGACAAGTTTGGCAGTTTATGTTACATGCTGTGCATATATTGCTATGGCTTAAAAAATAAAAACACAATTCCTTGAAAAATCTCCAAGCATTTTTACGCTTTATCTTTACTCTTTCAAATATATATGTTTTTTATTCAAATATTTATCCAAACATATATATATATATTTTATATCGAATATTTATCCAAATATATTATTTTCTGATGCATAATTTTTAACGGCGATACAATATATATAATATAAAAATTTATTTGAATTTTATTAATAAAATACTTTGTAACAATGCAACAATAAAATGCAATGCTACTCACTACAACGAACTATTGTTTCATAAAATGCACAAATGTAAATAATTTCAGAATGCCGTCATATTAAATAAAATTAATTTAAGGATATAATTAAAATATTAACATACCATGATTTCCTCAATTTATGTTCCATTCACAACTTGCATTCACCAAAGCTCAACACGTTATTATTAACAGGGTTAGAAAACGACCATGTGTTCCGGATATAGTATGAAGCATAGACAAGATACAAGAATAGATCAAGCATCTTAACCATTGACTAACTTGGATAGACCGGACATCAAATGGGATTTTGTGGCCCAGGATCGGGGAAATACCGATCAGAAAAAAAATCACTAGTTTTTAGCGCACTCTACGTTTAGACAACGGTGAGCAGAGGAACTAGTGAATTTTAAGACCCATTACAGTGTTGTCAAACTTTCAATACCGAATTGTGAAGCCGGTAACCATAGACGAAGTAACCGAAATCATTCTACTCTGTATCAGAAAGAAGTCTATCCATATTTTACGGACGTATTACAACTTTTTTCAATACATAGTAAATTTTAAAATTATTAATACATGGTTTAATGTATAAATTTTTAACTAAATATTCAACTATTTTAAATTATTATTAATATTAAAATATTAAAATTGTTTGTTTCTTATTTTGTTTGTTCTTTTTTGAACAAACTCACTGTTTGTTCTTATGTACCTTATAATAAATTTCGTAAAATTGAAGGTTCTAAAAATGAATTTTTAGAAAGTCAAGCTTTTATATCTTTGAAGTTTTACTTCCCTCACGACGACCTTCAAATTTCATCCCAATCGGTGGCTATTCAAATTAAAGAAATATACAGTTGCTAATGGCCAATGGCCAATCAAAATAATTTCAAGAAGTAATAATTTTAATTTAGTTAGTTAAAAATTATATTTAAAAACAATGAAGTATAAATTATTATATATTTAAAATGTGTATTAATATCAAGAAACACAGATATGTATATAAATGGATACATAACATAAAATGGAATAATTTTAGATACTGATTTCTTGTATTGAAATATGGAGATATACAATTGACAATACGGATATCTTCCTTATCCACAGACGAGGTAGACGAATAGACATTGCATCTTACGGACTTTCGTGGCCCTGCAATACCGATCAGAAGAAAAAGTTTTTAGCGCACTCTACGTTTAGACAACGGTGAATAGAGGAACTAGTGAATTTTAAGACCCATTACAGTGTTGTCAAACTTTCAATACCGAATTGTGAAGCCGGTAACCATAGACGAAGTAACCGAAATCATTCTACTCTGTATCAGAAAGAGGTCTATCCATATTTTACGGACGTATTACAACTTTTTTCAATACATAGTAAATTTTAAAATTATTAATACATGGTTTAATGTATAAATTTTTAACTAACAAAATTTTCAACCATTTTAAATTATTATTAACATTGAAATATTAAAATTATTATATTTTCTCATTTACATATTCTTTGTATTACATATTCAAATTTACGTTAAACTTTTTACAATCTTATTATTATTAATTGTGCAGTGCACTGGTTATGACAAATAACATAAATTCAATAGTTAATTAGTTAAAAATTACGCATATTAATTAAAATATTATTCGAAATTTTTCTATAAACTATCTTGCTTATCAATATTATGATAGTAACGATCATTTATTTAATTATTTACTTGTTATTTATTTAATATAAATAAATTGTCATTTGGTTTTTTCGTATTCAACGTGACGGATATGAGAATTTAAAAAGATTATTTTTGTTTCATTTAATTCAAATATGAAATAAACATTTTCCTGAAAATCAAAAATATGGAATTATTTTCGGCATCGTTTGAGTGATTTTATTTAATTCTACTTAAATTCTATTTAAATTTAAGTAAAAATTATATTTTTAATTATCGTTTATTACTTGTTATTTAAGTAAAAATTTGCCCAAATGACTCGAATAATTCGCGAGTAGTCGATACTTCGAGTCGAATCGGATAATTTTAATTGAGTTCGAGCGGATTCGAAAACGTACGAAATATCCTCCAACTCGCCTGTTTCGCTAGTTGAACCACTAACAAAAATGTGGCAACTGTGTGAGACTTTTAGGTGTTGGCAACTATGCTTTCGTCAGGAAAACCGAAACTTGCCTGTGTCCCTTTATCTCGCTTTTCTTTTGTCATTATGCATAATGCGATGGCAAAGTGAGTGATAGTGTAGACTACTTCCTTACCGATTTCGGTGATTTTTGAATGTATTGTGGAGGTATTTGGAACGGTGTCTTCCTCTAACGGGTATGCTGGACTTTGTTTGTTGAAGAAAGGATCGTTCGGGATGTCGATTTCTAAATGATATTTAAGGATCGTTGAAAACAATGACAGAGTGGTTGATTTACGAGTTCACCGACAATCGGAATGGAGGAAAATACGAATGAGCAATGTTTTAAATTCGTGAAATCTTAATACTAATATATACGTCATTAAGTCACTCGTACTTCATTTTTATACTTAATAATTTATAACAGTAAATGATTTCGGACGTCGAAAATGCAACTCAGTGAATTCGTCTTAATAAATAACATTGTACTATAAAAAAGAATACATGTATGGTATCGTTTTAAAGAATAAATTAAACTTCTTCTTTGTTGTAAACAATATTTTTGTAGAAATATTTTATTGATTTAAGTTCATAAAATCAATTCAGGTCGGTAAAACAAATTCAGGTTGTGAATTTACAAATTTGTAAATTAAAAAACGTCATATCTAATTATGTTGTTCATAAAATTATCATTCGTATTTCAATTTTTTCTAATACTTTCAAATGGTTAATTATATATATATACTAACATTTTATAAATGTTCAAATATATACTAAATTTTTCATCCCAATTTTCATCAATCTCTGTTTTAAATCGTTATATGTTCCTTCATTAATAAAGTACCACTACGTTCAATTCAGTGAATAATTCTCAAAACGAAGTAGCAACACTGTTCATATTTTTTGATTTTAATTCTCATCACTAGTAGTGCTGTGGTGCAAAACCTGCTTAAATCGGTACGATAGGACGTGACAGAGAAATGAAAATGAGATAAAAAAATACATTGTATGCTAGGTCTATTCATATTCTTGTCTATGGTGGTATTGAACAAAATCATGGAGTTATTAATACTTCCTGAAATTCAAATGTTTAGCCTAAAGTTTTATATAAAATATGTACGTATATTTTAAATATGAAATATGAAAATAATATTGTTGCTTTCATGCAATACATTCTTGAGAAATGTATCAATCAAATGAAATTACATATCTCAATTTGTCATGCGTGTATTTTTATTCATGATTGTTTGGTATTCTTATACATTTATGTCATGTATGGACGTGAACGCCTCTGCTTTTCTTGATATTTAAATTTCATTTAAATTGATTTTTAATTGGTAGATTAATTAGAAAACAATATAAAAATTTATATCGACAACAGGAGTAAATCTACTGTACCTACTATTAAGTACAATAACATAATTGTATATGTATGTGAATGCAGTACTGTTTGCAGGTTATGTTTATCTTACAGTTTTTGATATATGTATTTATATATTGTTTATCTTTTCTTTTTTCAAGAATGGAATCTCGGACAGAATTTAAAATAAAGTCTCCTCCAACTGACGCGGTTTCGGCAGTTGAGTTTGGACCCAATTCAACACAGTTTCTCCTTGTTTCTTCTTGGGATAGTACAGTGCGGTTGTATGATATTCATGCAAATACTATGAGATTAAAATATAATCATGATTTGCCAGTTTTAGATGTTGCATTTCAGGTAATTGCAAACTCATTAGATGTTTTATAAACTTTTATAATTACAATTTTGTATAATAAGTATATTTATAAGATAGTCAAGCTGTAAAATATATGAATATATTACAATTATATGTTTGAAATAAAAATATAGAATCGGATAAAGTATATTATTTAGAGTACAAGTAAACATAAATTGAAAATGTTCATATAAGAAAAATGAAAATAGAAGTGGGGAAGAAAAACTTTATACATTTCGATATATTATTATATTATTATATTTAATATTGAATATGTTTTCTTTTTACATTTCTAATTAATTGTAAAACCTTTGATTTTTAAAATCTGTACGATAAAAATTTTCTTTTAATAGGATGCCGTTCATGCTTATAGTGGTGGTTTAGGAAACACATTAAAGATGTACGACATCAATAGTAATAGTGGTATTAACATTTTTCTATTTTTATTTTTATTCGTGTTCGTTGTAATGTAGAAAAATCATGAGGAAAATTGTCTTATAGAATCAATCATGGGAACGCATGATAAACCAATCAGAAAAATTGAATATTGTGCTGCAGTAAATGCGATATTAACTGGTGGATGGGATGCAGCAGTAAAGTTGTGGGATCCTAGAACACCCACTTGTGTAGGTAGTTATTTACAACCTGATGTTGTTCTTGCTTTATCTGTATGTGGAGATAAGTTTGTAGTAGGTACCGCTAAACGCAAAGTTTGTATTTGGGATTTGAGAAATATGGCTGGTATGTTTCAAAGACGAGAGAGCAGTTTGAAATATCAAACGCGCTGTATCAAAGGTTTTCCTAATGAACAGGTAGGTTTGATATTTTAAAAATTAAATACAAATTAAAGAATTATAGAAAATGTTTCGATTTAATTTAACATTGATGTTAAATTTTATTTATTTTTAAATCTTAATAACTTTTAGGGATATGTTCTTAGTAGTATAGAGGGCCGTGTTGCTGTTGAATATTTGGATACAACGCCAGAAGCACAGAAAAAGAAATATGCTTTCAAATGCCATAGGATAAAAGAAAATAATGTGGAACATATATATCCAGTGAATGCTATTAGTTTTCATTCAACTTATAATACATTTGCAACTGGTGGTTCAGATGGTTATGTGAATATTTGGGATGGTTTTAACAAAAAACGTTTATGCCAATTCCATAGATATAATGCTGGTGTTGCTGCGCTTAGTTTTAGCCATGATGGTTCTGTACTTGCTATAGGAGTATCATATTTGAACGAAGCTGAAATCCCACCAGGTGGAAATGATGAGAGAGAAATTTATATAAGATATGTGAATGATCAAGAAACGAAACCAAAATAATATCGCGTTACTGTACGAAGTTTTTTACAGAGAAAAATAGATTAAAAATTTTTTTAATTATGTTCTGCTTTATTAAAGCAGTACGAGCTAAATGATAAAGCCTTTTCACAAAAATTAATAACCATTTGTATATAATAACATGTGTTCTATTTTACATTTTTATATCTTAAACAATTGATTGATAATTATAAGCAATTTTTATAAACGAGATAGTATCTGTTCGGAATTATTAGACTAGTCAATTTTAATAAAATATTTTTTGTAGAATCTATTTCTTTTATTTGAAATAATAATGGACTTATTCAGCAGTAAATATTTGTGAATTTTGTTCTATTCTGATTATTCTTCATTTTATTTTTTTTCTTATTAATTATTATAAAACTAGAAGAATATGTTTTTGCTTTTTATTTTATTTTTAAATAAGCGTAATGTTCAATCCTTTTGCTATCGTGAACGACTTCATAATGTCACTCCTATAATTCCACTTCGTTTGTGGCATTGCAAAACCGAGTTGGCGAAATATCTTGTCCACGATATCGGAAGAATTGATACTACAAACATAATTTATATAATAATCTATTAAATATTTGAACAAAATATTGCTTTATTCAAATTATATTTGAATAAAAATTATATATTGTAGTAAATTGATATATTCATATATTACGAAAATATAAAGTAAATACATTTACTTAAAAATAACAAAAAAATGACGATCTAATAACGATCTACTTAAAAAAAACATTAAGTTAAAATTAAACAATGATCTTTTATAATATATAATATACTTCAAGTTTAATATATATAGTATTAAAATAAATTAGAATATCATTAATGATAGAATTCCATGTAATTATGGAATAATTATAAATCATATTATAAAGAAAATTAGGTACAAATAATTTTTGTAACAATTTGCTTCTTTATAAATAATTGTGCTATTTATTTATATTTTACATTATATTTATGAAGTTATTGTCAGAACTCAGTTGCTATTAAAAGAATATTAGTATACAATACAAGAAGTGTAGTAGCAATAATAGAAAACAATTACTGTTTCTTTGCTAGATTAACAATTAGAGATATTATACATATTTGTAATATTTGTAATATAAAAGAACGTAGATGTGTGTTGCATTATTTGTTAATTAAAGTTATTTGTATAATCATTGAAAGTGAAAAAAAATATAGATTAAAGAACAGAAACTTCTTAGGGCAGTTAGTTGCATCGACATAATTTATATTATGCAAAATACTCACATTGCTAATAAACTAAACATTAATATTTGCACAATATATGTTTTCAGTTTTTTTGAGATTTCTGATATATATCTATGTAACATGCAGTAGTTGAATAGTTTTTATAATACTTTAATTAACAATATGTACATTAACAATTTGTACTAGCATTTTTTGTTTTCTGAAATATGTTAATGACGTAATTCTCTTCAGTCATAAACTTTATATATATTCATAGGACATTTGACAAATTTCTGTACAAATTTTGCTGCTACATAATTGTTATCAACAATAGAACTATGATAAAGTTTGAGCGCAAGTCTACCGCATATCTTTATTTTAAAAATTTTTAGCAGATAAAAATATATTTACTTGTTTTTCTAACATGCTCTATGTTATGTATAATTAACTATTTTTGTTAATCTTTCTAATTGTTTGTTTTATGTTTCTGATTTTGACAAACTATGATTTTTCTTAACGTATCACGGATTGTATCATGTGTTGCGAAACTAATTCCTACCGCAATTGGGCCTTTTACCCAATTCATGCTCAATCCTTTATAGAAAGCCATTATACCTTCTTCTCTGAAAATGATAAAAGATCACATCAAAATTATAAAACAATCTTGTTTGTAGCGCAATCAAATTTTAGCGTAAATTCTATCAATTATTTATATGATAATTTACTATTTCATGTACGTGTGGTTTCATATTTTATAATCTTTATAATTAATTATATTGGAATTACGTTAAATTTAATTAAATTAATAATTTTGTCAATATTTTATTTAACTTTAAACTTACTTATTTAAATTAATTCAGATAAAACAATAGACGAACAGTACGATTTTAAACTCACTTGTATATTTTCGTGACAGTTGAACTAATTGTGTGATAGTGCTGGCTGTTGATTGGGCCATGGATTGCTGAGGTCTGCATTCTTCTCCGGACGATATCCAACGGGTAACTGCTAGTCTGACCAACCGCTCCGGCAATGGCGCCGAATATCAATGACGTCGAGAAGCCAGGAATAGTCACCGTGTACACTGTTCATCGACACGTAGCCATCATCGAACATGAAGCACGTACTTGAAAAACACCGCCATCGGACTTGTCTCGACAAGCGTTGCTATTAAAGTAAGTACTGTCCCAACATCGGGAAACAGCCCCGATGTGCCCCACGGGTACCCTGCTTTACGATCATACACGAGCCACTCTCGTTCGTATAAATCACGATTTTTTTTTTCTGCGTGTAAGCACCGTCACGGCGTAGAATAAATCTGAAAGAAATAACTCACCAGCCAATAAGTTCCTGAGTAGATCATAGGTGAAGAAACTGCAACCAGCATAAGGAATGACGCCAAGCATCGTTGCATTAAATCCACGGTAATAGGCCAATATTCCTTCTTCCACGTAAATGCGTAGAAAAGTTTGTCGCAGAGTTTTATATTCAGTCTTTTGTGTCACAGCCATTCTTGCTCTCATCAAATCCAAGGGGTAAGTTATACCTTGTGATGTTATGCCAGCTAATGAACCAGCAAGAAAGTTCAGTCCGGGTTTTTCTCTACAAAAACATGAAAATTCTTTTGTAAAAATGATTGCAATACCGTTGCAAATATATATCTAACGTTTAACATAGTAGTAAGTAAAATTTGCAAGAGATTTAGAGATCAGTTGAAAATATTAATCTAATATGATTTGTTTATGAAGGCATACTTATGTCTTATATTTGAAAATATAACATTAAGCACTGTATAATTATAATTTTGCTATGTTTTACTTTTCCAATCCATTTACTCCCAGGATCCCTTTCCATTGCTCGTGAGCTGTGAACTGAACAGCAGAATATGGAACTATTCTGACCATAGTTGCACTGTTCCCACGCCATAAACTTAGTAAACCTTCTGTTTTAAGGGTTTTTATTAAAAATTTAATTGCCGCATTTGCAGAAAACGGTTGATTTGAAATTTGGAAGTTTATTTTCGTGCGATCTAAAGGTGCTATTGTTGTTTTTGCTAATGCTCCTGCAATAGCACCTGATATCAGACTTGTCCATACTTTTTGTGTATTTGATATATCATCGCTCTCGACTTTTTTTCCTTGTTTCTTCTGAAATACACAATTTAATGTTGTGTATGATATAGTTGAATATTAGATTTTCCACTGACTGAAATCAGATATGTAATGAAATTCAAATTTATAAAACAATTGAATTAGAATTTAATTAAATATATTTATATTTGACTTTAGTTGAAACTTTGAGCACAATATGCAAAAATTTTATATTTTATGATTTATTTAATTAACGTCAATATAACAGATTAAATTAAATTAAATTTCGAATCAAATTTTAAATAATTTTATATCTAACGAAAAACCATGTACAACTTATACAAAATTGTTGAAAGAAACCTATTTTATTACTTACGGTAATATCTACATTTTGTCCCTCCATCGAAAGAGGTGATGCACTTTGTAACACTTGCTCCGTTGAGTTTGACAAGATAGACATTTATATTCCTTTAATATCCTTTGTTTATAAATTGTTTTATAAAGTTAATAGAATAAATTCTTTGTGCACATTTTTTTACAGTATGAATGATTTTAGTTAAATTATCTTACTGTGCAAAAACTTTTGTGGAATCTTCTGTAAGAAAAAAAGTAAAGTCTTTCATAAAAATTATATAATTGTATATAAATATTAAGAATAGAGAAATGGACAATATCGCTTATTGTTTAATGTAAATAAAAGTAATAATGTGAATAATGTAAACGAAGGATCTACTTTTAACATTGTTATTAAAAAAAACTTAATCGAGTTAATTGATTCTTTTGATATTGTAACTGTATTATAATTATATTTTATTATAATACACTATTATAATTGAATCAACTATTAAAATTAGTTACATCGACTGTTTAATGACTATTAGAATTGATGCCTTTATTATTATATCAATCAAGTTCACATTTTAGATAATTTTGTAATTTTAAATATCTAAAACAATTACATATGTGTATTTAATATTTTTACTTAATTATGTGTTTTATAAGTAGATTGCATTTTATTTACACAATTATCTCCTCGTTGAATGCATAAAGACTTGATAAGAGAAAACCTTGGACTAATATCTCATAAACTTTACATAACAGATGTGTCTCACAAAGTTATTTTATAAACCAGTTTATTACATCAATGTATAACTAATTGCCTTTATAGAAATCATTAACGAATACAAAGTATGCAATAAAAATAATATTTTGATATTTTTACATTAATTTTCAAATATTTATATTCAGAATGTTAAAAGTAACGTATAAAATTAATATTTTTCTTAGTCTCAATAATTAGTAAATTATATGTATACACATAAAAATATAATCTTTTACAGATAAATAGAAATTTGTAAATTAACAAATTTACAAATTGATTTTAAATATACACTTCTTATTTAATATAATTTCTAAATTTTACGAAGCATTAATAAATAAGTATATTATTTAAATACATATTCATGTATAATTTAATAGAAGAGTATAATTTACATCACAAAAGTGCAATTTATATTTGTGTTATTATAATTCCTATTTTTCTATTATACATTTTAAGTACAGTTTGATATTATTATTGTTAACATATATTCTACTTATTAATTAAATATTATAATTTTAACCCAACTTTGCATAAAATATTTTCACGTACGAATAGCAAAAATAATTACATGGATATATTAAATCATCATAGCAAATATGCAGCGTATCAGCTACTATATATTACATCGTATCGATGGTCAGTATCACTCAATACATACTTACAGGCACATATATGAAAGAAACTAAAGTAAACTTACGTAACTTACGTATTGTTAAACAGTTAATTATAACAATTATAAAAAAATATTGTTGAACAGTTGATCATAACAATTATAAAAAAATAACATTTTTCAAAACAATATATGTACGTGCATTGATAGAACGTGATGACATGATTAATTTCACGCAAGAATTAACATGACAAAGCCGACATTTAATTGACTGTGCAAATAATGGATACGTGTTATTTCCCAAGTTCTACATCTATCTATCTCTACGAATTTCAATTCCTTCGATTCTCGATTAATATTATGTTATTTCATAAATGTATGAGGTATAAAATAAATATTTCAGTAACTGTAATATATATAAAGAATATAAACAATAAGAGTTCCGTACCTTTGTCAGTTGTGTATAAAAATAGTCGAATAGATCAAATTCTATTTTTAAAAAGAAAACAATAATGAACGCGAATCGGAAAAATTCGATTACAGAAAATACTTCACGTCATTACACAGATACAGAAGTTTAATTACGTCGTATTATACTTCAATGGTTTTATATGCGCAACTGACATCAGACCGTAGACGTGTCATAAATATAAGTTTATCAAATACATACGTACTAATGTTATTCGAGTATGCGAGTTTTCACTTATAGAATGAAACGGTATTTTTATATATGACCTTCCGGTATATTCGGTTATACTTTCTAGATGGCGGTGTTAATCAACGCGAATATTTAAATTTTCGTTATTCGTACAACAGAGTATGTAGTTTTTTTTATTAGTTCCTGTAAAACTATTAACAAAAGATCAGTAGCATTTATACTGCAACCTACAACCCAAAACTATGTTATTTTTTCATGACACTATGTGACCAGTTTTATGCCATTGAAGTATTCAATTAAAAACTGCTGACTTGTAGTTCTATGTGTGAGTTGTAGGTTATAGACCATAGGTTAACGTACAATTGTTATTGTAAGCTCTTTATTTTTTTTTTCTGATATAAAATTTTTAAACGAAAGTTTACAAAAGTAGGATAGATGGCACTAGTTTCTTTTCTTTTAAGAACACATAGCGTAAACAAAATTATATAGAACTTAGTGTAATTTTTTAATACTACTCTATTCAAGGATGAAGGAATGCAGCATTGAAACTTACTTTGTTCTAAATGAAACTGACGTATTATTTATTGCTCTGCCATTCGATTATTAGTTTTAGAGATATGAGCGCCATTTATAACACGTTTCCGTTGTATTTGTTCTTCAAAACTACCAATACTTCGTCCAATGCTGGGAAAGACGTAATTTTACATATAATCCACATCTATTTCACATATTGTACTGATAATAAATTGACTAACTCATGTTTTCGTACACAAATGTTTAAAAGTTGCTGGTTAATGCAATGTTAAAATGGTGACGACGTACACAAATTGCGATTGAATTTAATAGCTACTTATTCTCATATGTATGTCTCCTTATATTTATCAATATTTTCCATTTGAAAGTATGACATTTATTTCATTTATATTATTATTTCTAAGAGTATATTATTATCGATTAGAGAATACGGTGGACCGGACCAATGACTAAGAATAGCATAGACCGGATCAAAGGGGACTTTGTGTCTCAGAGTCTACAATACCGACCAGGAAAAATATCACTCGTTGCATTGACCATAGACGAAGTACATGAACAGACATTGCATGACCATGTATTTCTTCGGTCACTCTGTGCACCGTTACCATTTTCGTGTCACATCCTGTCGTACCGATTCAGCAAGTTTTTCACCGCGAAAATCAAAAAATATGAACAGCGTTGCAGGATTGGTTACGAGAATTATTCACTGAATTGAACGTAGTGGTACTTTATTAATGAAGGAACATATAACGATTTAAAACAGAGATTGATGAAAATTGGGATGAAAAATTTATGATAAATATATTTGAACATTTATAAAATGTTAGTATATATATATATATATATAATTAACATCTATTTGAAAGTATTAGAAAAAATTGAAATACGAATGATAATTTTATGAACAACATAATTAGATATGACGTTTTTTAATTTACAAATTTGTAAATTCACAACCTGAATTTGTTTTACCGGCCTGAATTGATTTTATGAACTTAAATCAATAAAATATTTTTGTACAAAAATATTGTTTACAACAAAGAAGAAGTTTAATTTATTCTTTAAAACGATACCATACATGTATTCTTTTTTATAGTACAATGTTATTTATTAAGACGAACTCACTGAGTTGCATTTTCGACGTCCGAAATCATTTACTGTTATAAATTATTAAGTTTAAAAATGAAGTACGAGTGACTTAATGACGTATATATTAGTATTAAGATTTCACGAATTTAAAACATTGCTCATTCGTATTTTCCTCCATTCCGATTGTCGGTGAACTCGTAAATCAACCACTCTGTCATTGTTTTCAACGATCCTTAAATATCATTTAGAAATCGACATCCCGAACGATCCTTTCTTCAACAAACAAAGTCCAGCATACCCGTTAGAGGAAGACACCGTTCCAAATACCTCCACAATACATTCAAAAATCACCGAAATCGGTAAGGAAGTAGTCTACACTATCACTCACTTTGCCATCGCATTATGCATAATGACAAAAGAAAAGCGAGATAAAGGGGACACAGGCAAGTTTCGGTTTTCCTGACGAAAGCATAGTTGCCAACACCTAAAAGTCTCACACAGTTGCCACATTTTTGTTAGTGGTTCAACTAGCGAAACAGGCGAGTTGGAGGATATTTCGTATGTACTCAATTAAAATTATCCGATTCGACTCGAAGTATCGACTACTCGCGAATTATTCGAGTCATTTGGGCAAATTTTTACTTAAATAACAAGTAATAAACGATAATTAAAAATATAATTTTTACTTAAATTTAAATAGAATTTAAGTAGAGTTAAATAAAATCACTCAAACGATGCCGAAAATAATTCCATATTTTTGATTTTCAGGAAAATGTTTATTTCATATTTGAATTAAATGAAACAAAAATAATCTTTTTAAATTCTCATATCCGTCACGTTGAATACGAAAAAACCAAATGACAATTTATTTATATTAAATAAATAACAAGTAAATAATTAAATAAATGATCGTTACTATCATAATATTGATAAGCAAGATAGTTTATAGAAAAATTTCGAATAATATTTTAATTAATATGCGTAATTTTTAACTAATTAACTATTGAATTTATGTTATTTGTCATAACCAGTGCACAATTAATAATAATAAGATTGTAAAAAGTTTAACGTAAATTTGAATATGTAATACAAAGAATATGTAAATGAGAAAATATAATAATTTTAATATTTTAATGTTAATAATAATTTAAAATGGTTGAAAATTTTGTTAGTTAAAAATTTATACATTAAACCATGTATTAATAATTTTAAAATTTACTATGTATTGAAAAAAGTTGTAATACGTCCGTAAAATATGGATAGACCTCTTTCTGATACAGAGTAGAATGATTTCGGTTACTTCGTCTATGGTTACCGGCTTCACAATTCGGTATTGAAAGTTTGACAACACTGTAATGGGTCTTAAAATTCACTAGTTCCTCTATTCCTCTATCTAGACCGTTGTCTAAACGTAGAGTGCGCTAAAAACTTTTTCTTCTGATCGGTATTGCAGGGCCACGAAAGTCCGTAAGATGCAATGTCTATTCGTCTACCTCGTCTGTGGATAAGGAAGATATCCGTATTGTCAATTGTATATCTCCATATTTCAATACAAGAAATCAGTATCTAAAATTATTCCATTTTATGTTATGTATCCATTTATATACATATCTGTGTTTCTTGATATTAATACACATTTTAAATATATAATAATTTATACTTCATTGTTTTTAAATATAATTTTTAACTAACTAAATTAAAATTATTACTTCTTGAAATTATTTTGATTGGCCATTGGCCATTAGCAACTGTATATTTCTTTAATTTGAATAATAATAACCACCGATTGAGATAAAATTTGAAGGGCGTTGTGAGGGAAGTAAAACTTCAAAGATATAAAAGCTTGACTTTAAAAATTCATTTTTAGAACCTTCAATTTTACGAAATTTATTATAAGGTACATAAGAACAAACAGTAAGTTTGTTCAAAAAAGAACAAACAAAATAAGAAACAAACAATTTTTGGAAATTCCGTAATATAAAATTTAGTAGTAGGAGAGGCACGAACACATGTTGTGGCAGTGCTTGCCTATATGCTTGTCGATATGATAGGATGTGATACAAAATGGTAAGAGGGTGATCTTCGAAAGGGTGGGATATAAAAAAGCATTGGATGTCGGGAGGTCCATCTTATTCGTCAATGGTTGAACAGTTTAATTTTAGAAAACATTGAATATGAAAACATGAAAAGAAAACAATCTTGTTGAAGTAGAAACCTGTACGCGCTTCCTTTGTTTCCGTATGTTAGCGACCTCTGACGGAAGAGATAATCTCTGCATTATCGATAATATTTATTCATTTTCTGATTTTGTAATTAAGTCGATATTATCAAAGTAAAATAATTTATTTCTATAAAATTATGTAATAAACATAATAATAATACTTATCTTAAACTTTTTTTTGTAAGATTAAATGTATACATATATTTGATATAAAACAAAATTAAATTTGTTGTAAGTATTAAATTATTATAGCATATTTTGGATATGTATATGACATAAATACTAATTTTACTTTGATTGATGTTCTTCAGTTCCAAATATCCTAGTATCATGTCAGGAATTTATCGGTTTGGATAAACATAAATAATATATTGTTAATTTTTTCAATATTCCGAATAAGTTATCTTTGCAAAAAATGAAGTATTTTCTCTTAAAACGAAAATTTCAATCGTTTATTTAATAGTCTACAATAGACGTCTATAATTATTTCGTTTATTTCTTCATTAGTATTGTACCAGCGTCTGTTTTTAACACTTTACTGACCGATAGCGGTAAGTAACAGACGATTAATAGGCTACCGGTCGGTAAAGTGTTAATATCGTATAATAATATATTTATATATATTAATATACGATATTACCGGTCGGTAAAGTGTTGATATATATAAATATATTATTATACGATATCCACAGTTTACCGACCGATAGCGGTAAATAATAACCGATTAATAGGCTACCGGTCGGTAAAGTGTTAAGTATATCCATTCAAATATTATTTAGATGACAATATTACAAGAGGTAGTTTTGTAGGTATAAGTTATTTTATTATAAAGGTATAAGTTATTTTATTATAAATCGAATATTACGAGAAACAGATCATTCAAGTTTAAATCTTTGCAGTCAGAATTTCATTAATTTACATATAAGAAAAGTAACTACTAACTCTAATTTAAAATCTGGGAACTAATAGCTATTATTAATAAATAAATCATTTGGTATTTTTTAAATATTGTATCGATGAAATACAATAATGAAATGATAAGTAAAATTTTCAAACTGTGTCCACAAGTAACTATGTACAGCTTTCAAATTGTACAATGCTGTAGAAGAATAAAAAAAGTAAAATGTGTTAAATATTTTTATAAACTTCTTTCTTCGATATTAAATACATAAGTATTACAAATAATATTAAAACGTTTTATATGTTATATTGTAAATGTTGTCAATGTCAATGATATTATATATTGTAAATATTGTATAATGTTAGAAATGTATCATCAATGTCAATGATATTGAAACGTTCATATCAGTTATAAATCAACACATCTAAAAAAACAAACACTGAAAAGAAAGTAAAAATAATTTTTTATAGTAGTTCAAATAAATAAAGTATAAAAATAATAAGTGTAAAAAATAAACTATAAAAATAATAAATTTTTTATACTTTAAATAATAAAATTCTCATGTAATTATTCTCTTATATAAAGGTTAATACTTCTTTTGATAGAAAATGTCGAGTTGTATAGATTAATAGATCAAAAAGTATGTCACTCTATATCAGAAAACTAAAGGTCCTTGGACAATGCAAATATAAAAAGTTGGTGTATATCATCAATGTAATAGAAAATTACATTTTTTCCTTGTTCGTTTTTTCTAAAAACTTATCATGTATGAGAAAAATGCTGGTCCAATATTGCAAACACTTTATATATTGCATCCCTGATGATGGATTAAATATTTAAAATGATTAAATATTTGAAGATCTGAAAACATTATATATTCGGAGTGTTTTTCTTTTGATCCTCGTTGTACGGTCTCATTTCTCATCATATGTTGGCCATCTACATGTTTTACACAGTGAGATAAAATGATCAAACTTGTATTAAATAAGGTAAATCTCGTGTGCTCACATGGAATGAATATATTGTGATCGTTGAGGAATTAACTGGAAATAATCAAATATCTCATAAGATTATTAAAAAAAATGTTCTTACAACAGTTATTCGGTATTTAGAAGGATGTTAGATGAAACAAATAATTTTCCTACCAAATATGTCATTGTAAATATGGATGAATATTAATAAGGAAGATATCAAGCTGAAATTAATATTTTTTTTTAACAGAACTTAATATTTTTTTGTTCACAATATTAATTTGTCATTACAAGATGAATAGTGGTAGGTGAAATATTAAAATCCATTTATAGATTAGTAATACTGGCATCATTTTAGGGAATATTTAATTACAAAAGAAAGAATCGTTTTCGTATAAATAGATAATAAATCATTGAGAAACATGATCTGACACCTTGGAATATAATTTATAACATTATACTATTACCACCCTATATCAA
This sequence comes from Tetragonula carbonaria, assembly GCA_032399595.1. Classification (NCBI taxonomy): domain Eukaryota; kingdom Metazoa; phylum Arthropoda; class Insecta; order Hymenoptera; family Apidae; genus Tetragonula; species Tetragonula carbonaria. The sequence continues at coordinate 770,278 of JAUCRC010000019.1, read as the reverse complement.
GTGAGGTAGGTTGTTAAATTCATTTCAAGACATTGCAAACAAAAAATTGATGTAGAGCTCATCAAAATGATTAAGTTCACTTTGATATTTCTTTTATTAACAGATTTTATTAATTTACTCTTGTATCTAATTACTGAACAACTTTTGAATTAAATATTTTCTTGTGAAAACAGTCAAGATGTTTGATTGTAGCTAGTTAAAGGAAACATCTTATATACATAATTTTTCTGTAAATATTCAGAATTTAATTCAATAATTCAATAGTTTTAAGAAAATAACTTAAATAATAACGATTTTGTTGTATGTTATTGAGGAGATGATATTTTTCATAAATCTGTGCAAAAAATCTTTGTACATATTATTAGTTTTAAGAAAAATCCAGTAGTATCCTGTCATTTTGTAATTGTAATAAATCATTTCAAACACGATTACAATATCAAGTGTTAATATAATTAAATAAAACTAATTACTTTCTTTGCCGAAGATAATTGGAAAATTCTTTTTAAAAAAATTCCAAAAATAATCTGAAATTAAGTAATTAAGGTAGAAAATAGTTTTCTTGTTGTGTCCAAAATTGTAGTAGTATTGTGTACATGTACATCTGTATTTAAGTGAGACTGGTGTTTCACACAGATGTAAGTGTAAGTTAGAAAATAAAGAATAGAGAAAGATAATACGATAGATGTTACGTCGTTGACGACGTTCAAAGATCCGGTCTGTTATCAATGGAATTTTAAAAGGCCGCGTTCTCGTCAACTTGGATTTATTCGAATTAAAATCCTACAGGGCCGCATGTCGTCTGGTTACTTGATAAAATCTCTCGTCGTGACAGGAACGGTCACTATACTTCTCATTCACTATACTTCTCATTCACTTGTTTTAAAGAACAAAATCATTTTTCAAGCCAAATTTCAAAAATATTATACATACTCAAATTTGTTAGATTAGTAAGAAATTGTTGAATTAATTTTCTAATAAAAGAAATTTGTCGAACAATTTTCTAGAAAAGTTATAAAAGTAAAATTTAATACTTTATATATATATATATATGTATATATATATACTTTATTAATATATATATACTTTATTAATATATATATGTATATATATACTTTATTAATATATATATGTATATATATACTTTATTAATATATATATGTATATATGTACTTTATTAATATATATATGTATATATATACTTTATTAATATATATATGTATATATATACTTTATTAATATATATATGTATATATATACTTTATTAATATATATATATGTATATATATACTTTATTAATATATATATGTATATATGTACTTTATTAATATATATATGTATATATATACTTTATTAATATATATTAAAATTTAATAATTATCAATTTAGTATAAAATTTAGTATATAATATAATTTTATATATAGCGTTTATATACTAATTGTTTATACGTAACATCTTAATTTATATTGAAAAAATCAACATTATTAAAAGATTTCTCAAAATTATACGTCGTCATCAAAATTATACATGTTTATATTTTAATATTTCAAGATTATTCGTCGTCATCATCATCATCGTCTTGACGATAATTTAACGAAAATTTAAGATTATTAGCATTTCTTTGAATTTCAATTTGTGTTTTCATTGGTATTGGCAATAAATATCTAATGAATTACGATCGTACAACGTTAAGCATGTTATCATACATTAGCGGATATTTGTCAAAGATAGTCGTGTTTATAGTGTTCTGTAGTCGACTACCAACATTGAAATTGCATTATAGAAGTTGGATCTAAGCATTTAAAGTCGAACAAAACCTGCAGAAATCATCATTACCGATTGATTTTCAACGAGAACGCATATAGTTAAAAGACAAAGAAACATATATACGAAAAGAATTCTGAGCATTTGGAGTATAGAAAGATAAATTTTATTTCGTACTTATGGATAATTTATGGAAGGGTAAAATATTGAAGCATAAAAATATCTTTTAATATTTATTTTTTATGTAAAATTGTATTATATAAAAATTATACGAAAATATAAAAGAAGTAAAAAAAAACATAGACAATTAATATAGTTAATAGGTTTTTTAATAAGGTTATAGGTTAAGTTCAATAACAGAATTGAAAAAGTAAAAGTAAAAAGAAAATTTTAACTTTTTATGGATTAAATTGTCATTGTTCCAATTTACTGCATTCACTTTGAAAAAAAATTTCACTTGAATCTCTTACACTTTTCATAATCTTCGCTTTTATATCTTTAAAATTGCGATGACGTGTAAGTTCCTTTTGGTAATAGGATAAAATTAAAATTTAAAGGTAAATCTCTAGGTGTATCTACCACTAGTCACATATTACGTCTCTTATGTTAAATTTCTCCTAATTGGCTTATGAATTCCATGTATTTTATGTAATATTAAAATTATATAATATTATATTTTTATAATATTATAGATATATTATATAATTTTAATATTATACAAAATATATTATAATTTTAATATTATACAAAATATATTATAATTTTAATATTATATAATAATTTTTATGTAATATTAAAGTTATATAATATTATATTATATAATATTATAATATAATATTATATAATTTTAATATTATATAAAATATACTATAATTTTAATATTATATAAAATATACTATAATTTTAATATTATATAATAATTTTTATGTAATATTAAAATTATATAATATTATATCTATATACATAATATTATAGATATATTATATAATTTTAATATTATACAAAATATATTATAATTTTAATATTATACAATAATATTTATTTAATATTAAAATTATATAATTTTAATATTATACAAAATATATTATAATTTTAATATTATACAGAATATATTATAATTTTAATATTATATAATAATTTTTATGTAATATTAAAATTATATAATATTATATCTATAATATTATATATATATATAGATATAATATTAAAATTACATAATATTATATCTATAATATTATATCTATAATATACATAGATATAATATTATATAATTATATCTATAATATTATATATTATATCTATATATTATAATATATATATATATTATATCTATAATATTATACATAGATATAATATTATACAAAATATATTATAATTTTAATATTATACAAAATATATTATAATTTTAATATTATCAAAATATATTACAATTTAATATTATAAAATATATTATAATTTTAATATTATAAATATATTATAATTTTAATATTATACAGAATATATTATAATTTTAATATTATATAATAATTTTTATTAAAATTATATAATATTATATCTATAATATTATATCTATAATATTATATAGATATAATATTATATAATTATATCTATAATATTATATTATATAATATTATATCTATAATATTATACATGGATATAATTTTATATCTATAATATTATACATAGATATAATATTATACAAAATATATTATAATTTTAATACTATACAAAATATATTATAATTTTAATATTATACAAAATATATTATAATTTTAATATTATACAAAATATATTATAATTTTAATACTATTCAAAATATATTATAATTTTAATATTATACAAAATATATTATAATTTTAATATTATACAAAATATATTATAATTTTAATATTATATAATAATTTTTATGTAACATTAAAATTATATAATATATCTATAATATTATATCTATAATATTATACATAGATATAATATTATATAATTATATCTATAATATTATATCTTATATATAATATTATATAATTATATCTATAATATTATATCTTATATAATATTATATCTATAATATTATATATAATATATATAATTATATTATAATATATATAATATATATATAAAATATACTATAATTTTAATATTATATAATAATTTTTATGTAATATTAAAATTATATAATATTATATCTATGTATAATATTATAGATATAATATTATATCTATATGTAATGTTATAGATATAACATTATATAAAATATACTATAATTTTAATATTATATAACAATTTTTATATAATATTAAAGCTATATAATATCTATATATAAAATTTCGCCGGAACATCAGATCTGGATTTTAACATATCACTTTAATCTACATCAATCATTCATAGTTTACGAAGCACTGGTAAATCTCTGCAGATGTCGCCACTCGTAGTTTCAGCATAATTTCATAATAACTTTGACACTATTTGTGATACATATTATTATATATATATATCGATGTTTTGTCATATGGAATGCTCGTTCAATCGTATTCTCTAACGTTCTAGAGAACTTCTTGATATCCGAGCGTTGAAAAAAGTCGGATTCCTCTGCAAGGATTTCCCCGAATGGCGAGAGAGAGAGAGAGAGAGAGAGAGAGAGAGAGAGAGAGAGAGAGAGACCCAAGGTGGGGCACCATTTCGAGCATGTCCTTACCTGGTGGTTTCGCTGTGTCCACGCTGGGACTTTGCTTTATGCGGACACTTTATGCCCCCGATTGCGAACGACACCGGAACGCTCTCAGGGATCCTCCGGGGCACCGATCCGCCGGATCCTTTCCCGATCGCAAAACAACGAGAGCGGTTTTAATTTAAAGTTCCGAGAACGGGGCCGGGAACTGCGTTTCCTTTATTGGGGGCCTCGACACAAGCTGGCGGCACGTTTTAATAATCGTGTTCTAGACGACGAGCATTCTCGTAAACCAGATCCGTTTTTATGCATGAATCTTATCGGTGCGCGCTCTCGGCTGCCTCTTGACTCATGGCGCAGAGACTCCTGTACAAGGAATGTTCATCGACTGATTGGGAATTTAAATCGAACAACTGGACAGATATCGGGGCCCCCGAACTCGTCGTCGTCGTCTTGCGAAAATTTAAATGTCCCGTTCGTACGTATCGACGAATCTCGGCGAAAAGATCGGTTTGCAGTTTCGAGAGGGCGTGAAATCGAGCCGATGTGTTCGTTTTAATGTGGGAATTTAGATTAGTTTACGTTAACATGTGAGATACTCGTTTTTATAAAAGATATTTTCGCCCGAATTCTTTTTCTACTGGAGCATGTTATCGCATAATTACGTTTAAATAAATTGAAATGATTGTGGCCTGTTTAATGTGAGCAAGATAAATTGCTTTAATGAAAGTTTCATGATTAAATTAAAAATCTTAATTCTTATCGGATATTTTTGGATATTAATTTGCAATAAAGAGTAAGTATTTATGAGATTTCTGAACATGATTGGACAAAGAAATAATTATTAATCGAAAGAAAAGATAACGATTTATTTTAGTAGATTGTATCATCGCCACTTTTTATGTTTGGAATTCTCATTGTAATACTTATTATATACTAATGGGAATTCATATCGTAAAACTGTTCTGTTTTTATTAGTAACAATAATGAAGTGAAATGATACAAAAAAATTTTTGATATTTATGTTTCTCTATAAATTATAACGTGTCTTTTTTAATGCCTCGTTTATCAATCGTTTTATCACTATGGTAAGAAAAATACGTATTTAAGAAATTGAATAGGATTTAATAAGTCGAAGATTTATAGTTTGGGATTTTGTAATATATTCATGACCGCTGAATAGGTTGATAAATTACTCATGATCGACGATAACGTGACACGAGGAACGTAACAAGTCCATTTACATTTTTATCCTATGTATTTGTAATGCTATGAATTAGCTACTAAGCTCTCTTCAACAAAGTGATTCATCGAAGAAGATTTTCAGATACTGATTAAAAATAATTACGGTTAACATGTGAATCAACCATTTAAAGTTTAACCATTTGAATAAATGGAATACATATATGTATATATATATATATATATATATATATATATATATATAGACACAAAGTTAATAATATTCTAAAAAGAATTTTTGGCGAAAAAAGAATTTAACATTTAATGCTCGTATGATTAATATTTAGAATAATATTTAAATAATATTATATATTTAAAAATATTATAAAAAATGTTTCAAAGTGTTCTTTATCTTAAAATGTTCTAAATGAATGCATATAGTTAAATTTATAAATAATTGTATATACATATTTGTATAAATAATTGTACATATATATTTTTGTTTAAACTTAAAATATTTATTATATAATTATATAATATTTATTATGTTGATACTGTCATGTTTTTGTCAAGCTATATTTATTTATTATAATTTTTATCATTGCATAAAAGTACGTTTATATTGAATTAAAAATTTTTGTTATTTTACGTAGAATAATAAATATTGTCATCAATGTGTCAGTGTCGAAAGGCAAATTATGCTATCTATTATTATCCGGCTAGAAACTCTTGTGGTGTTTTCAATGACAATTTTTAAGTTATTTATATGTACCTATTTATATAACTTAAACCCGATTCTTTCTGATCATCATTTATTTTAATGACCTAAACCAATGAAAAACAAGAGATTTTCATGTAAAAAAAAAAAAAAATAGAGATATATACATCTATTTAAATTTAGAGGAACAGAAGAGTAGGAAAGATATTTCAAGTATATATTCTGTAACTGATAGAACATAATGTTTTCACATTCTTTATGATTTAAATAATTTATGATTTAAATAACAATACGATTCAAGTGCACAATTTTAAATAACTTTATTCTTCTTTGCAACATTGTTACACCTTGCTCGATATAAATCAATTCTTATTCAATTCTTCAAGCTATCAATTGTAATTGTTTTACCATTACTGTAAAATATATATCAACTGTATATCAACCGTCAAATTTTTATTAAATATTCTAAATTTTCATTAAAATTTTATTAAATATTCCGAAGAAAAGATGAAATATATTTAATGCAGATCATTCTGGCCCAATTTAAGGAGTTAATTTTACAATACTATATACATTTATCTACATCTATATCTTGGAGAGGGCAAGATAAAAATAAGCAGGGCAAAACTATACGAATTATGCATTATACAATTCGTTATTACTAGTTACAGTAGATTTTTTATGCGTTTTGTTGATTGACATATTTTTGATTCTCACGATAGCGATCTTGCATCTTTTAAACATTAGCAAACATATATTTCCAATCGCAATTACCTCTTGAATGTTACATACAATTTTTAAAGGTATTTATTTATCTGCTTAGGAACATCATTCATAAACAAATAAAAATATTACTATCGTATAAATATTAAATTGATCGTCCCATGTTACCCTATATACGATACGAAAATTTTAAAAGTAACAACATTATCAGATTATTTTCTTCGTAAGTTTCATCGTTAAGTTCTGTAAATTTATTTCGACACGTTTCAATAAAAATACGTGTAATATTTCTTTTTAAATGCAAGATCAATCAAACATAAAATTGCAAAGCAATTTTCATCTTGCCTCTCTTTCTCTCGCGTTTTTTTCCCGAGTGCTCTTCCGTTTCTAGAATTCTTCGTTAGATCCATCGATTCCTCGAAACATACTTATACATGCTCTTACACGGCTTTTAACACAGTTACACACAGTTTCAATCATACGTAGAGATCAGAGGTCAAGAGTTAGGGCGCATGAAGCGAAAGGTAGGTCGGAAACAATATTTAATGACTGCAAATGGCGGTCTTGGGATGATTTGCTAATGCAAACGTGGACGGCGAGACGAGAAGAGAGGCAAACACAATGAAAGAGAAACATATCGGCTCTATTTGGTCTTTAAATGTGTCCATAAAAAGTGCTGGACACGATTTACGTCCGATTATAGCCTTCACTCGGATCATAAGTCGGTACGAAATGACTATCGATACGAGATGGGAGCGACCAACTGGAGATTATAGGTAATAACTAATAATATACCTGCAATCGTCCGCTGGAGAACCGTTCTTCTTCAAAAGGGGGGACATTGAAAAATACGCGATAACGCTTTCTTCTGGCCGACATATAAATTCCAACAGTCATTAATTTACGGCTGATAAGCACACTAATCGATATCTCCTCGAAACTGACTTTTTCGCGCAATTCTCTTGAGATCAATTAAAATTGGTCACTGTTGTATGTATCGTGATTAAATAATTCTTAATTATATTAATAAATAATTAATAAATAAATAATATTCGGTGATAATATTATAAGTAATAATAAATTATATAATATTATAAATAATATAAATGACAATATTATAAATAATTAATAAAATATTGATAAATAAATAATATTAATAAATAATTAAATAATATTATCTATTTACACTTATTCTTTTTGTTATTATCGAGATCTTTACATTTGTTATTTCTGGAAATCAGAATTAATTTTCGCCGTCGTAAAGATTCACTTATTTGTGCATGTTATATTATAAATAATATAAGAATTATTCATGTTTGTACGCACAAACACAAGCAACAAACAGAGTCTATTAACATAAAATAATTAGCCAGATTTCCCTGGGAATGAAACGTCATTAAGCTCTCTTATTTTTACAGAAGATATTACTTTTTATTTAATTGTTGGAATATCTGCAGAATATCTGCATATTTTTGAAGTTAAAGGAGAAAAGTAAAGTATGTATTGTATTCTTTAGAACAAAACTGAAATATATTTTAATTTTATCACAGTTCTTTCATATTGTAATTACTATGTTACAGTTACTATATATTTTACTAATTCAATATAGTTACTATTATAGTGACTGTTATTATAGTTATTACTATTATACTGTATTACTATTATATTACTATTATACTACTTATAGTTATTACTATTATACTACATACCTGTACCCCTACCTATAATTAATATTTCATCATCTTTTTTAAATTTACTACATACAATACTTTAAATCAACTGAGAAAATTAGTAATTATTTTTATATTATTATTTTTATACAATTCAGTTTATATTTCGCAAATTACAAATTATTAAGCATGAATTGCAGAATTACATACATTATACTACAGTATACTGTATACTATTATACTACTTATAGTTATTACTATTATACTACATAACTGTATCCCTACCTATAATTAGTATTTCATCATTTTTTAAAAATTTATTATTATTATATTATTATATTATTATATTATATTATTATTATTATATTATTATTATATTATTATATTATTACATACAATACTTTAAATCAACTGAGAAAATTAGTAATTATTTTTATATTATTATTTTCATATAATTCATTTTATATTTTACAAATTACAAATTATTTTATATTTTACAAATTATTAAGCATGAATTGCAGAATTACATACATTATACTACGGTATACTGTATACTATTATACTACTTATAGTTATTACTATTATACTACATACCTGTAAGTATCCCTACCTATAATTAATATTTCATCATTTTTTTAAAATTTACTATTATTACATACAATACTTTAAATCAACTGAAAAAATTAGTAATTATTTTGATATCATTATTTTTATACAATTCATTTTATATTCCGCAAATTACAAATTATTAAGCATGAATTGCAGAGTTACATATTTTTTTTTTTATTTTATATTGTAACATGAACTGTGTATTTTAGTTATAGTACAAGACTTTTTTCGAATAGAATTTGATCAAGTGGCATCAAGACTAGATATAGTCTTTCCGTGTTTCCGTGTTTCCGTCGATGTCGATCTCACACGATTTTTGCATAAAATACCGATTCATGTACAATTTGTTGCTTATTAATCGAACCGAATCGATTGGATTAGTTAATAATTTATGTTTGCCATTTTCATTATTTTTTCCTCATTTTCTTCGCTCGTGACCAGTGTAAAAATGTATTTATACGTGTATCCAAAAGTTTTTATTAGTTTCATATGACTATATTAATTAGGAATGTTTTTTTTTTTTTTTGCTTTAATCAAACATCTTAACATCTTAACAACACGCTGTCGAATGATAATTCAACTGTCATAAACTGTTATATTTTATCTTTTTAACGAAGTATTTCATTTTATTTTCCTATTTATCTTAATTTAATTTTACTTATCTACTTAATTAGATTTATTACAATTTAATTGTTAATTAACAGAAAAATAAGTAGTAATAAAATTTCGAGATTTCTAAAAATTTCACATTTTTAATTGTAAATGTTGACAACATCGACGTGTAAATAGATTGATATCACTGACAGCTTTCAAATTTTCATAGGTCAAATTTTTATTTCAGTAGTTGTTCGAAATTTTCAAGTGTATACATACTTACCAGCATCATATTGTTTTCAATGAAAATTTTTTCAAATATTGTAATTGCCTTGGGACTCTCAGAGTGCATTAATACAGATATTACAGTATCAGATGATTTTAAAGCTTTTACAATTCAGTTATAGTTAATAGTTAATAATAATTGAAACTTTTGCTTTTTTAAAAAAGAATCTTTCGGACTTTTTCAAATTTTATTATTTGCTATTATTTTGATATTTGTAGATATTGCATCTTACTATTTTGATGCATCGCATAAATGATACTTAAAATATGTATCCTGAATTTTAGTTTCTAATATTATTGAAGTTCCAGTTTTTGCTAGTCTAACATTTTAATTTTGTAATATGATTTTCAATTATTTTATCACAGAGAAGCATCGATTATAAATATTTATAATAATAATTTGTAATAAATATAATATAATAAATATAATAATTTGTAATAAATATTACAATAATTATAAATTAAGAGGTTTAAACTTAATTTAAAATCTTTCTTTTATTTAAACTTAATATAAAAAGAATCTTTCGGACTTTTTCAAATTATTTTATTATTTGCTATTATTTTGATATTTGTAGATATTGCATCTTACTATTTTGATGCATCGCATAAATGATACTTAGAATATGTATCCTGAATTTTAATTTCTAATATTATTGAAGTTCCAGTTTTTGCTAGTCTAACATTTTAATTTTGTAACATGATTTTCAATTATTTTATCACAGAGAAGCATTGATTATAATAATTATAAATTAAGATGTTATTATTTAAACTTAAATCATAATACTTTATCATAAACATAATACGTATATTATATCATAATATATCATAAACATAATACATATATTATTTAAACTTAAATCATATCAACAAATTTAAATAATAATTTTAAATCTTTCTTGGTAAATCAGTAAACATTTTTTCTTTGAATTCTCGGTTTTAACACATTTGTGACCGATGAACTTTGAAAAATCGGTCTAATGATATTTTTCCAATGAAAAATATTGTTATATCATTTTCACGATACATATGCGCGTTATTTGCTGTGTGAAATCATTTTTTTACATTACACCGATTAATGCATATAAGTAAGTATGCATCACGTAGGTAGAATAGCAATTTCATTAATACTTCATAAAATAGATAATAGAGTAAAAGTATTACTGTACAAGTACAATAATTATAATTACAGTCGTAAGCAGAAATCGTAATAAAAATCATTTCAAATTTTTATGACAGTATATAAAATATTTATCTATATCATATAAGGTCAGTTTTCTCTTATAAATATAATTTGTGCTTTGTTTTTGCCATCAGCATAATATGTTTCTCCCTGTTTTACTAAATTAGTTTTCTGTTTAGACGACAATTATTTGGTATACTAACTGCTGACTAGCAGTATAGCCATTGCGATGTTAAAAATGTAACGATGAGAAAACCGAAAAAAATTTGTATACGAAATTTGTTTTAGAAACTATAACTATGTATAATTGTAACATTTGAGCAATAAATAGGTACTATCCCATGCAAAGATGGGGCATTCTTACTGTTTCTTTTTTTAAATTATTTAAAATTATCTTTTCGTAAGTTTTCTATTAAATTTACGTAATATTCTTTTTTACACGTAAGATCAATAAATATAAAATTATAGAGTAATATTATATAGAGTGATATTATATTTACGTGATATCCTTCTTACACGTAAGATCAATAAATATAAAATTATAGAGTAATATTATAATTTATATAAAATTATAGAGTAATATTTTGTTAGTGTCTTTTATATAGATATATTTGTAGAACTGTCCCTAAATCGTCTGCATTTACAATCTGGAATGCAGATATCTGGATACTGTAAAAGTGCTAACGAGATATCGATCAAAATGAATTTCTTTCAATTTTCTTTACAAACTTTTAACTGTTCCATCTTAGTCTAATATAGGTGTCTAAGATTTTTTCGAAATATTGATACGATCTTTTTACTTTTTTATCATAATTTTAAATTATTCAATATTTTCACGCATTTAATGACTTAATTTTTTAATATTTTTAATATTTTTTTTATATTTAATATCTTTTTATATTTAATATTTTTTTATTATTTTTAGTTTTGTTAACGTTAAAATTATCAATCTGAAGTACATCAAAGTTTATCGAAATAGATATTTACATGTATATACGTAATTAAAGTGACGTAGCTAACGGAAATAAACATAAAAATAATCATATGGAAAACAGTATTTTCGTTTTTTAATAAAAATCGGCAATACGTAATTTTTTTTGAACCCTCAACTCTCTTAAGTAGCAAAAATAAAAAGCCAAAAATTCATCGTGTCGATGGATTTGGCAGATATAATAATTAGAGAGGAAATATTCTTTTATTTCTTATTCATGCAAGAGCTAGGGGAAAATATTCAACAACTAATAAATACCAACAGATTATATTTAAGAACCAAATTTAAGAACACGTATAAAATACTTATATTACAATAAACAAGTACTATTTATTATTGTACATACATTTATACAAAATACATGTATATACGTAATTAAAGTGACGTAGCTAACGAAAATAATCATATGGAAAACAGTATTTTCGTTTTTTAATAAAAATCGGCAATACGTAATTTTTTTTGAACCCTCAACTCTCTTAAGCAAAAATAAAAAGCCAAAAATTCATCGTGTCGATGGATTTGGCAGATATAATAATTAGAGAGGAAATATTCTTTTATTTCTTATTCATGCAAGAGCTAGGGGAAAATATTCAACAACTAATAAATACCAACAGATTATATTTAAGAACCAAATTTAAGAACACGTATAAAATACTTACATTACAATAAACAAGTACTATTTATTATTGTACATACATTTATACAAAATATTGTCAAATTCAAAGTGGTAAGTGGTCTGTAAGACCAAAACTCGTTAAACTTAATACCGATGATATCAATCGTTTCAATTTTTTATATACATTCATATTTCATATTTCAACAACTATATTGATACTTGAGTGAAACATAGTCTGGTTATACGGACGATTGATTCGCATTAATCGAATTGATTCGTCGTTCTGTCCGGCAACGGGACAGGGACAGCGTGAAATCGTCGTCGTTATCGCTGCGTCTTCCTTCTCAATTCCATATTTCAAGATGGCCGCCGGTTTGTGCGCGAGCGGAGACCGCCGGCGCAAAAAAACAACGAACGTAATAACGTAGTATCGTTAATGGCTGAGCAATTTCAGCGTGTACGAGTGGTACACCTCTTCCTCTCTCTCGTTCTTTCTTTCATCGCCGACGCGGCGTATCGTTCTTTCGGTTTCCTTTTTCTTTTTTTTTCCCTTCGGTCTTGCCCCCTCTCTGAAGGCGCGGTAACCACCTCCTCGCCCCCCACCTCCTCAACCCCTCCCTTTATGCCATCGGTTCGTCCTGGAAAATGAGCCAGTGGCCCGTCAAAAACGCACCCGGCCTACGATTCTAGTCACCCTTGCCCTAACCTGAACCTTAGTCAGCCGAACCTAACCTAAACCTAACCTGATCCGCGGGGACTTTTATTTGTTCTCCATTTTATAAGTCATTTTCATTCTTCGTTTCTTCTTATATTTGATTAAGAGACTTTGATATTTGATTAAGAGACTTGCTTACTTTATTAAAAGTAACTATTTATTTACTTGTTTTTAATTACGAGAATGGACAGTAATGAAATTATTTGATGGAAACAATCATTTGTTAGATATAAAGTAACAAAGTTTGAAACTCTTTTTTGAACACCTTGAAATTAAAAAAATTTTTATTTGAGCAGGCAATGTATTTTTATACGTAATCTATCATTGTTGATCAAAATCAATATTCCGGCCTTCGATTCTAGTCACCGTTGCCCTAACCTGAACCTTAGTCAGCCGAACCTAACCTAAACCTAACCTGATCGGCGGGGACTTTTATTTGTTCTCCATTTTATAAGTCATTTTCATTCTTCGTTTCTTCTTATGTAGATATTCCTTGATATTTGATTAAGAGACTTACTTACTTTATTAAAAATAACTATTTATTTACTTGCTTTTAATTACGAGAATGGACAGTAATGAAATTATTTGATGGAAACAATCATTTGTTAGATATAAAGTAACAAAGTTTGAAACTCTTTTTTGAACACCTTGAAATTAAAAAAATTTTAATTTGAGCGGGCAATGTATTTTTATACGTCATCTATCATTGTTGATCAAAATCAATATTCCGGCCTTCGATTCTAGTCACCGTTGCCCTAACCTGAACCTTAGTCAGCCGAACCTAACCTAAACCTAACCTGATCGGCGGGGACTTTTATTTGTTCTCCATTTTATAAGTCATTTTCATTCTTCGTTTCTTCTTATGTAGATATTCCTTGATATTTGATTAAGAGACTTACTTACTTTATTAAAAATAACTATTTATTTACTTGCTTTTAATTACGAGAATGGATAGTAATGAAATTATTTGATGGAAACAATCATTTGTTAGATATAAAGTAACAAAGTTTGAAACTCTTTTTTGAACACCTTGAAATTAAAAAAATTTTTATTTGAGCAGGCAATGTATTTTTATACGTAATCTATCATTGTTGATCAAAATCAATATATGTATGGGCTAATATTTATTTACCTACATCTTATGATTTAGTACCTAAATGGAATTAATATTTCATGGTATTTTCCCGTTGATTTACATTAATATCTCTTTATAATAAATAATAAGTTTTAATATTCTTTATAATAAATTAATATCTCTTTATAATAAATTCATTAATATCTCTTTACAATAAATAAAAAAAAAATTAATATCTCAAATCAAATCAAATTAATATCCCTTTATAATAAATTCATTAATATCTCTTTATAATAAATAATAAATTTTAATATTCTTTATAATAAATTAATATCTCTTTATAATAAATCATTAATATCTCTTTATAATAAATTCATTAATATCTCTTTATAATAAAAAAAAGAAATTAATATCTCAAATCAAATCAAATTAATATCCCTTTATAACAAATTCATTAATATCTCTTTATAATAAATAATAAATCTCTTTTTACAATGAATTGAAGTTTTATGATTTCTAAGATATTTCATAAATTTTCTATATTATAGATAAGTATGCACAGGTATAAGGTTTGAAGATTGGATCTAATGATGTATAAACAAATATAATACTTTGCTTTGTCAAACTTTATAACTGTAGCATATATGCTTGGATGAAGAGGAAGCACTCTAATGGAGAAATAAGACTCGCAATACACTGAAATCGATGTTATAAAAAATGATTTGTGTTTCGATAGGTATTAATCGATTCTATAAAGAATTTTATTATGCGCTTCAAAATTGTGCATCAATTTAACTATGACACAGATATATGTAACTTGTCTGGTATGTAATCACACTCAGGATTTTAATCATTGGTTAAATAGAAATTTCAGAATTTATGCGCATACAAAGTTTCTTACTTTAGATCAGGAATACTTATGATACGAATATAATTGATCAATTAAACTGTTAATTCACTCACCTATTCTGTTCTGTTTCGTAATTTTGTAGATATAGATTACATACTTACCTACTTTGAAAATGTCATCTAATTATTTAATATCTTGTCTAATATCTAATTATTAGATCCCTTGTCAAATATCTTTGAAAATGTTATCTAATTATTCTGCGAAAAAAATAATTACACGTATATACATTTGGAAGATTAAAATTTGTTTTCAAAATTAAATTGTTACCTATTTGTTTGATTTCTGGAAATATATGAAGAGTTTTATCAATTTTTATCAATTAAATATTACTTAGGAAATTGCTCGTTTGTTAATTTTCTTTTGACTGAAAAGATTTAGCGATTAGCGATCTATTTCAAAGAAGTATACAGACAATATTCAATCTTTTCTTTAGTTCCTTCAAAAAAATTTTTTATTTACTGATGTATAGATATGATTTTATTAACAAAAAGACTTAATATAAATTAAGATAATCGTTTTTTAATTAATTATTTAATTAGTTGTTTATTTTATCAATGATCAGTTTGATAATTTAATTATTGTGACAATTACCATATTACTATGATTTACAAACATTATTATGATTTTGTGGTGTATAATTCATATAATGTGAAAGTTTAAGCGATATTCTCGTAATTATAACAGAATGAGATTCTCATGATTGTCTTTTCTTTTATCTTATTCTTAGAGATTTATTGTGTCATATATATATACATAGATAATGTATGGGATGTTTTCGAACCAGGAAAAAATGGGTTTTACATTAAAAAATGAATCGAAAATAAGAAATAAATTTTATTTTATTCTTTCCTGAGAAAATCGAATTTCAAAAATTTATCAAGCACATATATTTAAATAGCTAATTTTTGGCTGATTAGAAATGAATAACAAAGAGGAAGTTATTTTATTTGCGAAAATATATGTATGTATATATAACAATAGTAATATACTAATATAATAACACAGCTATAGATTATAACTGCTAAGGAATATTTCAATCTTTTACTAAGAAATAATATGAGTATTTATCTATTTACTCAAATATGTAAGTATATATGTACAATATATTTAACGATTATTTTTTTCTCTCGGTAAGAAAAATATTTAATATTGTTTAAACAATATTATTTGCACTTTTTAGTTTTTACTAAATGAATGAAATATCCTCAAACATAAATAGAATGTTATTGAAATTAGATGGATATTATTATTTAGATGGATTTAATTATTTACTTGTCTCATTTATTTATTTATCATATTACTTTCATTCGTACTATTACATTTATATTTATTCATTATTTATTATTTTAATTTTGTCGCTTACTTGTTATGGATTTTTTTATTTTTTATTAATCTTTATCCAAAAGAGGTTACAAAGATAAATGTCCATTTAATTTGAAACTAAATTCAAAATATTGAAGACTATTGATATTAATTATTTTAAAGATTGTCATTCTTAACGTTAATCGATTTGATCAAGCGTAATAATCCTACACAAAATAGTTTTCTTTTTTATCGACATATCTAATCTATATTAATAATCCTACACAAAATATAGTTTACCATTTTATCGACATATCTAATTTATATTAACAATCCTATACAAAATAGTTTACCTTTTTATCGACATTTCTTAAAAAGAAACGAACTGAAACGCGCGAATGATATTTGTTTCTCGAAATTTAAAACCATTGATCGCCGTTAATTTTTCAAGTGATCCACTGAATATCGGCAGGTCAGTGAGTAATGGTCGAATTTTTCTCCTTGTCAGTTCGTTTGTTTCATTTGGTAACTTCCGAAAAACGAGGACTGGCACTCGAATTGTACGAGACAGACGTACGTGTTCGGTCTGACGAATATTTTACACACGAAAGCTTTAAATGCAATTAACGTCTCGTTTTTCAGCTTTTTTTCTGTTTCTTTTTTTTTTTTATTTCCCTCCCGCGAGGACATGTTTTCCGATTTTTGTTTCGCTACGTTTTCGACAGTGTTATAGGTATCGCGAATGACGAACAGCACTAGTGAAAGCAACCGGAAAATTTATGTGAAAACAACGACGTTTTATTACTGTTTGCTTGAACACTTTTACTATTCCTTCTCTATACTACCATCCATAAATAATTAAATATTCAATGCAATTCCATTAAAAGCTTGATATTTTTACGAACGTTTCTTTTTATGTTAATTGCTTTTATGTTAACTTCTGATTGTAAATTATTTATGTTAATTTTCTAGTTTCTACATTCGCATCTGTAGACAAGTTATATGGTTAAGATTAAATTAAAGGAATTCATTTGAATTGCATTTACTCACTTCATATTACAATAGTGTAATATAATTTGTAAGTATACAAATACACGAAAATGTAGATATATTAAAATGAATTTTAGCTATAAGTTGTGTTTCTCTACTAAATAATTGTTAAAATTTCATTATTCGATTATTATTGAAAAAAGATACTGGTTTATATCATTTATTGTTTTAATATCTGAATTTTTTCCATGTTTTCGTTTCACTCAATGCTTGATCTTCAAAATTTAGTATATTAAGTGTATAAATTTTGAAATTTATAGGTATTTAATTTTATACGTATTTATTTAAATTTATAGGTATTTAAATTTAATAATACTAGGTATAATAATAATAATAGGTATTTAAATTTAATAAATTTTATAGGTATTTATTTAAATTTATAAGTATCTTTTATTTAAATTTATAGGTATTTAAAATTTAGTATATTAAGTATATAAATTTTGAAATTTATATAGGTATTTAAGATTTATAAGTACAATAGCAAAAAATATAACGATATTTACTTGAACTTATAATTAATCGATATCTATCGATATTAGGTTAGGTTGATCTAATTGAATGATCAGGGGCTTTAAGGAATTTTCCTTAGCTAATTTGCTCCAGTGCAAAGTTATTTTTTTTATCACGAGGTTATTGCGCGGCGAAGGAACATGAATGTCGTCCGAAACAATAAGAAAACTTAAAAAAACCCCAATTTTCTTTTACGACGGAATATTCAAGCGCGTTGTTAACTATCGTTTAAACGTCGTGCAGGTTTTTCCTTTCGGAGGTGAAACATCCTCTGAAAAACTTTTATTAGTATGCTTTATCGTCGTACAAAAGTTGTGGAAATTTTCGGGAACTTTTTTTTACCATTCGCCATCTTTGTAAGAGATATTATACGAAGAATCACTTTATAAGAGATAGGAGACTTCACATAAGTCTGATCGAAGTTTCAATCGGCAATATATTTATCACCTCGCGAAAGTCATTTTAATTTTCATTTTTACAGTTTAATGTCGTCTTACAAAAGTAGGCAAATCAGTTGTGTCAAACACTATAGGTATTAGGTTATTTCAGACGAAGTGGTTCATCACAAATTTCAATGTACTGTCTATGGATTTCTTGAAAATAATATTATTATATTAATTCGATGTATTAATGTTCGAATTTCGTAGAGTCGATATATTCGTAAATAAAATAAAATCATGAGATAAAACATAGCTGTAACATCTATTACAACTAGAATTTAAAAGTTTAAATACTAAAATAATAAGAAAATATTAAATTGATAAACTTAGGGAGAAACATAAGTATCTGTATCGAGCTTTCTGTATCGAGTTCTATGTATATTTAAAAAGATATTGACTCTCAAATATCATCAGCATTGGTTTACTAAATTCAAAAGGAGTATGTAACGCGTTTCATCGACGATAAAAATTTCATTGCAATTTTTAATTATGAAAAAAGCTTTTAATCGGTCGTATCGTGCATAAAGAACAGAGCAAAGTGGTTTATATATCGCTCCATTTTCATTCTGTCGTTGCTTGTTCCAAGCAATCGACAAAAATTAACGCATTTCCGATTATGTGTTTTTCATATGATTTCGATATCAATACGATTCGATTTTCGCGGTGAACGTATGCTACGAGAGAGATAAAACTCGAAATTACGAGTGTCAAGCTGCAACATTGATAGAATGATATCAATGATACAGTAAAGCCGCAACAGGTCATTAGGTTCGATCAACGATACGTAATCCCCTTACGCAGAATACATCCCAGAACCCCCTGGAATTATATGGGGGAGGTTATGGGGTCTTTGCAGAGACGCATAGACGCGTAATCGAAAACATATTTGCCGATTAAGCCGCCAATGCTCCAAGTCTTTTCACGATCGGATTGAATCATGACAGAGAGAGACAGAGAGAGATATTTAGCTCACAGTGATCGTCTGCATTTATTGCAAACGACGTGGAAACAAATCTATCTTCGTATCTCTTTTTGTAATTGAATTTATGCGAATTTAATGAAATGTGAGAATGAGAAATTTTATAGACAGCACAAAGAAATATCTACCAATAAATTCTTTGATTAAACATATAAAAGGAGTTTAGTTAGAAATTATGAATTCAACTTAGTTGAAAAGATACGACGAGTAGATATGATCGAAAAATATAGCACGGATGTAATAATAATTATCGTTAAAGTATTAATGGCAGATTTAATTCAATGCTCTATTTGTATTACAGGTAGAGATATCTGTCTATAAATTCTTTGATTAAATATTTAGAAGGAGTTTGGTTAGAAATTATGAATTCAACTTAGTTGAAAAGATACGACGAGTAGATATGATCGGAAAATATAGCATAGATGTAATAATAATTATTGTTAAATTAATGGCATATGGATTTAATTCAATGCTCTATTTGTGTTATAATGCAGAATCTGAATATCATATCGTATTTTTTTTATTTATCCATAGTTGTTGTAAAATTGATTCGATCGTGCGAAACTGTATTTTTACAAATTGAATTACACCGAATTGTGGAAATTCGTTTTTTCGTGAAATTTACTTCAGTTTTGCGAAAGTATTATATTTTATAATGAGTAATATTTTGTTTACTTAGATATCAACATATTTCTATTTCACTTCTATTGGCAACAAAACACTCGTCGTTTGATTTTTCATTCGTTCATTCGTTCTGCAAAGTTGTTGAAATAAAAAGAAATGTTTTACCGCAAGTAACATGTTTTTTTGTTAATGCTTTTCATTTTTAAAATACAACAGTAAGTTTCAATTTTAATATTTTTACAATGTAATGTAATTACTTAGTTTGATAAATATGGGAATGAAATTAACTCGCTAAAGCGATTTTAACAGAATTTCATTGAAATTGGAACATGTGTAAATTATTAATTATTAAACACCCTCTAAAACAGGATGTTATAGATAACAAGAAAAAAGATAATTGGGTAATTTATTCAAGATTTAAGGTTTTAATTTTCTGTATGTATTGCCTGTATCTGAATAATAAATAACTTTGTAATGTATTGTAGATATCTAATAGTCATGGAATGAAATTTTTTTATACTATCATGTAGAATAGATCAGGATCTAAAGCCAACAAATTAACATAATTATCACAGAGCTATCGATGTATCTGAAAATAGGAAAATAAGATAAGTTATGTTAACATACAATGTATTAGGTACTTATAAATATTTCTGGTACATATTCTCTGTGCCAGAAAACATTTGGTCTATATAACAATAATAATCGTCTCTAAAAAAATAAAAGAAATAAATTATTTTTATTTAGTTATATAATAAGTACTATGATACCTACTATGATATTAAAGGATCTTAATATTGCTATCTATTGGTTTATTTGTTTCAACTGGTAAGTAAATAGAAATGATAAAGAAGTGCATAGCTACGTATTGATTAGAGCAATCGATTATTATAAAAGACCATACTACATGAAATATATATTAATTTTACATCAACTTCATTTTTATGCAACTAGCTTTGAAATATCGTCAAGTTTACATAATCATGGAAATGATCATCTCATTAGTACGATTATTTCTGAAAACACAAACAAGAACGGAGAGTAAGATCGTTTAGAAAAATGTTCACTCAAAATACAAATGGAAGTTTGATCAATGATAATTGATTTATCATAAGAGAAAAATACTGGTGTTAATTTAAAAATGTTAATTAAATTCGATCGATAATTATATACTTTTTAATTTCGTATGAAAAATAATGAATTTTATTTTTCTTAGATATCAACATATTTCTATTTATAAACAAAGATAATTATGGAACTCGTTATTTACCTATCTGTATCTTCAGAAGAGTAAATTTGACGTAACGTGATATTCTACGTCGGACACATACTAATAAATATATACTTATATAATATTTTCGTTCTTTTTACAAAATAAAGCAAAAATGCGAAATAAAACAATTGTACGTGTAAAAAAGTATCCCATATCAGAGCGACCCGCTTATATATTTTTTCTAGGTAGTTCTAATAAATTTCACGTTACCGTAATGGACGACAGTTAAATCGCAAGAGTCCAAAGTAAAGGAAAACGAAAAAGAAGATTCGTTGCAAATTGTGATATTTCGCGCTGCGCGTAATGAGTTTTATACGTGCAAGTGAGTACCAGTGTGTATCTCGAGTCCTCGTACGCAGGCATTCGCACGAACGAGCCACGTAATAACGTGTCCAGACTGTAGCAATAGGACTACTTGGACTGTACACGGTTATACTTGCACGATGCTGAGATTAAACTGTGCAGGCGCGATTACGATACGCCAGTATCCGATTGGTCGGCGGTTCGTCGAACAGAATGGGCGGAGCAACCGATGTAATGAGTTTCTAGCTTCAGTACTGTCCTGCTTCGTTCCACACGTTTGCTCTCTCTCTCTCTCTCTCTCTCTCTCTCGCTCCCGCATCGTCTCTGTCTATCCTCTTTCTGCCCGTCGTTTGTCTCTGCGAGCTTGTGACTCGCTTTTTCTTGACAACGCGTCATCTTTGTGAATGCAAGCGTTGCAGCACGTGTGCTTGCTTGCTTGCTTGCTTGCACGCATACACCCGGCCATTTCGAACATGTGAACACGGTCGTCTCTCTTCATTCGTCGTCTCCCCGCTTCTTTGTCTCCGCCCGGCAATGTGCTCCGTCTCTCCGCGCCTCGTTCGTTCGCTCCTTACTGCGCTTCGAACTCCTCTTATGCATTCACCTTCGAATAATTTTCGAATTACGAGCCTGAGAAGAGTATTCGAAGCGTGTTCCATCGACTGTTCTCATCGTGAGATCGTGAACGGCATTCATTAGCGACTGGCATACCTCTTGGCTGAGATAAATTTCCCTTCGTTGCCGATGGAAGAGTAGTTGTGTTCCGTTTTGATTGCCGACACAGCTGCGATCGTCGATATTTTTCTAATCGTTATAAATTCGCTCGTAGGTTTCGATGATGACGTTTAACAAGAGGATCTTCTTTATCTGCGTTTTTGTGAAATATCTCTTTTTGAGTGTATTTTTTATTTGTGGAGACCTTTTGTACGATAGTTGTAGATTTTTTATTTTATTTGTTATGTTAATTAACGCATAACATATATATATATATATATATATTACCAATTACCTTTCTCTCTCTCTCTCATATATATATATATATACAACCTCTATATATATTACCAATTACCTTCTTTCTCTGTCTTCTTTCTATATATATATATATATATATATATATATAAAACTATCCTATTCTGATATATATATATATATATATATATATATAACCAATTACCTCTTTCTCTTCGCTCTTTCTATATATATATAACCAATTATCTCTCTCTCTCATCTAATATATATATATTACCTTTATATATATTACCAATTACCCTCTCTCTATATATATATATATTTACCTCTATATATATTATTATATATATATATATATATATATATATAACCATTATCCTCCTCTCTCTCATATATATATATATATATATATTACCTCTATATATATTACCAATTACCTCTCTCTCTCTATATATATATATATAACCTCTATGTATATTACCAATTACCTCTCTCTCTCTTTCTATATATATATATATATATATATATATAACCAATTACCTTTCTCTCTTTCTCTCTCTCTCTCTGTCTCTCTCTCTCTCTCTCTCTCTCTATATATATATATATATATTACCTCTATATATATTACCAATTGCCTATCTCTCTCTCTCTATATATATATAACATCTCTCTTTCTCACTCACTCTCTCTCTCTCTATATATATATATAACCAATTACCTTTCTCTTTCTCTCTCTCTCTCTCTCTATATATATATATATATAACCAATTACCTTTCTCTCTCTCTCTCTCTATATATATATATATATATAATGTAGAAAGTAATACCTACCCATTTTGAAATAATAACAATGTAAATGTATTTCAAAAATTGCAGAATGTATTTCAACAATCTCCTTTACAATTTTTGTATACAGATACTCACCATTGCTTCTTTAAATCATTATCTTCTGTAATATGTCGTCCTCTTCCAAATTTTTCTCGATTTTTTTCTTTTTTCCTACGAAAGATTTCTTTCATATCGACGTTATCAACATTCGAAAAGCGCGCGACCGACTGCGCGTTATCTCGTTATCGGTGAATATTTTCAATTCTCATTGCTGTTCACAAGCGCGTGAACAAACAGCGACAGTATTAATTACTTGAACATGAACGTTGGACGTGGTTTTATGTCAATATATACGAGTGAAGTTGCATCTGTGAAGATGTTTCGTTGTTTTATACAGCTTTTACACAGCTTGTCCACTGACTTATTATTTTCAGCCTCACGTTACATTTTCATTTCGTAATTACCGAATGTTCGAAGATGATAACTATGTAGAATTGAGCCTCATGATCAAATAAATGCAGATATTTCAAGTCGTAGGTGAAAAAAAAAAGAGGATAACGAGCATCGTTATTTGCGTTTCAATGCGATAAAAACGATCGAAAGTAGGTATACGTAGGTAGCTTACATATTATCTAGGTACGTATATATATGTAACGCGTTACTTTAAATTTGTGGTTCTGCCTTATATTGATTTTCTCCGCGTCATTTTTCAATTCTATGGCATAGAATAAAGTGTAAGCAAGTAATGCGGAATTTTCATGTGTAGATTCATCGTTGTCATCGTTTTTCGCAATAACGCATCATTCTTCTCTGGATGTTTTTGCTAAACTACGTAATATATTCGGAGCTGGTTATTGTTAAAAAAAAACAATCAGTAAAACATCAGAACGATAACCGATGACATCATGCAACATCTATGAACATGAAAAGCAATGTACAAAAGATACTTCGATGAACTTTTTACGTTCACGTGCTTATTTTATCGAATAATCTGTCGTTACATAAATTTGTATTTAATTAATTTTTTCAAATAGAAAATTAATTTACAAATTTACCATCTTTTTTTCCTGTCTAACCAACTTCGTTTCGAATAAAATTTTTCTTTTTTCTTTTCTCAACAATTCTTATTATTCTTATATTATTCTTATATTCTTATATTATTCTTATTGTTGTTATTATTGTTATTATTATTTGCTAGAACTATATTTCCCTACAGTATTCTATACCATTGACGAATTCTCTCAGACATAAATATATAAACGGAAATAAATTTAGTAATAAAAGTAACGAAAAAATGTTTTATAAATGTTTCCAAATCGAACCGAGTATCTTATTTAATATAGTAGATAAAATTATAAAAACCGCCTCGTGTCGTTTCTCAATTATTCAGCCATTAATATTATTAACACTTTACCGACCGGTAGCCTATTAATCGGCTAACATATTTTAACACTTTACCGACAAGTAGCCTGTTAATCGTCTATTACTTACCGCTATCGGTCGGTAAAGTGTGGATATCGTAAAATAATATATTTATATATTTTTATCGTAAAATAATATATTTTTTTATTTTCTTTTTTTATCGTAAAATAATATATTTATATATTTTAACACTTTACCGATCGGTAATATCGTATATTAATATGTACAAATATATTATTATACGATATTAACTGTTTATCGACCGGTAGCCTATTAATCGTCTATTATTTACCGCTATCGGTCAGTAAAGTGTGGATATCGTAAAATAATATATTTATATATTTTTATCGTAAAATAATATATTTTTTTATTTCCTTTTTTTATCGTAAAATAATATATTTATATATTTTAACACTTTACCGATCGGTAATATCGTATATTAATATGTACAAATATATTATTATACGATATTAACTGTTTATCGACCGGTAGCCTATTAATCGTCTATTACTTACCGCTATCGGTCGGTAAAGTGTGGATATCGTAAAATAATATATTTATATATTTTTATCGTAAAATAATATATTTTTTTATTTTCTTTTTTTATCGTAAAATAATATATTTATATATTTTAACACTTTACCGATCGGTAATATCGTATATTAATATGTACAAATATATTATTATACGATATTAACTGTTTATCGACCGGTAGCCTATTAATCGTCTATTACTTACCGCTATCGGTCGGTAAAGTGTTAAATATGTGCTCGTATCGGTTACTTTAATCAACAAAAAAGGTACTCGTGTTAGCATCGAACACGATGATGTTTTATTTCGTCGTTCTCGCACTTATCGCCTCATCTGCCGGATATATACTATCGTTGATTTGAAAATCGAATGCTGAATAATGCACGCGTGGCAAAAACGAGCGAAAAGCAATCCGCTCGGGGCAATCGGTTTTTCGATTAAATTTCATTTTCGCCGGAACTTTATGTCAGCGCCGCTTATTGCAACCGTTGAATATTTAAAGCGATCTCTCCGCCGCGATCACCGGTATCTCATCGCTTTTGTACGGTTCTTCGGCCCTTGCCGGATAATTCGCCGCTAACACGAGGTTAATTATTCCAACTTATGATCAGGCGAAATCACACGGTTTCCGGTGACCGGATGGTGTTCAGATTGAAAGCGGGCTTGTCCCACGCGTAAATTCGCCGAAAGATAATATCAGATTCCAATTGTAAACGATGCTGTTCCGTTTTCTTAATGATAAACGTCGTTTTCTAACGTGCTAGTATAATATTGCAAATAACACACAAGATGATTCACGATGGTTGTAGGAAGTTTGTCTAACAAATTTTCTATTCAACTGAAATTAGAGAAAAGTGTCAGAGGGGTATGATGAAAAGATGGACCGTGTCTGATGACCATATTTTTTCGTGAATACAGTATCGTACGTGTACTTTGCAGTGTACACTATTTTTCTTAAGATTAAATATTTCGTACGTGTACTTTGCAGTGTACATTATTTTTCTTAAGATTAAATATTTTTAGAAATATATTTTTTTTAAAGATTAAATATTTTAGAAGTATATTTTTTTCAAAGATTAAATATTTTTAAAAATATATTTTTTTTAAAGATTAAATATTTTAGAAGTATATTTTTTTCAAAGATTAAATATTTTTAGAAATATATTTTTTTTAAAGATTAAATATTTTAGAAGTATATTTTAGAAATGTATTAAATACTTTAGATTATAGAAATATATTAAATATAGATTATAGAAATATATTAAATATTATAGAAATATATTAAATATTTTAGAAGTATATTTTTTTTAAAGATTAAATATTTTTAGAAATATATTTTTTTAAAGATTAAATATTTTAGAAGTATATTTTAAAGATTAAATATTTAAATATTTTTTTAAAGATTAAATATTTTAGAAGTATATTTTAGAAATGTATTAAATACTTTAGATTATAGAAATATATTAAATATAGATTATAGAAATATATTAAATATTATAGAAATATATTAAATATTTTAGAAGTATATTTTTTTTAAAGATTAAATATTTTTAGAAACAAATTTTTTTTAAAGATTAAATATTTTTAGAAATATATTTTTTTCAAAGATTAAATATTTTTAGAAATATATTTTTTTTAAAGATTAAATATTTTAGAAGTATATTTTAGAAATATATTAAATACTTTAGATTATAGAAATATATTAAATATAGATTATAGAAATATATTAAATATTATAGAAATATATTAAATATTTTAGAAGTATATTTTTTTTAAAGATTAAATATTTTTAGAAATATAACCTTTTTTTTTTGCATACGTCGAGTTCTTTCGATATTTCACGAAAAATAGTACTAAGATATTATGGTTGAAATGACTAGCTTAAAAGATGTCTCAGTTCAAGATTTTGTAACTTATATCGTGATAAAGATAAACATTTCCTTGTCTTTCGTTGTTTTTCTTGCCTTTTTCTTTTGTTTTTCGTCAGTATTAGTAAACTAAATTAATTAAACTAAATTAAAGTTAAAATATCTTTTAAATTCATCGATATTTGACAGTATTATCCTAATCATTTTTAAAATAAAACGGCGAGAGTATACAAAAAGAAGATATATTGATCTGTTTAAAAAAATTTTAATTACAAAACGTACGTGCTTTATTGCATTTGCGAAGAAGATATGATTGGTAATTTTATTTGATAAGATTTGATCCATCAATTTATTACATCTATAAATTTCTATTTAATTGAATATTTATATTATTGTCATTAATTATCTTTCTTTAGGTAATTATTGATTCATTCCATCGCGAATTCAAATACTAATAAATTTATTTACTTCAATTTTATTTAACGAATTTTCATTATCTATATATTATAAAACAATTTATTATAAATATTATGATTATATTTAAGAAAAATCATTGATCAATGGAACCTTTGGAACCTTTTGTCTCCTGCTTTTGCCATTTTTTTTCCAATTTTAAGCAGTAAAAAGTTACAATTTGCGTAATAAGTAATATTAAATTATCAAAGATGTACTATGCAGTAAGTGCTATGTACAATCATATCACTATGCACAGTGATAATGCAGACAGTAAAATTTACGATTCAAAAATAGTTCAAGAATTTTTGCTGATAAATAATTTAGATATAAAGATTATTAAGTGATCAGATATCAGCTCGGTGCAAAAAAAATTTATATTACATGGTACTGCATATATCGAGATCTAGCGTTGAAAATTATTCACACTAACACCTGAATTAAAGTTCGTAGATACAACGATTTGAATTCTATGTAAATTAAAATTTATTAAATTTATTAAATTATAAATTAAAATTAGATGAAAAATGGATAACACAGTAACAAGCAACGTATATATTGCATAAAACGTCACAGTCAGATATTCTAAAATGCTACAAACTTTAATGTATCAGCGGTCTGATTTTTCCGTGCTCTTTACAGGAAAAGATGATAAATTCCGCAATCATTCATCTTTCGTCAAAATGCAGCGAAAGAGATCTTTGAATAATGTTTCTTTCTCTTGTAGATGTAAAATAAGAAGATGGCCGTTTCGTACGAATTGCTTTGGCCATCGTCAATACAAATCGACGCAAGCCATTTAGGTACCTACTTTACCCGACATTAAAGTCGCTTGATATGCAGTCGTGCGTATAATCGGACACAACTTTAGTCGTCCATTGCTATTAAACCCCCCCCCCCCCGGCTGCGTTTCGTTTGCTTTTTCATTCTCAACCTGCTATTTCAGGTTCTTCTCGTTCGAAAGACAGGGCCGAGAGTCGAGGGGGTACTAAGGAGGCGTGCCAGCCCTCAAATGGGCACATAGAGAGAAAATTGAAACGAAGAATGAAAGAAAGAAAGGAAAGAAAAGAAAAGAAGGAAAGGAAGAATAAGGGGTGGAAGAATAAGGATGAGAAGAAAGGAAGGAAGAAGAAGAATCATTTTCTAGCCAGGATTCGGATATCGAAGATGGTTTCTATACTTTCGTAGTTTTTCGTAGTTTCGCGCCTAGTACCCCCTTCTTAATTTTTCGTCCCCCTCCCCCCCCTTGGCGTTTGTTTTTACACACGTTCTCGCGTTGCACGCTCGTTGTTCTCTTTTACGACTTCTGAAAATCGATGTCGACACGAGGAATCCGTGAATTATTGAAGAATGCTCGTTGCCACGCGGCCCGCTTGTTGGCCTAATACGAATGAGCCGCTATCCTTGTCGACTCTGCATTCTTCATGAGAATCGCATTGCGCGCTCCAGCTGAAACGGACGTGAGAAACACTCGACATTTTCCCTTTCTTCTTCTTCTTCTTCTTCTTCTTCTCTCTACTTTGTTGTTTTCGTTGACTTCTTCTTCTTTTTTTTTCTTCTTCTTCTTCTTCTTTGTCTGCCTCTTTGTTTCTTCCCTTCTTTCTTATCATGGCGTGGCTTTTGTAACCAAACTGCGAGAATATTTATTGATCTATCTTGCGGCGAGGCGCTTCGTGTTAATGATATGAAAAAAATGATGTTGCCATTTGCTGGAAAATCGAAAATCGCTTGAAACGTGTGCTGGATTTTCCCCCCCTGAAGTAAGAACTTTGTGGACGAAAGTTTGTAGCTTAATAATCGAATAGAAGCATTTTTCCTTTCGATGGGAATTATTTGACATGATATCTTCGTTTATAGTATTGTAAGATGATAATGATTGTATAGTCCAGCAACTAAAATTTATATATTAAAAATTTAATATAATATTAAAAATTTATTAAAAATTAATAAATGAATAAATATATATATATATATATAATAAATAAATAAATAAATAAATTAATACTATAATATTAAAAATTTTCCAGGTGCATTTACAATCCCGTGAATTGTTTGCTAAATTTATTTTATTTATTTATCCAATGCACATCCAATAATGTGTTTGACGCTAGAACTATGAAAGTGATAAGAATGATTAATTTGTAATTTTTAGTATTTTTGCAAAATATAGGAATAGAAGCTTGTATACTCTGTTATATTATAGTTTTTCTATTCTACTTTTTATTTCGATGTTTCTCGATGAAAATTGTATGCTTCAGTTCGTTGGTAGTTCTAGTGTTAATGCAAGATTAAATATAGTTAGAATTCAGGTATCCACGCAATGTCGAATCATTTTTTATGCCTATTCACATTTCCGTGAAAAAT
Organism: Tetragonula carbonaria; assembly: GCA_032399595.1. Taxonomy (NCBI): domain Eukaryota; kingdom Metazoa; phylum Arthropoda; class Insecta; order Hymenoptera; family Apidae; genus Tetragonula; species Tetragonula carbonaria. Next base: position 739,667 of record JAUCRC010000019.1, on the reverse strand, counting down.
AAATCAAGAAGGAGAATCTAGAAAAAAGTTCCTTCCACTTATTAAATATTTTTTTTTTATTTTTATTTAGCAGATGTAGGAAGGCTATATTTTAGATGATATATACATTCACGATAATATACGCAGGCTATATTTTACTGTAATATGTACATTCTAATATATTGTAATATGTACATTTTTATATTGTAATATATTCATTATAATCTCGAAAAAAGTTCGTTCCATTTATTAAATATTTTAGAGGACATAGGTAGGCTATATTTTAGATGATATATATATATTCACGATAATATTATACGCAGGCTATATTTTACTGTAATATGTACATTCTAATATATTGTAATATGTACATTTTTATATTGTAATATATTCATTATAATATATTCATATATCATTATCTGAAAAGTTCGTTCCATTTATTAAATATTTTACAGGACATAGATAGGCTATATTTTAGATGATATATATATATATATATATATATATATATTCACGATAATATTATACGTAGGCTATATTTTACTGTAATATGTACATTCTAATATATTGTAATATATACATTTTTCTATTGCAATATATTCATTGTAATATATACATTTTTATATTGCAATATATTCATTGTAATATATACACTTTTAATGTATTATTTTATTCTATTAATGTATTATGCATATTTTTATAACTCGGCCATCGATGTATAAAAATCTGTAATCTAGTAATATCACAGAAGTGGATGTTACTATTTTACAATTACTATTTTAAATAGTTACAAGAACACATTCGTACATATATATATGTGTGTGTGTGTGTGTGTGTTAAATCGAAAAATTAGGCGACAGATCTTAATTTCAATTGCTAATCTTCATCGAATTTTCCTCTATCTGAAGAAATCGCACAGGGTGTGTTTACGTTGATTACTTCCGACCGCGGGATCTTCCTCCAAAAAGTCCTTCATCTCCTATAGTATTGTATCCAATCTTAGAGGAGCGCGAAACCATCCGAAAGTTTGCCCCGCCGAAGAAAAAGAAAGGCTGGGGGGGGCTCTAATCGTGTTAGATGTTCGGCTCGCCATCTTGCTTTCTGGTCACGTATCACCGTAAAACAAAGGAACATTGAGCGTGCGCGCGTCTGGAATACATGCGTTAATATTTAATCCCTCATTATCGGGACCTGAGCCTGAGCTTTTGAGACAATTGGCAGTTTTACTGCCCAATAAGAATCCTTCGGGCGTATATTCGTTGCAACGTTACGATCATGCGTATCCGATGTTTCATTCTCAACAACCACCAGAAAACTTAATACACGTCGGTTGTTTCAGAGCTGATTTCGAAATATCCTGACGTTACATACTTACTGCGATGACGCAGTATTAATCATTGATAACCAGAATGTTGTTCAATTATCAATTTGAATGCATTTGCAGTGACTACTTTTTCTTTTTTCAGCAGTTCTGAGGCAATCGCTGCAAATATTGAGTAAATGCCTGCTGTTAGGTTAAATATGATTTGTTAACCTAACCTAGTCTAAAGTAACATATAACATGAAGATGTGACAAGATTTAATAATAATCATGTCTGTACATATTTCATACGAAGGACAAATATAGATGATGTCTTAGAAATTGTAAAAGATCGATGTTCGATGAATTTGCTTTATTTAGCTTAGATTTTGTTAAAATTGATCGTCGTCTGCAATAATAATTTTATATAATCAATATAATCAATAATTTTATATAATTTTATTTAGCAATTTCTTTGGAACATATATCGAAGTAGATAGATACGTGTCAATGGATAGTAAATTTATTTTGCTTCGGAATGTTCTATCCTTATTTTCGATGTATTTCAAAAACTGCACTATAGCGTTTGTTGATGAGCAAGTATGTGCATGGCTTCTATAAAACAATGCACGAAATATATATATCTAAGTACAATTTATAATGTTGGATGACTGACAAACATACAGGCATTACAATTAAATGTTATTTTAGATTAGGTTAGGTCAACAAATCAGATGATGTATTGCAATTAAATGTTACTTTAGATTAGGTTAGGTTAATAAATCAGATAATGTTCCTACATGGCGTATAAATGGAATATAAAATCAGATGAGAATTCTCGAATTTCATTTTTGTTATTTTATATTAATTATGAAAATATTTAGGTATCTTTTTATATAGCTTCTGATGTTGTATAATAAATACCATATCACTCATATACTCGTCTCTTAGAAAAGTATAAAACGCCGGCTCTATTTAATTTCTAATTTCATTTCATTCAAATTGCTAAAATTAATATATACTAGTTTAATTAATATTCTAATTAATACATACTGAAATTAATATATGCTAAAATTAATGATTCAGCGTTATCTGGTGCTTGCTCGCTGTGTTATCTAGAAATATGGCATAAATGTGATATCATATGCTTAATTTTAATTTAGGTTAGGAACTTAAGATTCATAGATAATAAAAAAAAAGTTGTATGTAATAGTTATAAGTTTGTGCTTTCGTTGTTCAACGATCATTCAAAAAAATTAAGCCTTTCCGCTCAAATTTATGAAAATGAACAAAAATGACAGAAAATTGTTTCAGAGATCGAATGTTATGACAAATTATACATATAATGATACATAATGTAAGAATAGGTATATTATTGGTTCAGCTTAAAACGATATAATCTATTGGAATAATTCAATTCATATATATATATATATATATATTATTTATATATCCAAGGCAATGAACTTTTATTATCAGCTTGAATAAATATAAAGAATATCGAATAAAATAATAAACAGAGACGTTTGATCTGGAAAAATATCTCATCGAATGTAAGAAAGAACAGCTAACATTGAAATCGAGTAAAAAGTACCAACATCTCTCAGAATAATTGACAGTATCAATGTTCAATAAAATTCTTGGATGCTATCGACAGAAATGGTATGAACACGTGCGTCAGTCATATTGGTAACCGACCAACTGCAGAAGATTGACGCGCGTATTTCAGTATATCGATGTGTATACCTAAGTATTCTCATTTCTTCATCTTCATTTTATATCTTTTTTCCGTTTCACATTTAACTTTTATCGAGAATAATTATTTCATTTTTGTTGGAATTCTCCATGTCGCATCTATTCTACGTTAATTGCTCTTATATATTTGATTTATGTATTTTCAAGATAGTTTTCACTATCATGCTTGTCGCTATATTTTAATTCTCTAATAACGTTGAATCAATGCGCTTAATTTTATTTGAAAATCTTCCCTTTTGGATCGTCTGTCTCGGTATTTCGCTATCGAACGAAATAACTTCCTGCTTCATTTTTCTTTATTTTTACAACGATCAATTTCCCCGATACTTTCTAATGCCAACTCTGCATCGTAGACATTTTCAATAATCTCTAATGCCAGATTGCTCGTTACTTTGTTTGAATTCGATCGGAACAATTGACTCGAATTAATTGAAACTAACATCGATTTATTCGGATTGAACAAAGTTGTAGGCACTTCCTTTTGTACGCGAAGTGATCGACAATACCTAAATTAGTCGGAAGTAATTCAATCATTTCAAACTGCTATTTCTTTTCTTTTCTTCCATTTCATCGCGAATGAAATTCTCCTTCGTTGGTGTTTCGTCGGTGTTTCGTTTAATAAATTTTCATAGACTGTTTTCGTATTCGTCAAAGTTACACATCGCGGCGCATTCGAAAATCATAATGTTGCAGGGTGGGCAGAAAGTGAGCGTCGTCGTTGTTATTACATCCGCGGTGCCATAATGCTACGGCACTGTCCCTGACCCGAGAGACCCGGCAATAATGAAATTAGAGTTCTTGCTGACTGGGGCGAGGTTGAAACGTGAAACACACACCCGTTGAAATATCACTGCTTTTGCAAAAGGTGGAACAACTACCCTGGCTGGTCGGGAAAATAGAGCGGCGAGGGGAGGGGGACGAAACGAACAGAGAGAGAGAGAGAGAGAGAGAGAGAGAGAGAAACGGAAGGCAGTGTGATCGAGTACCGGACATTGTGCGGTATAATGAAAACATGGCCGCCACCTGGAAATCCCCGATGGCACTGCTTTGAAGAGAGGTCGAGTGAAACACTCGTAAAATACTGTTCGAGTGGGAACAATTTTCTGAGAAGCTTGCTACAACGATATTGACGAAACGTAGATGATGACAGATTTGCATTCTAAAATTTAAGCGCATCGAATATTTTCCCAAGCATGCTTGCGAGAACTGTTTGAAAATTTTTTTGTCGAATGAACAAATTTTCAATTAATCACCTGAATGGTCTAGTTACTTTTAGCATTGCATTTAAATTTTTTATGATTAATGCAACTGGCAAGCAATGAAAGTAATTCAAAGATGTTGAATAGATGATGAATATTTCACTTGCTCAAACTACTTGAAAATTGGTCGAATGAACTTTCAAATTAATCACTTGAATGGTCTAGTTACTTTTTGTATTATATTTAAATTTTTATTATTGTTGCCACTGGAAAGTAATGAAAGTAATTCAGAGATGTTGAATAGATAATGAATATTTCACTTGCTCAAATTACTTGAAAATTTTCAATTAATCACTTGAATGGTCTAGTTACTTTTAGCATTATATTTAAATTTTTTATGATTAATGCAACTGGTAAGTAATGAAAGTAATTCAATATTGAATAGATAATGAATATTTGCTATAATTGCTCAAACTACTTGAAAATTTGTCGAATGAACTTTTCAATTAATCACTTGAATGGTCTAGTTACTTTTAGCATTGCATTTAAATTTTTTATGATTAATGCAACTGGCAAGCAATGAAAGTAATTCAAAGATGTTGAATAGATGATGAATGTTTCACTTGCCCAAACTACTTGAAAATTGGTCGAATGAACTTTCAAATTAATCACTTGAATGGTCTAGTTACTTTTTGTATTATATTTAAATTTTTATTATTGTTGCAACTGGGAAGTAATGAAAGTAATTCAGAGATGTTGAATAGACAATGAATATTTCACTTGCTCAAACTACTTGAAAATTTTCAATTAATCACTTGAATGGTCTAGTTACTTTTAGCATTATATTTAAATTTTTTATGATTAATGCAACTGGCAAGCAATGAAAGTAATTCAAAGATGTTGAATAGATGATGAATATTTCACTTGCTCAAACTACTTGAAAATTGGTCGAATGAACTTTCAAATTAATCACTTGAATGGTCTAGTTACTTTTAGCATTATATTTAAATTTTTTATGATTAATGCAACTGGCAAGCAATGAAAGTAATTTAAAGATGTTGAGTAGACAACGAATGTTTCACTTGCTCAAATTATATTGTATGAAACGAAATATAATGTGATACAATTAGGAATTTTTTTTCTAAAAATAAATAATATATCGATGGGATGATATACTAAAATATACTAAATATAATTTAGTATTAAATACACATTATACAATATACTAAAATATAATTTAATGTATCGAATATACATTGTTCTTATTTCCAGTAATAAAGGGATCGATTTCTCAAAGAGGAAATCACATTCTCATACGTTTGTTCATCGATTATTTAATCGACCATAGCCATTTTTACGTCCACTAAGAAGCGCTTGGTCCCTTCCATAGTGGTGAGTCCCTGGACAATCGCTGTCCCACGAGTATAGATCGAAATAAGAAGGCAATAATTTTATATTTCAATCTGTGCAATGAAAGAAACGAAAAGAGAAGAAGGAAAAGAAAAAGAAGAAACAGCAAAAGAAACATCTGTTTGGGAAATTGTTTCAAATTATTCGCGTCGTTAATAAATAGAAGCAAATACGATATTTGAAGAAATATCAAAGAATAATGGTGTATCATTGAGTTTCTTACTCAAAATGACCATTTTAAATACCATGAAACTTTTATCGAACTCCTTCATTCAATTTTAAATTATTATTGTGCTATTGTAAATATTTATTCATCGAAATATTATTTGAATTTAAATTAGCCGAGTACAAATGGCTGTCTACTAAATTAGTGGAGTGAAAATCAACATGAAAAATATTCAATTAAGATAACCTGATTAATTTGAATAAGATTTAATGAAAACTCACAACGTTGTCATTTCTCTTGTTTTTATTGATCGATATAGTTATTACTCATGTGTATTAAGCTATTCTGTAAATAATAAATCTTTTGTTTCTAACTTTTAATTAATTAGAACTTTTATTATTATCTACGATATCCACTCTATTCCAAAACTATAAAACGCTACAGAAAAGATAAAAAAATTTAATAATTTCAAATGTTTGTTATCAAAATATTGACAATTTTTCAAGAGTAATTGGCAAATGATTGGTATGTAATTTAATACGACATACATTATTTGTTTATAAATGCGATAAACTTTTTATGATTTCTAAATACAAAAATAAAAATAAAAATGATATTTAGTTAGAAAGAATAATGGTGTATCATTTAAAGCATGCATTAAACTATTAAAAATCATTGGAAGAATTGAAAATTAATTAATTAAATCTTGAATATTTCGAATGCCTATGCATTGACAATTACAAATGAAAATAATTATCAGTTTGTTTGTTCCCTATTATTTTTATTATAGTGACGTATATGAAGAAATTAAACTTATTAAAAATTATAAGAACCAGACTGCTAAAATCACCAATTCGAGATTAACACTTTACCGACCGTGTATTAGCGGTGAATAGTCAGCCGATTAATAGGCTACCGGTCGGTAAAGTGTTAACTATTTACAATATTGCGCGATTTCGCAGTTAAATAATATGTTTATAGTTTATTTATAATATGAATAGAATATGAAACTATACTTATAATATGAATATAATATGAAACTATATTTATAATATAGTTTATTTATGATATTATATATTTATCTATAATATGAAAGTGATATTTGCGTAAGCTCATATTTTTTTGACGAACAGAATTGAAAAGGAATGGAATGTTAATAGATAAATATTCTAATATTCTATGATGAATAAATATTCCGTGAATATTCTGTAAATTTGCAAACATTCGTAGATGTATAATATATGTGCACCTCAGAGTGCAACAATTTTGATATCGCCAAAATGAAATGGTCGAGGAAAGTATATGAGCTTGGATACTTGGATTATTAACACTTTACCGACCGTGTATTAGCGGTGAATAGTTAGCCGATTAATAGGCTACCGGTCGGTAAAGTGTTAACGATAACGATTCGTCAACGTAGGATATATTTCGCGTGTAAAGAACTGGGTATCTATAAATGGAATTACGCGACAATAGTAAAACTGTAATAGTAATTTCCGTAGTCTTCGCTCAAACACTGGCCGTTAATCGGATTTCCTATAAAAGAGAAGTACGGTCGGCGCGTCCTCCTCGAAGTGAATTTCATGGAGCTCGAAATTAAATAGAATTTAATCTCGGAAACATAGCTGTATCCTAGTCTCGGCAGAAAGTCTGCTTTACGTCACCCGTAACCACTTAGGCGTATTGGAGTTTGATTTATTTCCCGTGGCGAACTGCCGCCTAGGGAGGGTAGCCCCCCTCTCAATAGGATTCTATTGTATTTTCTATTAAGTCCTCGGCTCGTTCTTTCATTCCGCACATTTGCCGTCGCTATCATATTTTTTTCGATAAATGTATAACTCTATTCTCTGCTCTGGCTGTTTGTTGATTCGTTTCTCGTACGAATCTGCTTCTCTTTTGGTAAACATTTCCACGAATTTTATCATTTCCATTTAAAATTTAAAAATATAATTACAAAAATATATTTCACTGGGGGGGGGGAGATAAGTAAAAAATTAATGATTTTCTAAATCGCGACGTAATTATGACACGCGAAAGATTCACCTCTGAAGATTTGCCCTTAATTAATTTCTCGTACGTTTTTCTGAAAGTTTCTTAAAAACGTGCTTCGTTTATCTGGAGAAATTACAACACTTCATCGAGTTAAGGTTTTAATTAATTAGAATACAATTTGACGAACGGGCGGCCGAATTGGACTTTTTGTTTTCGGTGATTTAGGAGAACGAAAGTCGCTTCGTAGAAAGGGGGCGCCGCGTTATAAATTCACCATAACAGATTAATTCTATCGTATTCTCAGAGTACGCACACACGTATTTACACGCAACATACATATTTGTACCAAAGTTACTTATATGTGCACACATTATAATACGTAATTGATAAGTTATCTCGAGCATTTATTCGTTATTGATTCGAATTTTACAAATATTAGTAATTTTCCGAGTACAACATCGTCAAGAAAGTACATTATAGGTATATCGAGGTACTCGTACACCTATATACTTTTCTTTATAGAAAGTGAAAATAGTAGTTATAACAATGTGAAGAAAAAAGAAAAAGAGACAATATTTCTCGTTGAATGGAAATTTTAATTAAAAACGGTGTACAGGGAAATTAAATTTGATCAGAAGTAAATGTAATTATCTCGCTCGGATAAACGACCATGGTATAATGATTAAGGAGGGGAACAAGTCGTTCCTGCACGGACAGCTTGCCGGCGGGAATTAAGCATTCTTTTATCTTCTTGCAGCGTCTTTTACGCGTACGTCTCAGCTTGAACTTGCTCTTAATCAATCAAAAAATTATGCGTATAAATCACAATATGCGACGTACGATGCGAATTATAAACATTTTCCTCTTTTATTTCGACCTCGATTTGTACAACATTACGCGAGCTTTCGACTTGATTTCTGTAAGAAAAAAAATTAAATCTTTAGTTGTTGCTTTCCTCTATTACAATTTAGTCATATTTATATTGTTATTTATTTGTGTTTTAGTTGTTGCATTATTAAATATATCAAATTATAATATATATATATATTGATATATATATATGATATAAGATATATATATTATATTATATATATATTATAAAAGATATATATATATTATATATATATATATATATTATGAAATATATATATATTATATTATATATATATTATAAAATATATATATTAAGAATATATATATTAATATATATTAATATCTAATATATATATTATATATTAAGAATATATATATATATATATATATAAGATATATATATTATATATATATATATAAGAAGATATATATATTATATATATATTAAGATATATATATTATATAATATATATATTATATATATATATATTATATATATTATAAAATATATATATATAAAATATATATTATATATATAATATTATAAAAATATATATATTTATAAAATATATATATTATATTATATATAATATTATAAAAAATATATATATTATATTATATATATTATAAAATATATAATATATATAAGATATATATATATAATATATATTTAATATATATATATATTATATTAAATATAATATATATATTATATATATTAAATATATATTAAATATAATATATATATATATATATAAATATATATTAAATATAATATATATATTATATATATATAATATATATTATATATATTAAATATAATATACATATTATATAATATATATATTATATAATTATAAATATAATATTATATATATTATATAATTATAAATATAATATTATATATATATATATAATATTATATATATATATATTATATATATAATATTATATATTATACATAATATATATATATAATATATATATTTATTAATATATATAATATATATATAATATATATAATATATATATAATATATATTATATATAATATACATAATATATATATTAATATGTATTAATATCTAATATATATATTATATATTAAGAAGATATATATTATATATATATATATATTATATATATATATTAAGATATATATTATATATATATTATATATATTATATATATTATATAAAATATATATATTATAAAATATATATATTATATTATATATATAATATTATAAATATATATATATTATATTATATAATATATAAAAATATATATATTATATTATATATATTATAAATATTAATATATATATAAGAAGATATATATGTATTAATATATATTTAATATATAATATATATATTATATATATATTAAATATATACATATAATATATATAATATAATATATATATATATATATATATATATTATATATATATATTATATATATATATATATATAATATATATATAATATATATAATATATTATATGTATATTATATTATATATATATTAAGAAAGATATATATATTATAATATATATTAAATATATTTATATATCTTCTTAATATTATATATTTATTATATATATATAATAAAAGATATATATATATATATATTAGGAAGATATATATATATATTATATTAAGAAGATATATATTATATATATATATATATATATATTATATATTATAAGATATATATATTATATATATATAATATATATATATTATATATATATATAATATTATATATATAATTATTAATATATATTACATAAATTATATATAATATATATTATATTTTTATATATATAATATTATATATTATACATAATGTATATTATATAATATATATATCTTTGTTAATATATATAATATATCTGTATATAATATATATAATATATCTATATCTATGTGTATATATATATATATTTTATCAAATATATCAATTTATAAAAGAAACTTGTCTATCATTTTTCAATTTTTAAATTTTCTCTTTCAAACGTAAAATATAAAAATGAAGCGTATGTCGAATATGTTAAGTGTTAATACGTACACCTATATAACATATATTTAAAAGAAATTTGTCTAAATTGCTGTTTAAAGTTTGTAGATGCTAAAAATACAAATTGACATTGCACATAGAATACGTAACTATACCATATGCACTTACAAGGACGAAAGTTAAAAATAACTGCCTCACTTTGTTCATATTATTCATTAGTTAATTAATGTAATTTTCTGATTCTTATCTACTTTTTGTTTCAAAATTTCGAATACAATAGGGAATCTGAGAGTGTGTGAATACTTCGCGATGAATGACTGAGATAGTTACTTTTTCGTTTAATTATATTGCAGCCTAATTACGTACACGGCAGCATGTACGCATGGGAGCCGCTAATATGATAATTATCACAGTACATCCTGATGCAATTTCGCATTGATGTCTCGTTGATTACGAAATTTTCAGTCTCGGCTCATCGAGCGTAAGAATTTTTAATTTCTGAACGAATCAGTTGATGGGTTTCTAATATTCATCTATAATAACTGTATTTGCTGTGCAACAATGATTAAATTAACTGAAATTATCTTATTTTCGCGAGAAATTTTTGAAATTTTGAATGAGATTATAATTTCAGTATGACAGATTTTTTTTTTGTTAAACTTTACCTATAATATTATAGGTATATTATATATATAATTATATATAATTTACCTATAATATAATATATAATTATATATATAATTTACCTATAAGTATATATAATATTATATATATAATTATATATAATATTATATATATAATTGTATAATATGTATAGAGAGATCACTGTTGGCTATTGGACAAGCGGTAATCCGATAGGCGGATAAATCGCGAAAAGAAATCGACGCGCAGCATGCGAGAGCAGCTTGAACGTCCCGTAACAGCATCGCGAACGATAACAACAGCCGTTTGGGGGTGGAAGGGAATGCGGTCGGTGATAAACTCCTCGGTAGACAGAATACAGATCGAAAGTCTACCGGCTAACCAAGTTATCGTAGCCCCCCGCTGTGTTCTTGCCATTCCACCAGCCCCTCCCCCTCCCCGCCCCACCCCCCACTTCTCCGGCATTTGGAAAATCCCTTGGCACTAAATAAATGTTTCACCCTGGCCAGCATGGCCTCTGTATATTTGTATGCGGTGTTGCACCACCCCGATGCTGCACCCTGCTTGTATACTTTCCACAGGCAGGTACTGGTGAGAAAAGTACAATCCCATCGGTTTCATATTGTTGCGGGAACAATGCTAGGATGTACGTACTATTCGTAAGAAGCTTGTCGTTTTCTGCTCGGAAAACTGTTTAGCAAAAGAATCTTAATTATTAGTTATTATTAGAATCTGTTACAAATTAGTCCTATTATATATTATATATTATATATTAGTTCTATTATATATTATATATTATATATTAGTTCTATTATATATTATATATTATATATTATATATTATATATTATATATTATATATTATATATTATCTATTATATATTATATATTAGTTTTCTATTATATATTATATATATTATCTATTATATATTATATATTAGTTTTCTATTATATATTATATATATTATCTATTATATATTATATATTAGTTTTCTATTATATATTATATATATTATCTATTATATATTATATATTAGTTTTCTATTATATATTATATATATTATCTATTATATATTATATATTAGTTTTCTATTATATATTATATATATTATCTATTATATATTATATATTAGTTTTCTATTATATATTATATATATTATCTATTATATATTATATATTAGTTTTCTATTATATATTATATATATTATCTATTATATATTATATATTAGTTATTATGAGAAGAATCTATTATTAGAATCTATTGTAACCTACAATCTTGAATGAATATTTACTCTGGTTTCACTTGTTTATTGAAAATTACGAGTTACGATGCTATCACGCATTTTCTACTTACGATCAATAGTAATTACTTACGATTTCTTTACGATCATATATTTAGGTACTTGTAATAATTTTAGAACTGAGTCTAATTTCATTTTAACGAAAAGATAATTATATGTGCTACATTTTTAAGTGGTATTTTGTGTATCACCGATGACATTGAAATAAATTCATGTATCTCTACTGTTAAATAATAAAAATAATAAATAATAAATTGTATTCTACCATCAGTCTAAAAACAGACAAAAGGCATTTTCATTTTCAGTATTTTTTTGTTGGACTAAATTTTCGTTTGATTATTCTTGAAAAAATTTTATCCAGACATTTCGATTACTATTACTTTCTATAAATTTTCTGTTATTGATTTATTAATTGATCTTTTTTATTCCTGTTCAATTTCACAAATGACAAAATTTACTGTGATAATTAATTCGAAACCTCGCCGATTTCAGTGACCTTGAAATACGTTCATGATTTTAAGCAACTATTCCTTACACATGACTTATCGTCGATTTCAATGACTTTTGAATCTGTGAGTTGTAATTGTTGCAGAATAATTATCTTCCTTCGTGGGTCTGATAAGTCCCGGAGATTTCCAATAAAGATAAGGATTTTTCAAATTTTTTTTCATGAAAATTTTGTCCCTTTTCTTTCTTTTTTTTTACGATCGATCGCGAAAATAATATAATAATATATCGCAGTTGATCCGGTGAACCTGAAACGCGATATCTTCTCCTGTATATGAGATCCCCGTCTTCTCGATATAAAACTTTTTCTTTGAATGTTTTACGAACATATTCGCCCGACCGTCACAAACTCGTAGGATCTTATAGGTGCCCCTTCAGGGCGATCCTCGGTTTGCCAAAGAACTTTAAAGTTCCGCATCCGATCCGGGAAATCTGGATCGGAAGTCCGCGGGGAGACGGAAACTTCCTTCCATTTGTCGTATAGTCTGCGCAGGATAATTCAGAGATACGTCGATTTTCCATTCCACCATACCGTACGTGGCTCTGTCACGGTTGAATATTTCAGGGGATATAAAACCGTGTCAAAAGAGCTTCCCTATCAGGCATCAATGTTTCCAAGAATAGAGAAAATTAACTCTTCTTTCGTTTCAACTTTCATCGTTGCGATTAAATAGAATTATATTCATCGATAGGGTGACGAGAGTGTATGAAAGAAATTTCGAAAATTTACGGTACAACTTCCATTTGTTGTACCATATATAGTAGATGAAAAATATTAATATTATAAAAATATTATACCTGATCTTTGGCGGTGAGAGAGAATTTTTCAAATATCACATCATTAATATCATATTGGACTATAGCATGTATGAAATATGAAAAGATAACGCATGATAATGGTGAAAAGATAATGTATCTGATATCAAAGGGCACATATTATTTGTCAGCAGGTTGTCCTTCGTAAAAAAAGAAAAGAAACTAATAACAGCATAATATGCCTCTCTTGATACATCTTAATTAATGTAAAAGTTTTCTAAAGTTTAAAAATTTCTACAAGTAATAATAGTGATGCAATCAAGATGTCAAAATCAGATGAAATATTCTACATTCTATCTGTAGTAAAACAAAATGTGATATACATATATATACAATTTGCTTATTAAAATAATAAAAATTCCATTATTATAGAGAGTATTATTTTCAATATAAGAACTTATATATATATATATATATATATATATATATATATATACATACATATATAGAGAGAGTATTATTATACAGAATATTATTTTCAATATATAGAGAGTATTATTATAGAGAGTATTATTTTATATATATAGAGAGTATTATTATAGAGAGTATTATTTTCAATATATAGAGAGTATTATTATAGAGAGTATTATTTTCAATATATAGAGAGTATTATTATAGAGAATATTATTTTCAATATATAGAGAGTATTATTATAAGAATATTATTTTCAATATATAGAGAGTATTATTATTGAGAGTATTATTTTCAATATATAGAGGTATTATTATAGAGTATTATTTTCAATATATAGAGAGTATTATTATAGAGAGTATTATTTTCAATATATAGAGTATTATTATAGAGAATATTATTTTCATATATAGAGAGGATTATTATAGAGAGTATTATTTTCAATATATAGAGAGTATTAGTTTCAATATAAAAACTTTCTCTCTATATATATATATATATATATATATATATATATATATAAAAGGTAACATAGTTAAAATGTAATATAATTGTACACAGTCAAAAATAGTCTATTTGTTTACAACTTGTACATATTGTTTATATATATAATTTTGTTTGAAACAGTAGCAAATAAATGTATTAGCACACTATAAAAAATAATTTTAAAAAGTGTTTTGCAGTACATGAAGAAAATCTAAATATGTAATTTGATAAAGTAATTAGTCGACCTAAGAATTCTACAGAATTGAATTTAAGAAACTAACCACAATTTTAAATTCTAGATGCAATGAAATAAAAATCTTTAAAACGTCTTTAAAAATTGCATCCATAGGAATTTAAAATTTACTTACCAGTTAAAAGTTGCAATTAAAATAAATCGGGGACAAAATTATATCATCAAAAAGATCATTACTCTGAAATTTATTTACTTCTTTTACAGTCTTCTATTTCCATGCTATTACTAAGCAAACATATGAATCATGACCTTATGTTGAGAAGAGATATTATATAAGCTAATTTATACAAATGAAAGCTATGATTTAATAGCTTCAATTTAAAAGCCGATGCAAATTAAGGAACTTTCTCTTATTATCTTTTTTTTTTATTTATAATTATATAACTGCAGCATGGAAAAAATTGAAAAGGTTAAGAATACTTATATCTGTACAGGAAAATATGAAAAGTATTTTACGTAATTACGAGAATTACTTATTACGTGACAATACAAGTGGAGTATTTTTTTCACGTGTGGAATTATTTAGAAAATTTGGAAGTTAAATTAATTTTCTCAAATGGAATATCTAAAACATAAACATCCCTTAATGAGAGGTGAATATTATCTTACAGTTTCAAATCTTTCAATGTTATCTACGATCTTTCAATTATTTTTTTAATTTACATTATCAGAGTTTGTTTTCTGCCTTTATAACTATGAAAAAAAAAAATTCCAAAAATCAGGTCCGTTAATATGTTTTTTTCATTGAATTTCGAATTAACAGCATTTTTTCATTAATTCAATTCTTTCATTGAATTAACAGAATTATAATATCCTACTTTTTATATTCTAGAATTTTGTTTCACGTCTTTGATTTATAAACACATATATTGCGATGAGTTTCAATTCTAAAAACATTTATCATTTTAATAGAATTTTTGTACTTCGACAAAATAACAGGACAAGTAAATTGTTTTATTTAGACTTCCCAAAATGATTTTTTCAAGTCAGGTTAACGCAGCTCTTGTATGTGTATATATATTATTTGATATATATTTTTTGATATATATTATATTATGTATTATGTATTATGTATGTACTATGTACTATATATAAATAATATATATTATTTCATTACTTCAAATTGTTTTCTTTTCTACCTTATTTCAACATTCTGTTTCCTTCGATTCTAAGATAATACGTATCGAGATAACATTATTCTTTTACATCATCTGTACAACTGTCTAATTTTCGCAGCATATGCGAACATTTCTCGAGGCGAAGATTTCTCAAAGTGCTCGGTTTCACATACGCTTCGATCTGCCACGTGTTTCACATCACGGCAACATCAATTCACGCAGCATAAATATCCCTTTCATCCGTTCACACATCGAATTAATCATCTCTTCTTCGACTTCTTTCTTCTCATCCGAAAGTTTCACAGCAGTTTGTACATCGATGGTTCGTTTCATTCTTAAAGTTCGCCGGCTGCAACCTGTAACCGAGACCCGTGGCAATCGAATTTACATCGAAGCGTGTCGTCCCAGTAACGAGAGCGTGTGTAACACTTGTGCTACCGATAGATTCATCATAGCCCCCTCGACGATATATAATTTCACAACAAGCCCAATCGTTCGAGCCGAGACCGCACGCCACTCGTCAAGTGGTTGTTCGGTCGATGAACCTTGCGAGAGAGTAACAAAGCCTCTCAAATACTCTCCCTTTTCACTGCCGACCATCCCCTTCGAAATCCCCAGGGATCGACGACCCGGGAATCATAACATTTTCGCGTAGGTGTCGTGCAGTCACAGTTCTCACATGGGTGCGCTGTAACGAAATTGATGTCTCTGTTCCGTATCACGTTTCGGGTGTGACCGCCCCCAGCCCCCTTTCAGGAAAAGGGGATCGCGACGTTCCCTGATTATGCCGTTGATGCTGGGGCTGGCCGAGATCCTTGGAAATAGAAAGAGAGACGAGCTTTACATTGAACGTGCACGAGTGTCTTTGTTTGTGTCGAGATGTAATTCGTACATTTCCATCGTTTTCGTTTCGAATCGAGTGCCAGACTATAAATATAAGTAGTTGTTTTCGTTTGTAATACTTAGGGAGGATAAGCAAGAGTGATGTATAGGTAATCGCCAGAGTATTCGAACATTTACAGAGTATTGCAACATTTATTTTTAATATAATAATTATAATATAATAATTTTTAATATAATAATTATATTATTTGAATATAATTTATATTCAAACGTTTCTATGAATATATGATATTATATGATATTATACTCAACTATTATGGTTGAGTTCATTGATTAAGTATTAAACATATCCATATATAGCACGTGCAGAAATTACAAGATATTTAGTGCAAGTACAAAAGTTTTGCAAAGATTACAAAAGTAATTAAACAGTTAGAATTCATTGTATCAAAAGGTCTCAATATTCAGTGAAGCTGTGATTAAGACTTGTTATGTACTTAAAATGTAAAATGTATTTATGTTGTATGCCAATATATATATGTACTCAGATAGAGATCAAGAAAATTGTCCGCTTATTTTCATATTTAAGAATGAATATAAAAATAAATCTCGAGACCTCACAGACTTAAGAATTGTGTTTCTTTTTGCTGTTTGAATAATACAACTTTTTAATTAGGTATACATTAAGTAACCTTTGTAGGGTCAGAGTCTTTTTAAACTGTTTTAAATAAATTATTGAATCATTGAATTATTGAATTCCTTCTCTAATATATAGATAAAATATATATATAAATATTTCCTATAAATATATATGTATAAAATAATATATAAATATTTCCTATAAATATATAGATAAAATAATATATATAAATATTTCCAGTATTTCAGTATAAGAATGTTTACGAATAAAATGTTGACTTATCATGGAATTAAACATAATAATTATATATATATATATATATATATATATATATATATTCTGCCAGTGTTGTTTTTTAATAAAATTTTGTATTTTGTGCTTACTTTAGTAAGTTTTTTTGCTAGCGTGAAAAACGTTTTGTATATATACGTTATAATTTATAAAAAAAGGAAAAACGTCTATCAATTGGTATATATTCTGTTCGCATAATAAAACGTTCGGATATTAGAATAATCGGATAATGGAGCTTTGGACATAGGAGATTCTACTTTATTCTAATTTCTTTCAATTGGTATAGTAGAATAATAAATGATTATATTTGTAATAAATGTTTATAGTAGAATAATAAATGTTTATATTTGTAATAAATGTTTATAGTAGAATAATAAATGTTTATATTTGTAATAAATGTTTATAGTGGAATAATTTATATTTGTTATAAATTTGTTTAGTTTATATTTGTAATAAATGTTTATAGTAAAATAATGAATGTTTATATTTATACTAAATTTTTTTTCAATTGGTATAGTAGAATAATAAATGTTTATATTTGTAATAAATGTTTGTAGTGGAATAATTTATATTTGTTATAAATTTGTTTAGTTTATATTTGTAATACATGTTTATAGTAGAATAATGAATGTTTATATTTGTACTAAATGTTTTTCAATTGTTATAATAGGATAATAAATGTTTATATTTGTACTATACACATTGATACATATAGGATTCAGCCGAATAATATATAAAAGCGGGCACTACGTGATTGTTTATGAAAAAAGCATAGAATAACACTTTTCAACTTTTGAAGAAAGTTCTTCTTTTTCAGGAAAACGAGTTTGAAGATTTTGTTAAGTTTTATATTAATCCCAGAAATAACGTAAAAGAATAATGAACAGCAGGTTATTTTACGTGTGAAAATAAGTAAAAAATATAAAGTAAAATTTTTTCCTGTAAAATGTAAAATTTTTTGTTGCGAATGTTGTCAAATTCGAAAGTTTATCAAATGTATCATATGTGCCAAAGCAACAAATGAAACTTTAAATAAACAAATTTTATTCTACATTTTTGACCCATTTGCGCATCTAGGGTAGCTTCTTGTTAATTATTCTTTCCTGTCTAGAATTAGCAAAATTCAAATATATCGTATGCTCAATAAATCTTTGAACTCGATATTTTTGAAAACGTATTTTCTAATAAAAATATTTTATTTCATATCTTTTTCTTATTTTTTTTTATAAAAAATCATATCGTACCGGCTTGTATATATTTATTTATACATTACATATATATACATTTTTGGATTAATTTTAAATTATACAACAATATATAATTTTAAAAATATAATTGTAATAACAGTCGCCTCTAAATACAGTGTTAATAATATTTCTTTAGAATATGTGCTAAAGAAATGTGCAAAATGTTTCTTAGAACATGTGCTATGTATTAGAATATTTTCGTTGGTTACTTTGGAACTTTTTGAATGTTTTTTTCTGTTCTTATTTTTAGATGTGAAATAAATATCGAGCTAGGCTTTTTAAGTTCTGTTATTAAATAATAAAAGTAATGAATAATAGTAATAATAATGATTAAATAGAATTTAATCGTTACAATTATAATTGATTTTGACAGACACCTGAATATGTTTTGTTTTTAGAGGAAATAAATTTTTAATACGATAGTTTCCAAACATTCTTTTCGTTAAAACTATTTATAAGATAAAATAAATAGAATTATAAATAAAGTAAGAAGTAAGAAAAAATATGAATAATAAAATTATAGGATAAAATATTTATATTTTCATTCTTTTTTTAAAAATTACTGTTATTGTTAGTAACATTTTGTAGAAATTTATATTTAGATAATGTTTGAAATATTTTACTTGCTTTATAGTATCAATGACATTTTGAGAAACGTCATGAATAATAACATGAACATTACGTAAGAAATTAATTTTTAATTAATAATATATCTACAAATTAAATTATTTTTGACGTACTTGTAATGTAATTTTCTTAATTAATTTCCGAAAATGTGAATTTTAGAAACGATTTATCTATTAAACAACAATAATATTAAAAGTGAATGAACGTAATATCAAATATTATTTTCAATATATACATATATATAAAATTTAAAATGAAATATATACAATGTACAATGTACAATGTACAATGTACAATGTACAATATACAATATACAATATACATAATTTTAAAAAATATATATAAATATAAATATAATATAAATATATATATAATTTATACAATATTAGTAAATATTAGTAAATATATAAGTATTATATATATAATTAGTAAATATTAGTAAATATTAGTAAATATGTATAATTAGTTATATTAGTAAATATATATAATTAGTAATTAGTAAATATATAAGTATTATATAATATTAGTAAATATATAAGTATTATATATATAATTTAAAATGAAACATAATTTCGTTTTACTTGTAGTATTGCGCGCGCGTGTGTGTGTGTGTGTGTGTGTGTGTAATGAAATTATGTTTCACTTTAAATATAATTCTCATCGAAACGATCTTATTGAAATGAACGTGTGGGGGTCATTGATATAAAGCAAGGACCTATCAGTTTCTCATTGATGCGCCAGTCGTCGGTGGTTTTCCCTTTTGTCGCTGGACAATTCCCATTGATGCAGCGACTAAGCACGCCAATGTGCACCCCTCTTTCAATCTGATCATTTATTTATCGTTCGCCAGTGTTCTGCTAGAGGTAAATATTCTCTCTGCGTAATGTGGACTTGAATCAAAGGAAAATGGGGTGAAGCGTGTACGCGCGTGTATAAAAACAGCAGACGATTACACAGAAGTGTGTAAGAGATGCTTTTGAGACACAAGGAATCGCAATGTGTACCAACGAAGAGAAATTTTTAAAAAAAGTTTTCTCTTCGCAATGAACTTTTCCCTTTCGAATAACAGCGAGTTTATAAAACGATATCACAAATGTACGAGACTTTGAAAATTAATCAATGGATAATCTCTTTTTTTATGTTGAATAGTGGACGTAGTCAAAAATTAACGTAGAATTAGATGAATATGTATGTATGTTCAGTGATATGTGATTTCATTTTTACTTGCTGTTAATATATATATATGTTTTTATTTTTAAATTATATATATTATATATTTTATTTATATTATATATATATGCTCTTTATTTCTAAAAATTTGTTTTATTTGATGAAAAATAGAAAAGAAAAATTGCCATGACAATAATATTACAAACACGTTACTTTATATTATTATAGTGAAAAATTCTTGTAGATCAGAGATCTACGTTGAAGTTGTCTCGACTGTTGTTGACTGTTTAATAGATCGCGTAATAAAAAGCAAATGTTAACATATAAGGAGATAAGAATGACCTAAAAATGCATGTGAAAAGTCGTGTATGTTATACGTGCAATTACTTTTAGCAATTATTTTTACGTTTCTATCAGTTAGTTTTTTTTTTTTTTACCTTCAATAGCATTGAAAGTAATTCGAACGTTCGATTCGAACGAGAAAATTTTGTAATTTAACATTTACACGCCTGTCTAATGTAAAACATTCCATTCCAAATGTTTTTCCAATTCGATTCAATCTTCGTTGCCGCTGCAATTCTAAACTAAAATGATAATTTCTATTATTCATAGGCAAGCATCCCCTTCACCCCTCCTCGATGTACTTGAAATTCTTTCATCGTATTTTATCCTCAGCACGAGAGAACACTGCAACACCGATTATTTCGCGAATCACTCCCGTGTTCCTGGGTTTAAAACTCCGAGTGTTCTGAATAAAAAATAACCCTTTTTTCGGGAGGGCACGCGTACATACTGGTATTCCACGTCGTCGCGTCTTTCCATCCTGCGATAGGACAAGACCGGTCAAACCAGCCCCTTGATTTCCCTCTTTGTCCCTCTGTCTTTCACGCGCGTGAGCTTTTCGTCGCCAACCCCCCTTTCGTTGCCTCTGTCGCGACGCTATCGCAGGATTTGTAAGCGTTTCCAAAAGGGTGGAAATGAATTATTCGGGCGTCGGTGAAAACGCCTAAGTGACACGCGGACGTCTGACATCCAAATTGACCCTCGATCGAGGGACGAGATCGGTAGGGGGAGTGAGGACGAGCCTCGCCCCCCGGAGGGAACAAACGTTGGATTTTCACCGTGAGAAGAGATCCGGCGCGAGTTTGGCCGGTTTTCCTTGCATAATTCGCAATCCCGCCCATGGAACGCCATTAATCACTGAACGCAACGAATCAATGTAAATCGAACTGCTTGTTTGTCTATAATTTTCTCTCTCTTTTTCACGACCGTCGATGCGAAAGGCTGATAAAACATTCGACGAAGTTGAATTAGCGGCGCTCGCCTGTTTCAGATGCCATTCTGGTACCATTCTGGATTCTGTTCCTTCTTTTCTGCGCAAGCGACAGCAGAAAGATCGACATATTTATTGAAATAGTTTATTACCTTCGATGGACAGGATTTTTACATCGTACTGCGATAAATTATTAATTATTTTTTATTTTGGATTACGTAACACGCGAATTGCAGGTTTAGTTTAGATTAGATTCACAATTAGTAGATTAGATTGTCGTTATATGTGTAATTGTTTAAACTTGGATATTAACATTCGAATCGCTATTTTATATATAGGAATATGAATATAAATATCACAAAATACCTCAAACAATTACGTAGTTTGTATTTGTGTTCAATAAATATGAAATTTAAATATATATAATATCTAATATATATAATAAATAATTTATACAAATTTGGCACTAAATTTACTATATAATATTTTATTTGATAAAAAATAGAAAATAAAAAATAAAAACAGTAAACATAAAATTTATATCTAACTAATAATTTATACAAATTTGGCACTAAAGTTACTATGTATGATTTTATTTGATAAAAAATAAAAATTGGCACGATAATTAGTAGATTAGATTGTCGTTATATGTGTAATTGTTTAAACTTGGATATTAACATTCGAATCGCTATTTTATATATAGGAATATGAATATAAATATCACAAAATACCTCAAACAATTACGTAGTTTGTATTTGTGTTCAATAAATATGAAATTTAAATATATATAATATCTAATATATATAATAAATAATTTATACAAATTTGGCACTAAATTTACTATATAATATTTTATTTGATAAAAAATAGAAAATAAAAATTGGCACCATAATTAGTAGATTAGGTTATTGTTATTGTTTGCATTTGAATATTAACATTCAAATCGCTATTTTATATATATAGAAATTGAATATAAATATCACAAAATATCTCAAACAATTACGTAGCTTGTATCTGTGTTCAGTAAATACGAAATTTATATCTAATAATTTATACAAATTTGGCACTAAATTTACTATCTATTATTTTATTTGATAAAAAACAGAAAATAAAAATTGGCACGATAATTATTAGATTAGGTTATTGTTATATGTGTAATTGTTTGCATTTGAATATTAACATTCAAATCGTTATTTTATATATATAAATTGAATATAAATATTTTATATATAGAAATTGAATATAAATAAATCACAAAATATAAATACCTCAAACAATTACGTAGTTTGTATTTGTGTTCAGTAAAATATGAAATTTACATCTAATAATTTATACAAATCTGGAACAGATGTTTAAATTACTTATATGAATTTAAATGAATAAAAATATGTCAAGAATATCTACGTTTAAAATCAGATTTACATACTTACTTATTTCGCATAGACGAAGGATTCGGTTTAAAAATGATAATATCTTTATCCTAAATGAGGAAAGTAAAATAAATATTTACTTTTACAATTTAACTAGATTAACACATTACGAACAAAGTAGCTCGAGAATATTTTATATTCTTCTCTCTTCGAATAATATTTATTAAACTTGAAATTCTTTTAAATCGAATTTATTAAATTCATCGTAACACGTTATATTAAGAGAAATTAAATTGCTTGGTCGATGAAACAATAAATCATAACTCTCAGAAGGTGTTAATTATAAACGTTTACGTTGAATTATTAATCCTGGATATATTTTTAGTGCTTATATAGTGGCAATATTTATTTCGCAAATGATAAAAGTATTGTTGTTCGTCGATCGATGTTGAAACGTGTTTATTCTCTCGTTTATATTTCACTTTTCATTGGTCGAAATAGTATGAAATATCACATTGAATGAACAACGAGTAATATTTATTGAAACGGAGTATTATTACTTGAAAGCCATTTCTGAATAATTGATCGAGTCGCTCGTTAAACACTGTTTTGTAAAATCAAACTGAATCGAATAATTCGCGATGTCGAATAATCATTGAAATTTTACGATTGAATTTTTATCAATATTTTATTTTTATAATACTATGAACGTAATATTTATTATTATAATATTATTAATACCTGTAAGAAATAAAACATTCGCATTTCAGAAAAGAACCTAAGAGCAATTACACGTTTTTGTTCCATTCCATTTGACTGTGAGAAAATAATTGTTTTACATAATTTGACGATTAAGTATTTCAAAAAGGACAAAAACTTACGGTTATTATAGTCATACAGATACATATATAAGTAAAATAAAAGTTACACGGTTATTCAAATATTGAAGTGCAACAGCTAACAATTAGGCGAAAAATTTTACAACAAAAAGAAAGGAGGAAATGTAAAAATACGAGGAAATTACATTAAATATTAGATAATTTAATATTTAACATAGATATTAGATAATTTATGTTATAAATTTTATTCCGAATTATATAGGAATCTATATTTATAATGTAAAATATAGGTAGTACCAACAACGAAATAAAAAAAGCTTTAATTCTTACGTTATGTATGCCTGTATTGGAAAATAGATAAAATTATTTGTAAGTTAACCTAAATTTATTACGTAAGTACCTAATTATATTTTTTCCCCCTCTGTTAATTAATTTCTAGTTTCACATGTTTGCACAGTATTTATGTACAGTTTATAAAATAAGGAGAAAAAAATCAATGTCCGTACGATATCGATATATTTCGAAGGGAATATTTCGAAACTGCGTAATAATAATTATACGCGACTATAAAAAAAGAGAAGAACGATGAATGCAAAAGTCGAGAAGGTAAGACGTTAAGTTGATCGTTTCATCACCGATGTGCAGCAAATTATTTTGTTGCTATTACTGCAATGTTTATTACGCAATGGCACACTCGGCGTGAATTATCCTCCAATGAATTGCCGATCGAAATATTCTTACGAAACGAAGAGTACGTTCGTTTCATGCGCTATAGTCATTCGATGTGAAAGTGTGCTGTTTGTTCATTAAAAATGAAGTAAATCTTCTTAATTTATTTTTATAATTATTAAACTTTTACACGTTCCTTTTTTTAAATATTATTTTTTAATATAATTATATCATTATTTATATTATAATATAATTGTATAATTATATTATTTTTTAATATAAGTTTCTTGGAATCTCAGTGAAAAGATAATATTGATATAAATACATAAGAGTTCGCTTGATTTTACATGTCGAGATTAATATACCTGTTACCTATTAGTATTTAAGTATATATTTTTTTACATCTGGAACATGATTTTGGCGATTTTAAATTGTTTTTTACATATTATCTAATGTCAGATTATTCTGGTATTTTTATTTCTGTTTCTACAGAGTATATATTATTTTAATGTCAAATTATTTTTATTTATATATAGATAATGGTATATATAGATAATTATCTAATATCATATATAGATAATTATCTAATATTAGATAAAATTTAAGTGATATTAACAAAACAAAATGTAGCTAATATTTAATATTTCACATAGTAAGTGTTATAAAAGTTGTATGTTCATATAGTAAGTGCTAATATTTAATATTTCACATAGTAAGTATATAGTGTTATATACTACCTACTTGTATTTAGTAAAGAAAAAAAGATAATACAATGGTCGTGGTTTTTTGGTTTTTTCAAATTTAATATTCATTTTCTAATTCTTTTATTGTTTTCAGATTCTTTTAGTGTTTATCTATAAGTAGCACTTGAATAAATATAATATAATATAACAATTTATAATCGTATGTGTATTAAAAGCGTTTACGTATTATATCAATTTAAATTTTTAAAATGAAAACTATGAATTCTGCACAAATCTAAAGTTTTTCATATTTGAAAATCTTTTTTTATTATTTATTTGTCTCTTAGATGGCTTCGTTGTATCATTTACGCTTTAGCTCATCAAAGTGAATGAAGTTGCTCGATAAAGCAAGAAAGATAACAGGGCAAATTTGTAGACAGGTCGCCATTTTAAATTGGCTCGTATACTATAAAGCTACGTCGATACCTACATTCGCCATGTTGTAGAAATTAACGAACAATGTTTCTTTCTTATTTTCAATCGATCGATTTTTTCAAAAATAACGTTTGAAGAAATTTCGGCAAGATTTGCTTGTCCAGACGATTAAATTTTTTCCATTTAATTCTTTCTTTTTCAAGTGTTTGTTTCATATAGCTGATTCACATATTAATCATTACTCTGTCATTTTCATTGTGTCTTTTATTATATCGTTCCTTTTCCTATTTAATTTTCTATTCAGTTCACGGCGCACAAAAATTTCGTTAAAACGAACAATAAAACAGACTCGAATCGTCAAAGGATTTCACAAAAGTGCCATTCTGTTTTATTTCTATTAAATAAACAACTGAAATCTAATAACAATTGCACACTTACTTGCACGACAAATAAAATAAAATACAATACGAAAATGAAGTATTTTCGTAATGCAGCATGTAATATCATTTTCATCTTTCAGCCTCCTCAGATCGTGATTCTTTTCTAAAATCTTCTTTCATCCGAATGAAACGTGCAACGAAACAGTATACGAACTGGATTATTTAAGTGCAAATCCACAAACCGACTCGATCGACTCTCGTTAAACAGACGGTCGAATAAATCGGACATAAACGCGCAGGTACCATTTTTCCCCAAGATTGAAGTGAAAACACCGGCGTAAAAGCAAGGTTCGTTCGAACCGAGTCTCTAGCATTTGCTTGTTTGTCTCGCTATGTCTATGCAGAAGGCAGAGGGGAGAATTGGCGTGGCTGACTGGCCTTTTGCTCTAATGCTTTAGGCTACGTTCGAGCGAGCTGCGCAACACGGGGCCAAACTCCATTGCAATAACGCGATAAAACCGGCGGGCGCGTGGAGAAGATGAAGGAGAAAGATTGCAAGAGGCGAAGAGAATGCGCGCTCGCGCGCGCGAGAGAGAGAGAGAGAGAGAGAGAAGAAAAAAAAGAGAAAAAGGGAAGAAGATGAGTGAAAGGAGCGGCGAGGGGAAAATATGGAGGGGAACAAAGGGATATTCATCGTAATTAAGTCCCTCGGCTTTTTGAAACGTTGCGAGGCACGTTTTCGCAGCGAAACCAACGAGAAACCAGCGGCGAGAAGGAAAAGGTGGAAGAAGAACGAGAAGGAGAAGAAACCCTGTGTGTATCGGTGCTCGGTGCCCCTTTTGGACAAGAGGGACGAAGAAAACGAGTGGAAGGAATCGGGGATGAGGAAGAGAAAAAAGGAGGCACGACGATCGAGGCAATAAATAATATAGGAGAAAAAGGCGATCGCCTGCAACATTCTGCTCAAATGTTAAATAGGTATCAATTTAACGTTGTCCAATCGGCGAGCGGGTGGGCGGGGCCAAGCGGAAGACGATTGGACGACGGCTGGATGGTAGGCGATGCCGCGGGTTCGGGTCGCGGAGTTGTGGTTCGAGTCGTCGCAGAAACGTGGTGGGGATGAATCATCTGGTTTCGCTGGTACCCTCACAACGTCCCGTCTCTCTCGTCGCGAGCGACCTGAATTCACGAACCAACTCACCGGGCCCCCGTGAGTGAGTTCCGTGTACGAAAGGAAAACGCAGCACCCATTCGAGCACCACGTGAGAGCTGCTCTTCGTCATATCTCTGCTTCCGTCCGAGTCTACCGAGTTTTTGTGTTCCGTTCTTTTTTTCTTTCACCTTTGAAATCTATCCGAGATCGATCGATCCGTGTATTGTCCCTTCGTTTCTCGTTCTGTGATTTCTGACGGACGAAGGGTACCGAGGAAGCGATATTAGGCTTGTCGCGAGAAATATTTATTACACACGATTACAGTGGGATCGATCCAATGAGTTTTCGCTCGTTCGCTCTTATTTAACGGTTGTCGTATATATTTTATGTTTTGTGAAACGAACAATGCGAAAAAGTGTCGTAGACTAGCTATCGATGTGTGATCTTGTGTCCAGCTAACCGAAACAGTTAGATATTAACAGTGTCCTACGAATGAGGTTTATAATCATGACAATTCCCCTGGAAACTTGCAAACATGGCCGTTAAGCGAATTGGAATACGCGTTAGCCCGAATATCCGATGAAAGTGCATGCAAACAAGTGAAAAAAACTTTGTAAATCTTCGTGCAACGACTCAAAGTGCAAACATCGACAAATATCGATATTGCATTGGGAACTTTATACCGAAAGCAGCGATTCAACAACCGAGTATAAATAATAACCGACGGCGGTGACAGGATGAGTATTCCAAGCGACTACTTCCGGTAAACGGAATCGATTTCCAAAAAAGTTCCCAACGAAATCCAATCGAGGATTTGATCGTCGACACAGCTGAGAAGCGATCATGTCGGTTCACGGCGACAGCGACGTAGACGCGACGGAGGAGATCAACGTGGACGACTCGGATTCCGGAAGTTGCAGTCCGCGTAATTACGTGGCCGACAACCGTCGGCTCGAGCAAACACATTCCGAATGTTCGAATTCACCGCCGCCGAGCCAAACCAGCTCGAGGACGTTGCAAAACGAATCACCGAGGAGTCACCCGTTCAGTATAAGTCGCCTTTTAGGTGAAAATCGGCCGCAGAATCCGAAGAGTCCGTCGTCGCTGATGGATGATTTAGACAGCGACAAGGAGAGGAAATGGTCCTGGGAGGAGGGTAACAACAACGGTGGCTCGTCGATGATCCTGGACGATGCTGGCAGGAGATCCTGGGGCAACGAGATCGAAGAGAAACTGTCGGAGAAGGACGACGACGATACCGGTAGCACGCCCGAGGCACAGATGAATTCAACCACGTCGGTTCATTGTACGAGCGCGACAGATCTGTTGGCGCCGTTCAGACTTTTCCCAACCGGATCCGGCCTGATATACACCGGCGGAGGCGTAATAAGAGTACCTGCCCATCGACCACCCGGCGCTAATGGGACAGCAACGGGTGCTCTGCCGACACAGGCGTTGATACCACCTTGGAGTTTACAAGCTCTTCAGCACAGTCAACAACAAGCAGCGGCGGCCGGTCTTCACAGGGCAAGCTTGTTGGCAAACCTCGCTGCACATCCGCTCCAGGGACACCCACACCTCAAGGATAGGCTCGCAGGTAAGGCGACCGCGGCCACGGAGCCGAGAAGCCAGAAATTTAGGGCCCCCAATGGGATTGGTTTCAGGGATTAATCGACCTGTCGTGTTAAATCATTTCGATTAAACGACACGCACAGCGGCAACGACACCAGAAGAGTTCCCTAGAATTTTCATTTCGCTTTTCGATTGAATTTTATTTTATTTTCGCTTGTCTCGAACATCGGCAGATCAGTACATGTTTGTAGAAGTCGCTTGTCGCTCATTTCGACGGAGAATTTCTTCTCGAATATTTCATCGAGATGAATATTTTTTTCTTCTCGTCAATCGACGTGTCGTGTTAAATCATTCGATCGGTTCGATTAAACGATACAATATTCCTTAGAATTTTCATTTCGCTCTTCGATTGAATTCGTCTCGAACATCGGAAGATTAGTACGTATTTGTAGAAGACGTTTGTCGCTCATTTCGACGGAGAATTAGTTTTTGTTTCTTCTTGAATATTTCTTTCGATTTTTTTTTTTTTTTTTGTCAATCGACGTGTCGTGTTAAATCATTTCGATCTAACGGTTCGATTAAACGACACATACAGCGGCAACGACACCAGAAGAGTTCCCTAGAATTTTCATTTCGCTTTTCGATTGAATTTTATTTTATTTTCGCTTGTCTCGAACATCGGCAGATTAGTACATGTTTGTAGAAGTCGTTTGTCGCTCATTTCGACGGAGAATTTAGTTTCTTCTCGAATATTTCATCGAGACGAATATTTTTTTCTTCTCGTCAATCGACGTGTCGTGTTAAATCATTCGATCGGTTCGATTAAACGATACCATATTCCCTAGAATTTTCATTTTGTTTTTCAATTGAATTTTATTTTATTTTCGCTTATCTCGAACATTGGAAGATCAGTATATATTTGTAGAAATCGTTTGCCGCTCATTTCGACGGAGAATTTAGTTTTTGTTTCTTCTTGCATATTTCATCGAGATGAATATTTCTTTCGATTTTTTTTTTTTTTTTGTCAATCGACGTGTCGTGTTAAATCATTTCGATCTAACGGTTCGATTAAACGATAGAATATTCCCTAGAATTTTCATTTCGCTCTTTCGATTGAATTCGTTTCGAACATCGGAAGATTAGTACATATTTGTTGTGAATATTTTATTGAAATGAATATTTCTTTTTTTTTTTTGTCAAAGATTAGTTAAAAGTTCGCGTTTTTGAAAGTGTATATCACCGTTCTTTGTAAGAGATGTTAACACAAAAGTCTAATGAAAATTAGGCAAGTTGTGTTTAAAATTAATGAAAATTTTATATATAGGTACTCGTCGTAAATTGAAAGTATCTAACTCTTTTCAAATGTAAAGACAGTTTCAATAATATTATGAATTCCAATTTTCATTTTAGTAGAACTATTAATTGAAATTGAAAGCAGCATTATGAAAATTTCAACTCGTTCGTATTGAAAATATTCGCGTGTATATACATATTCCCCTTGAAAAAAAGAAGCAACAATATTTTCTGCTACTAAACGTTCTTAATTAGCGCGTAAACATTTTACAAATTACCAATTAATCTTATTTTTTGTTCCTTTTTGACGCCGGCACGTCATTTGATCATTTAATCTTCCTGTCACGTTCGAGACAAATATGACAGGCCGATAATGCTCATAAAATTTCATAAAACGAGCAGTTAAAACTACAGATAGTTCAATTAAATTCTACCTCATATAAATATCAACGTTTCGCAATATTACGATTGCAAATTTTATTTTTGACTCGAATACTCCAAAGTGGAAACGTGGATGAAAATGTCACGAACGCCGCGAAACATTTAACGTTTTAAAATAAGATATTCGCTTAATGCTAAAGTTACCAGAATGATCGATTTTCTGAGTGATTTTCTACAAAAATCTTGCAGATTTATATAACAGGAATTTTGAGAGATTTCGATGATTTTTAATATATATGAGAAACAGAAATAAATGCGTGTATCCTTCATTTTCTTGTGCCTTTTGTACTTTAATTTTTTTCGCGCGAATTTAACTCTTCGACGATCTGAAGCTAATAATTATGTGTATTGGAATCTCTGAGTTAAAATAATAATTAATTTTACGAAGGCATTGTCGAAAAATTTGATATATTGCACGTGTACATATAATATAATTAATATAGATATCGATGAAATTACCGAATTTGTAATTGTATATTTCTGACTTTTGTACATGCAATATTGTTTCATTGTCTTGCGTGTGATAATAATCTATGTAATTTTTAGTTGACAGATCGATTGGAAAGTTTAACTGTTTCTCGAGCATGAGTTATTTTAAAATTGACAATTTCACTCTGCTTTGTAACTAGTAACAAATGTGTTAAAAATGTATTCATTCAACAAATATCATTTTGGTTAGATTTTCAAAATTTTTATCCAGCTCTTTGCACATTGACAAATGTATTTTATGTGCTTAATTCTTTGACAAGCGTTTGAGTGAAGGGGGAGGGGAGGTACATAAGTCCGACACTTATGGCATCATTACTGTCAAGATAAATCTGTTTCTGTTTCTCCGTATTCTAGTATTAATTTTCAATTCGAAACTCAATCTCGCTTAAACATAATTTGTAGTACATGTGTACATGTACATACGTTAGAACATTGATGCAAACGATGGCTATCGTTATCACGCGTGTTTTTTTTTTTTTGCTAAAAGTAAACTTACCACATGCACGTGCTAGTTTAGGTCGACAGATAATGATTTTACTGTTTAAAGAGAAATTTAATATTTTGCTAATTCTTTCAGGATTGTTTTGAAATCACTTTCAGAAATGCATTTTTCACATGATGATAACCGATTGAGAACACCTTTGTGAAAATGTGCGTTAATTGGTCAATATATATATATATATATATATATATATATATATATATATAATGTTAATAGTTGTTAATAAATTTCGAGAGTGGTTACAAAATTGATATAATGTTAATAGTGGATACAAAATTGATATAATGTTCACAATGGATACAAAATTGATATAATGTTAATAGTTATTAAATTTCGAGAGTGGTTACAAAATTGAAATAATGTTAATAGTTCTTATTAAATTTCGAGGATGGGTACAAAATTGATATAATGTTAACGTGGATACAAAATTGATATAATGTTAATAATTATTAAATTTCGAGGGTGGATATAAAATTAATATAATGTTAATAGTTGTTATTAAATTTCGAGGGTGGATACAAAATTGATATAATGTTAACAGTGGATACAAAATTGATATAATGTTAATAATTATTATTAAATTTCGAGGGTGGATATAAAATTAATATAATGATAATAGTTGTTATTAAATTTCGAGGGTCGATACAAAATTGATTTAATGTTAATATTGGATACAAAATTGATATAATGTAAATAATTATTATTAAATTTCGAGGTGGATATAAAATTAATATAATGATAATAGTTGTTATTATATAAATTATATAATGTTATTTATATTTGAGGTGATAAAATTATATAATGATAATAGTTGTTATTAATTTCGAGGGTGAATACAAAATTGATATAATGTTAATAGTGGATACAAAATTGATATAATGTTAATAGTGGATACAAAATTGATATAATGTTCACAATGGATACAAATTATATAATGTTAATAGTTATTAAATTTCGAGAGTGGTTACAAAATTGAAATAATGTTAATAGTTCTTATTAAATTTCGAGGATGGGTACAAAATTGATATAATGTTAACAGTGTAAAATTGATATAAAATTGATATAATGATAATAGTGGATATAAAATTAATATAATGATAATAGTTGTTATTAAATTTCGAGGGTCGATACAAAATTGATTTAATGTTAATAGTTCTTATTAAATTTCGAAGGTGGATACAAAATTAATATAATGTTAATAGTGGATACAAAATTGATACAATATTAATAATTATTATTAAATTTCGAGGATAGGTACAAAATCGTAAGCTACAAATTGGATAAACGACGAAGGAATGTCATTTTCAGCGCTCAAACGTTCGTTTGAATCTTCATTCTTCTGGATTCTTCTTCATCAACCGCATTCTCTGATTGTAACGATATTATTCTTTAATTACGCGATCCGTTCATACTTTAACGCCAAAAGAGAAACGATTTCGTTCGTAACGAATTTCTCTATGGTGTTTGGTGATCGAGAATGGATGATAATGGAGATGTCAATGCGTGCAATCACGATTCTACGTCATCGCGGACGAAAACACGCGCATGTTTGTTCGCTTTAACCCTATTTAATTTATTAGATTGTATTTTTCGGTGATTCTTGAATTGAAAAATTGTAATTTCTTAATGCGGTGGTGTTATTTGAGTTTCGACGTGATTTTTCTTAACTTTTTCAGTTACGTTTTGTTTCATGATTATAATGGATTTGCAATTTATGCAATATTCATAGTCTGTCTGTGCAAGAAAATTTCTATTTCCAAAATATCTACAAAGTATTTGACATCTTATCTTATTTTATTTACTTATTTTATACGTTTTGTTTCATGATTATAATGGATTTGCAATTTATGCAATATTCATAGTCTGTCTGTGCAAGAAAATTTCTATTTCCAAGATATCTACAAAGTATTTGATTCATCTTACTTTATTTATGTCTTGTTTCATTTATTGTTAGATATATCATTTTTTGTCATTTCGTTTACCTGAATTCTATAAATTTTGCAACCGTGAGAATAAATTTATACTTCTAATAAATTTATATTTCTAAATTAAAATAATTTATATTTATATAATTTAGTAATTCTAAATTAAAATAAATTTACACTTCTAAATTATTCAATCGTTTTTCAGTGTGCCATATATTTATGTTTGCGATATTTTTTAAGTCTTCCTTTTCCAACTCATGGTCACACATTCGCTGCTGTATTTAGGAAATTTGCAACTTAACTACAAAGATGATTTTTCACGAGGAAATTTTATAGTTAACTGTTTCTCCGATTATCATACACAAGAGATTAATAAATTTTTTCTTTTAATTAATAAATCAATATATATACCTACATGTATATTCCAAATAACAAAATTATGAAATTTTCAAGCAACTGTATAAATATTTAAATGACGGAATGGATATTTAAATAATATCTTCAATTCCTCTAAATATGTATATATATATATATATATATATATATTTCCAATTGATTTCTATTTCGATATTTCGATATATCTGTTTCTAATTTTAGAGTTTACTCACGAGTAGCCTTGCTTTTTTGGAAAGTGAAAAGTATATTTTATACTCGATATTATCGAACGTTGCATTTATTGAAATCTTTATTGAAATCTTACCAAATCTTTTTTCGAACAACTAACAATGCAAAAATGCAATAACATGGAAATGAGTGTAAAATTCTTTAATTATCTACGCATTGATTGACACTTTACCGACCGATAGCGATAAATAGCGGTAAGTAATAGACGATTAATAGGCTATCGGTCGGTAAAGTGTGGATATCGTATAATAATATATTTGTATATATTAATATACAATATTACCGGTCGGTAAAATGTTAAAATATATAAATATATTATTGTACGATATCAATACTTTACCAACCGATAGCGATAAATAGTAGCCGATTAATAGGCTACCGGTCGGTAAAGTGTTGATATCGTATAAAAATATATGTGTATATATTAATATACAATATTACCGGTCGGTAAAGTATTAAAATATATAAATATATTATTATACGATATCAATACTTTACCGACTGATAGCGATAAATAGTAGCCGATTAATAGACTACCGGTATATCGTATAATAATATATTTGTATATATTAATATACAATATTACCGGTCGGTAAAGTATTAAAATATATAAATATATTATTATACGATATCAATACTTTACCGACTGATAGCGATAAATAGTAGCCGATTAATAGGCTACCGGTCGGTAAACTGTTAATTATGACTAATTAAAAATCACTACGAACAGCAGTTATTTACCTGTGTATTTACCCGCGTGAAACAAACTGCTCGCGCGAATTACACGCCTCACTGATTGCCGATCGTTGCGACCGGAAGCGTGATAAGTATATTTCGCATCGCGTTAAGGACTTAGGTGTCTTAGGTATTTTAGAGAAATAGGAAAAATTCAGAAAGATTTAGAAATTCGATTTTTGCAATGTTATACAATTCGAAACCAATGGGAAATGGTTCTCAAAAATGCGAAAGTGAAATTGTTGAAAATTGAGAAAGTAAAATTGAATTATAAAACAAAAAAGTTACAACTATAAAACTGTAGAAATTACAGCAGTATAAAAGATATTATATGACAATATTAATAACGAACATTGTTGTAATTAAAATGCGAAATTTTATATAATTTCAAATTTTTATGAACGTAATTAAAAAAATGCAGTAGAAATTCAATGTCTCATATTTCTTGCGTACTCTTGGCTTTATACTTTTTATACTTCTTAAATTTTCTTAAATTTAAATTAAAATTTTTAATTTAAATTTAAATTTTCTTAAATTTCCATAAAGTAATAATACGGAAAACTTTAACGTGTTATACTCAAACAAATTAGTCAATCGATTAGAAGTTTACTATATTTAAAATAAACATTTCTCCATAAAAATTGAAATTAATTCATGGATTGAAATTAATTAATGGATTTCCTACTTTCTTCCTAGAAATCAACTTTTTTAATTTATATACTTGTACTTGCAATTGCATACTTGATGCAATTCCAATTTCAGTGGATTTCCTACAAAAATCAACTTTTTAAAGTGATATACTTATACTTGCAATTGCATACTTGATGCAATTCCAAATACAGTGGATTTCCTACAAAAATCAATCTTTTTAAAATTAATATATTTGTACTTGCAATTGCATACTTGATACAATTCCAATTTCAGTGGATTTCCTACAAAAATCATTTTGAATTTGATATATTTGATATATTTATACTTGCAATTGCATACTTGATGCAATTCCATCTTCAGTGGATTTCCTCCAAAAATCAATCTTTTTAAAATTAATATATTTGTACTTGCAATTGCATACTTGATGCAATCCAATTTCAGCGGATTTCCTACAAAAATCATTTTGAATTTGATATATTTGATATATTTATACTTGCAATTGCATACTTGATGCAATTCCATCTTCAGTGGATTTTCTCCAAAAATCAATCTTTTTAAAATTAATATATTTGTACTTGCAATTGCATACTTGATGCAATCCAATTTCAGCGGATTTCCTACAAAAATCATTTTGAATTTGATATATTTGATATATTTATACTTGCAATTGCATACTTGATGCAATTCCATCTTCAGTGGATTTCCTCCAAAAATCAATCTTTTTAAAATTAATATATTTGTACTTGCAATTGCATACTTGATGCAATCCAATTTCAGTGGATTTCCTACAAAAATCATTTTGAATTTGATATATTTGATATATTTATATTTGCAATTGCATACTTGATGCAATTCCATCTTCAGTGGATTTCCTCCAAAAATCAATCTTTTTAAAATTAATATATTTGTACTTGCAATTGCATACTTGATGCAATTCCATTGAAAGCTGGAATTTTTGTTACATTTAGACAGTTACGATTGACAAAGTTTTTTCTACTGTTTTCTGAATTTTTTTGCATTTTCAAGTTTTGTATTTGCATTCATTTTTAACGAATAGCCGATGCTTCATAAAATCTATAATAAACTATTTTTAACGTGACTATTTTTAACAAATTTCCATCGTTTCAAAATTTTATTTAACATAGGTACATGAAATCACTCTTCAGCAAATGCTTCCACTATCTAATTATCATGTTAACTACTCTCTTCTGCCAATATCCATTAACTGTATTTATATGTTAAGATTAAATTAAAGAGATTCGTTGCGTTCAAATACTGAAAACTCACGATAGTGACATGCTATTGAAATACTGGATGATCGTCGATAGTCATCAATAAAGTTCTACGCTTATGGTACACTCGTACATGTGCCCAGGAAAATCCTGAACCTGAGTTATTAATAATTTCAATCGTCGCGGAAGCTTTTCAGGAATGCTGCGAACGAAGTGTCGAAATGGAATTTATTGTAGATTCAAGTAGAATCACAGCCAGTCTCGCCAGATTCTGATATGTGAGTTTCTCTAATTGGCCTCTTGGTGTATCTTTAGACCGCCATTGCATGTGTGGGTGGTTCAATGTCGCATCGTTAGAACGATGATTCGCGATGACGACGACGACGACGACGACGACGACGACGACGATCGTTAAATCCTCGTATAGCCGATATCAATTATGAATCGTAGCATGGAAATTATTCAATCGTTCTGTCGCCACGATCGCTCGTAATCGAATCGTTGGAAACACAGAGATGCATATGCACATGAAGATACGTGTTTGTATATGCAAGTAGTATATAGAATATATACTACGTGTAAGTACGTGTACTTACTATGGTCACCTCTACGGCATTTTAACAGCGTGCAGACAAGTTGAAGTTTTCACGTTCTCGCTCGATAAACCCTTACCGGGTTTGTTCTTTTTTCTCTCTCTCTCTCTCTCTCGTTCTCTCGCGCGGACCATCATCATCTCTGCAACCTCGCTAAAAGGCAACGCGCCACGGAAACCAGTCGCCGAGCAACGAACCATTGCCCTTTATCTAGCGATCACTCCGCTAACGAGACACGTTAGTTAATTTGAACTAACTCGGTTCAGACGATAGCGAAATGATAGATCTGAATGGATATTTTCCGCAGAGTGCAACAATTTTGATATCGCCGAAATGAAATGGTCGAGGAAAGTATATCAGGCTTGGATACTTGGATTATTAACACTTTACCGACCGTGCATTAGCGGTGAATAGTTAGCCGATTAATAGGCTACCGGTCGGTAAAGTGTCAAAATATGTTAGCCGATTAATAGGCTACCGGTCGGTAAGGTGTTAACTATTTACAACATTGCGCGATTTCGCAGTTAAATAATATGTTTATAGTTTATTTATAATATGAATAGAATATGAAACTATATTTATAATATGAATATAATATGAAACTATATTTATAATATAGTTTATTTATGATATTATATATTTATCTATAATATGAAAGAGATATTTGCGTAAGCTCATATTTTTTTGACGAACAGAATTGAAAAGGAATGGAATGTTAATAGATAAATATTCTAATATTCTATGATGAATAAATATTCCGAATGAATATTCTGTAAATTTGCAAACATTCGTAGATGTATAATATACGTGCACCTCAGAGTGCAACAATTTTGATATCGCCAAAATGAAATGGTCGAGGAAAGTATATGAGCTTGGATACTTGGATTATTAACACTTTACCGACCGTGCATTAGCGGTGAATAGTTAGCCGATTAATAGGCTACCGGTCGGTAAAGTGTTAAAATATGTTAGCCGATTAATAGGCTACCGGTCGGTAAAGTGTTAACTATTTACAACATTACGCGATTTCGCAGTTAAATAATATGTTTATAGTTTATCTATAATATAAAAGAGATATTTGTGTAAGTTCATATTTTTTTGACGAACAGAATTGAAAAAAAAATGGAATGTTAATAGATAAATATTCTGTGGATATTCTATAAATTTGCAAACATTCATGATGTATGATATATATGCAGACATCATAAATGTCTGTTACCGGTATGATGAAATAAGCATCGTGTTATTGAAAATGTTAAATATTTTAAAGTCACTAATTAGTCACGATGCTACGATAATATATTTATAAGTGGCATATATTTACGAAATAATTGAATAAAAATTTGTAGCGGTATCTTTAGTAAAGTGTATTATTCGAACGAGTTAAGTTTTTAATGTCTTAAAATTCGACTTTCATCGGAAGTTCTATCTTTTATATTCATGTTTGAAATTCAAGTTTGAACAGAATTGTAACAGAATAATTTCATTTGCTATGTATTGGTACATATGTATCATTACACTAACAATTGCTATACAATTACACTGTATTTCGAATCATTATTTATCTCTATTATTTGTTTATAGGGTCATTTATGTCAACATGAGTCAACATACATATTAGTTAATATTTTCTCATGGAGAATGTCGAATTACCATCTAAAATAATTACCATTTAAAAAAACTGAAGTTGATCTTCATAAGTCATTTACGCAACCACACATATAAATATTAATAACATTGAAATACGTACCTAATTCTCGAAACCATTCATCTTTTATTGTAACATTTCTCGCTATAAATAATGATCATAAATTAAGATCTGAAGAAATTAAGATCGGAAGAAATGACCCTGTGGTCATTGCAACCAACTTTATGAAACGCTTACAAGAAAAAAAAAAAACTATCAGTCAAAGATATATTATTCCCCAAAAAATGTAACTCACCTTTTTCTACATCTTGAAATTTCGACCTTTAATTTCACTTATAACTTTTCATTTGTAATTATATTTTTTATTAAAGCTAATATAAAATTAAATGTTTATGTTGATACAAGTAAATATCTTGCTAGTAAATTGCGCTCTTATTATTGATAATTGCAAAATATTTTGCAAACCATCGCAGGTATGAAAAGAATAAATTTTATTTTTTTGTTAGATATTTAAAATATTAACGAGGATTTATTTTAGTTTTACATAATTAACTATATATATATATATATATATATATATAAATATATATTTGTTAATTTTCATAGAAAATTTTTTTACTTCTATAATCACCGGTTTTTACATAAATACATACATTAGATCTCCAAAAAAGAAACTATACAAATAAAAGTAAATCATCATCCAATGTATTACAGTATGATCCTTGGAGAATTTTTGTACCTACACTATTCTTTTAATGTATAATTCTTTTTTTCCTTCTCTTTATTTATAATTCAATAAGTAATCCGTGATATATTGTGTAATGTGTATAAACACAGATTATAACATATTCGTGTTAAACATTTTGCTTTTAGCATAAATACCATATTTTTCGAAATGATTCACTTAATACTTTTGGTTGTTATTATTTCTTTCCCTATTTAGTATAGTGAATCGTGTAAAATATTTACCATTGTCGTAAGTTTCCGTGAAATATTCTAAATATATCTAAATATTCGTTTTAATAAAATAAAATAATAAAATAATAAAATAATAAAACAAATAATAAAATAATAAAATAACAATAATTTAATAAAATAACATGTGAATTATTTATTCTTTTCATAATGTTACAATTGCATGTGTTTATATCGTTTCATTGCTTGTTAATTGAGTTAACTGTTCGTTCATTGCAACCAACTTTATAAAACGCTTACAAAAAAATTCCCCCAAAAAATGTAACTCGCCTTTTCCCACATCTTGAAATTTCGACCTTTAATTTCACATTGCGGGAAGTTTCTGGCGTTCAGAATGTTTTCGGTGCAATTATCGGTAGAAATTGTTCCATGAAATTTCGTCGCGGTCGTAGAAATTGTTCTATGAAATTTCGTCGAGATTATACGAAGCCGAAGCGAGACTATTTCGGCTGGTTAGCAGCTGCACAAGGTAATTTACGTTCAGAGAAACAATCTTACTTTGATTTGACAGGAGTTAGTTTTCTCCAATTGTAAAACTCAAAACTCGATGAGACCCTGCGGGCAACAATTAAACGGCAGTGTACAATTAAACTTGCTTCGACAGCGTCAGTGTGTAGAAACAGGATTATATAAATATCATTTATATAGAATTTCATTTTATCTCGGTCGATCTCTTGTCTTTCGGCTCTTTTTTTTTTCTACTTGGAATTTCGTTGCCTCTCGTCGGGCGGCTTTTACAGAAATTTCGGTTGAAATTGGTACGCCGCTTAGGGCAATTTCAATGTCGTACGGTGTTTCATATTTTGTCAGAATAAATCGAAGGGACAGTGGAAACGAAACGAAGGACAGACACAATTAAATAATACGTAAAAATAATGAATAAATGAAAGTAAAATAATTAAAAATTTACTTTTTATTGTTTCTTTTTTTATTATATAAATGTTCATAAGTAGCACTTGTCTCATCTTATTAGTTATTCTTTCGATTGAAATATATTAATATATTAAATATATTAAAATATTTATATTAAATTTAATTCATTCAAATTTTCTTACTTCGATATTTCGAAATTTTATAATTGAAATTGGCACTTTATTTCAGGCATAATTCTAGACTCATGAATATTTAAAACCAGAAATATTTAACAGTAGAACATCGGAATAAATAGATTGTACTCGTTACAAGATTTACAGTTAGATTCCATCTTTTAATTGTTTGAAAATATGAATTCGCATATTCTAACTATCCGTAATTTAGTAATTAGAATAATTAAATGTATTTATATACGCATCGCCAAAAGTCATAAGGTAAATACTATATTTTTTCCAAAATTGGAAAAATGAAATAACACTTTATATGACAAAGAATTTATATATTATATAGTACATTAACGATTATATATAACATAGAATTATATTATATATTTTATTATATTTATTATATTACATATAACACAAAATTTATATTACATAATACATTAGCGATTGTATTATAAAATATTGAAATATTTTATCATCTATGAGATAAATATTGAAAAATGTTGAAAATAAAAAGTTAACTTAAAATTTTCGACAGTGTATATACAGGTATAATATAATAATTAAAAATTGACGAGAGATTCTTTTTTTAACTCTTTACTATTATTAAAATTTTCCGAGAGTGTATAATATAAATAGAATAATTAAAAGTTGATGAGAGATTCTTCTTCAATACTCGATACTATCGTTATCGAGCTGTTATTATTAAAACCTGTGACTTAAAATTTTTAATTCAATTCTATTTTATTATATAATTTCTGTCGTGACGAATGTAAAATTCATAGGTGAAATTGAATCTAATGCAAATTACAATCAAATTACTATGTCAAAAAGGAATTATTTTCGCGACGAAAATTAAGAACTTGAAGTGACAAATTTAAGCTCGTGAAAATTAGCGTGCTTGAAGTATCAACGTAATGTAGGAAGCGCCTATTCTTAACTTCGCTAAGATCTTCAGATTCATTATACATTTAAGATAATTCCCAATACAAGTACATGCGAATTCCATTTCCAAATTAATTTATAATAGGCATGTATAAACGAAGAAATAAAAAATTTGCGCAATTTATTTTAGAAAGATACAAATGGAATTGGGAATTTTCAAAAATAAACAGTAATCGAAGGAATATTTTTTTGAGACGGGATTTTTCTTTCGGAGAAAAGAAACTGTCGAGATCTGTTACATTGGAAATAATCGTTTATTTCGAGATATTTAAGTCTTTAGACTCGCGCGATTATACAATTCCATTTAGCAAATTTCAGTTGATCAAAGCAAATGAAGATTTTTATTTTCAGATTTAACAGTATAATAAATTGTTCGTACGTAAATAGTATTTTTCGTTCTTTTCAATTTTTTTTTTTCAAAAGATCGATCTACACTTTCGAAATAGACGATCCATGGCGTAAGTAAAGCTTAATCAGCAATTGGCTGATAGTCTATTATAAACTTAATTCTTACTGAATTAAAAAAAAAGCGATTTATCAATTGTTTACGCTTTTGTTAAATTTAGTAGAATTTCTGCTGTTTAAGAGGAAATGTAATGCAACGAAATAATTAAAATAATTAAATAAAAATATTAAATTTTATTATATTGAATAAATATAATAAAATAATAAACATAATAAATATAATAAAATATATAATATAATTCTATGTTATATATAAATTAAAAATAATTAAAATATTCCAAGAAATTTAGAAGATAGAAAATTAATTTATGTTAAATAAGATAGGTTGCACGCTAATAGCGAGTCTTCAAAATGGATGATTTTGAACTACATCATCAGGTGTGACTGCATGTTTGCTGTCTGTTGGTCGATTCGTGCGCCATAAATGGCGCAACAATTTTGTTCTCCCAGGCAAAAAACCAAAGCTGGGTTACAGTACGGTGAAAACCATTGCCAGCTGCGTGAATCCAAATACACATATTGTGTTAAACAAGTGCATTCATCTACCAGATTTCTCGGAAATTAATCAAATGTTTCACATTTTTTTCTCTCTCACTCTAACTTCTTGTCTCTCACTCTAACAAGCGTAAGTTTGTTGACGAAGTTAATAATAACAAAATAGTTCTTCAATCAACGCAAATTCATAATTCGATTTGGCTTTCATTCGCAAGCGGTTACTATTCCATTTATTATGTTTGAATATTAATGAAAAATAGTTTACATAAAAGTTTTCTTTCCAAGTAGTTTTTTAAGGGCAATATAATTAGCATTTTTATGAATATAATTGGCAAACGTGTTGCATGAAGATCACACGCGTTTCTTCCAAATATAATCATGCGAAATTTGATAAATAAATTTGATTTG
The DNA here is from genome assembly GCA_032399595.1 of Tetragonula carbonaria. Classification (NCBI taxonomy): domain Eukaryota; kingdom Metazoa; phylum Arthropoda; class Insecta; order Hymenoptera; family Apidae; genus Tetragonula; species Tetragonula carbonaria. The sequence goes on along the minus strand of JAUCRC010000019.1, from coordinate 695,789 downwards.
AAAAATGTTAACCTATATGTATGGAAAAACCACTATATTTTAATTTATATTTTAATTTTAATATTGTAAAGTCAGTGTATACTTTGAATAAAATATTTAAGAAAATGTTATTTAAATAACACATCACGATATTGTCTTGAAAATAATTCTGCTTTTTTAGTTTACTTTTTTAACTTGTTTATTAGTTGTTTTTTGAAATTGAAGTTCATTTTTTCTAACATGTTAACGACACGATTTTTTAAGTTACCTCGCAATAATATTTATAAATATTTTATTTGGCTATCAAATAAAATAACTTTTTATTTCATTTTGTATTTTACACCTGTTTTTTTTTAAATTATTTTTCAAATAACTTCTAATTCTATTTATAAACTTCCCCTTCAATTGAGATTGCTTATTATTTTATTTCAACGAATTAATTCAAACAAAAGATTATTTGCACACGATTTATTTGATTTTTAACTCAAGATCAGATTACTTTTTTCAAATAAGAATAATAAATTACTGAGAATAATTCGTCAATTCAAATTGTTAGTTTCTAGTTTTATTATGTTTTAGTAATCTAGTTTTATTATTCTAGTTTTATTATGTTTCTAGTTTTATTTCAAATGAAATTTGCCCGACACTGTAAAATTCGGGTATTAAAGGCAAACCAAGTATGTTTCTTGCCTTGTTAGTTAGGTATTACAAAAGGTTTTACAAAATTAAAGTTAAAGTGTCTACAGAATTATTGGTTTTGTGATATTAATAGATTAATACTATTTTTATAGTGAATGCTTTTAGGTTAGAAGATGGATGGTTAATCTATTGAAAAAAAACATGTTGTTCTATTTATAATAGATAAAACTTCTAATTTCAGATAATGTTCATGGCTTTTCGATAACATATATAACTGTAAAACAAGAAATTTGTTTAATTGAAAGATAAGTGTAGTTAAAAAATTTCCACTTGTAATTCTTTTTTTCTTTTTAGTTAATTACAATTAACATTATAAATTATATATCTGTAATTATAATTAACGTACGCTTTTACATTAATTTAATCACGATGAAAATAGGAAGTAGAAATTTTAATTTTTCTTAATAACACAAATTTATTTCTTGCGATTGAACGGAAAGTTTACGCTAATTGAATTGATTAAATATAATGCAACCATTCGCTATATAATATTTAATATATAATATTTATATAATATATATATAATATTATATATATAATATATATATATATATATAATATTTATAACTCACTTATAACTTATCATTTGTAATTATTTTTTATTAAAGTTAATATAAAATTAAATGTTTATGTTGATACAAGTAAATATCTTGCTAGTAAATTGCGCTCTTATTATTGATAATTGCAAAATATTTTGCAAACCATCGCAGGTATGAAAAGAATAAATTTTATTTTTTTGTTAGATATTTAAAATATTAACGGGTATTATTTTAGTTTTACATAATTAACTATATATATATATATATATATATATAACATTTATAAAAAGCAAATTATTATTCATACAATAGTAAAGCACATTTATTGAATCTTTGTTCTTTCAATATGTAATTGTTTTCTTTCTTTTTCTTTGTTTGTGTATGTTTATATTGTGTGTGGAATTCATAGTACATGAAATTAGGAAAAGGGGATTACTTTGAAAATTTTCTCAAATTGGAACAGTTTTCACCGAATCTGTTTCTAAAAAGATTTACTTACATTATTAAGAATAGTATTATCTGATACAAATATTATCACAACAAAGTCTATATTTTTCTATGCAATACCTCTGTTCAAAAATTTTAAGACAAGTATTATATTTGTCTCAAAATTGGAAAAACAAAATAATCTCTTACGTATCTAAAAATTTATAAAGTGTTAATTTTTTATAACATGTGTTCACATTTTGAAAATATCTATTGCTCAAAACATAACTACAACATTATAGAATGAATTGTTTGTAAAAATTATTAGCTGTCAGATTTCCGATTGGAATAAATTAATTACAGCTGTGATTAATAGATTCTTATAAATTCTGATTGTGTGATTAACAAATTCTTATGAATTAATAAATTTTTATAGTTCTAATTGTAAAAGATTAATGTATTAACATTATAAAATACACATATAATTGAAAAATTTCAATATCTAAGATATATACTGAATGTTATCTAAAAATAATCCTTTTGAGCAGCAATATATGTACATACGTATATGTAAGTACCTGTTATGGAAACAATAGCAAATACAGATTCAAATAAAGCTTTTATTTCGTTGCCGCATTTGTCTGATTACTAAAGTTCAATTGTCACTCAATTTGAATCGTGATAATACAAACACGATAACACTATAATTTTCTTGTTTCATGCATACTTCATAGAGTGAACGATAGAATCTACAATTACCATTAGACCATAGTTTTCCATCTAGACGACAGTTCAGATAGTCTAATGTAGATTTCTCCATTCTCGGAATCGATTAACAGCGATTGATACATAAAACATGTGATAATTCCGATAATTTATTAAAACGATATACTCACGAACAAATTAGGTATTCATTTTATTTTATTTTAGTTTAAAAGAATCCAAGTGATGTCCAAATGTGTTTTTTGATGTAAACACAGTATTGTTAATATTTACAGTATTTAATCTTTTTAATTGTGAGTCATTTTTCAATGAAATTGGAATGAAATAAGGCAAATTAACTTTGTAGAAAATTTAGAAATTACATATTTGTAAATATCAAAATATTTATTGATTTTATACAAAACATGACGATTGACTCAAATTATGAAAATAATTTAATCGGTCAAAATGTTGTAAAATGACTATGCAAAACGTGGTAAATATTTGTAAAAACTTTGTTAATTGTAATTAGACAGTAGTAATATTGTAGTTTTATATATTTCAAAATAACGATGGAATATAGTTTTTTCCATGGTTTTTTCGTCTGAAATTTCCTATTCCTAATATTTCCGAAGATTTAAATACTATAATATTCATTATGACTTGTTATTTGACAAATATACAATAGCTTTCATACAAACAAAATAAAATAAAAAATGATTAAAAATTACATGTATATTATAACAAAATAAGAAATTGTTTCCAATTTCAATAAAATTTATTTGCAGTGTCATCTCAATTAAATTTATTAGATTTCAATAAGTATGATTTTCTTTAGTTAGGAAAAAAATTATGTAATTTCCTCAGACAGAATGAAAATTTCTTCCAACACAAATATAACATAATTCAAAAATTAAATCTACAACAAATTTAATTTCTCCATATTAAAATAACATTTGCTTATATTCTCACTATTAAAGTCTTTCGTTATTATAAAATTAACGTACATTAATTATTTTCATTAAATTTTAATATTATACAGTTTTATAGTTTTCAGTTACGCACAGTTTTCCTCAAGTAAATCGCGTAATTTTTCAACTGACTATTTCAAAAGAATTTTCTTCATTCCAACTATGAGTAGGTAATAGAACTTTGGGTTCCAGATTATTGCAGTAATTTATGTTAAAAATTTAATTCTATTTTGTATTTTATATTTTTCGTAACAGAGATTAATAATGAAATTAAATCACACAGAACTAAGTAGTTTCTAAATTTTTAATTTCCATCATTTTCAACAAGCCAACGATATCGATCAGGATATCGTTGAAGCGTTAATTTCAAAAAAAATTTTTTCAAAAAAAGGAATGTTTTTTTTTTTTTAGTTACCATTACCTTTCACATTAAATTCACAGAAATCATCAAGAACAAAAAAAAAAAAAAAAAAAAAAAACAAGAAAAGAGAAAAAGATCGAAGAAAACGATTAGGTCTCTCGATCTCGTTCTTTTCGTCTCTCTTGATCTTTATTGGGAGTTTCAATTCGGTAGCTGAATATCCGTGCGGCTACCGATAGAGTTCGGCTGAAAATTAAAAACTATATATATACCGTCGTCACGACACGTATACACATATGTATATATACGATAGAATTCCTCGTACATATTCGTGGCTGGAGTTCGATTTCATCGAAGAAGTATGGGGCCCCGGGAGTTTGTGCCAGCTTTAACGGCAGCGGGATTCTGGTTTTCAGGTTTCGGTCACGCAATGTTCTTTTCTCTCTCTCTCTCTCTCTCTCTCTCTCTCTCTCTCTCTCTCTCTCTGTGTTCCCGGTACCCGGTTATCTTCTGCTGCGGGCAATCTCCACGTCGTTCGTTTTATTCTCTTTTAGCTCGGTGTCCTTTCTACGCGACCTTCTGCTACCAATGATCTCACGTTTTCTCCGCTTTCGATCACTCTTTGCCACGGAATATGATCTTTTCCAACTTGTAGCGGGGAAATTGTTTAAATTGCCTTATTTATTCTTACCGTTAATTTGACCGTTGGCTTCATGTTCACTTCATGTTAATTAATTTCTCAGGAAGAAATTATTTTATTTATTTTCATTTATTTTTCTTTATTTCCATTTATTTTCATTTATTTTATTTTTCTTGCAGAATGTAGGGACATTTATTCGAGGTTCAGTGACATTTATTTTTCTCATGCATCGCACTATATGTTTGATACGTATCACCAGAACTGTTGACATTGATACTTGTTACCAGGAGCTCTACGTGTCAATTGATTATTGATAAATAAAGTTTGTGTCTGTTTATATCTCTCACATATTATTAAATCTTTTGACAAACAATATATCGCCGTGTAATTATCATTTTATAAATTAGCGTACTCGCCATTTTCTCGAAGTTACGTACAAGCATTTATAGTTTCGAACACGTGTGCTGAAAGTCGAGATGAAAAAGATGTAACGAGTGATCGTTATATACTAAATAAAACTGGAATAGCAATTCCACGTGAAAGTAAAATTATATATTTGAAAATAAAAGCGAATTTTACATGTGATCGAATAGAAATTCAGTTTTATTTATTGTTATTAAAACAATTTGCAAATTTAATTATTTATGTGTTCAATATATTAATTTTTTAATATTATGTAAATTTGATACCAAGGGACGTATTAAGTTGAAAATATTAGGAATAAAATAATACAGTCATTTAATTGTTAACTATTTAATATCTTGTTGACTAATGAGACCATCGAATGTAGAGTCTGTTCATAATAGAAATTTAATTTTGTATCGAAGGAAGAACTACAGATACAACATATACAAAAATATATTATATTTATTAATAATATAAAATTTGAGAGACACATATAATGTGTATATAATATAAAAAATAGAAGAATACGAAGGAAAAGCGATGATAACACTTATAATGATAATACACATACTAAAAATGCGCAGACTATAAATTTGAAATGACTGTTACAAAGAATTAACAAAGCAGCGAATGGAGTTGAGGGTTGGAAGGATAAGGTTACTTATCAAGAAGTTTAAGTCAAAGTCAGCTAATGTTTTTAATTATTACTAATTAACTATACTAATGTCCCTATAGTATGTATTTTATACAATATTTTTATATTCTCTTATTTATTTATGTTTCTCTTTAGGATGTCAAATAAAAAGAATTAAAGAAGAAGGGATGAACTTTAAGAGCGTATAGTCATCAAATCTTCCAAAACATAAATATGAATCCAAGTTCCGGGATTATGAGATGTTTCCTGAAATAAATTCAATATTTAAGTCGAGCAATATTTGAAAACAAGGTCTCTTGAAAGGTGAATTGGATATGTGAAATGGCTATATTCGCTCAATTATAAAAATTGGATTTTCATCTGAAAATATGGGGACATTTAAAAAGTATAATGAATTACTTTAATAAATGAATTGACACAATGAATTGAAAAATTGCTGTCATCAAATAAGAGAAATGCCAGAAATTTTGAAACATATTAGAAATATATGAGGAACATATAACATGCATTATATAATGTTTTACTAAAGAAAATCTTGTAACTCTGAGAATAATAGTTTTTGGAACCATATTATTAAGGTTTTTATTTGTTTGATGAGTATACGCTCTTAAAGTTTGTTACAACAACAATAACTTTTTGTTGTTGTGTGACATTTTTTATTGATAATAAGGATAATTATCAACATAGCAATATTTATATAATATTGATTTATATAGGGTATCTGCAAGGCTATGGTAGAAATTTAAATGTAATTAAATGATTCCATAACAATTAAAGTGACTGTTTTGCCTGAACAATTAAATTGAATTTATTGAGTACAAAAGTATATCTGTTACTGATCTAGTTTAGCACTATTTCTAAATTTATTTTAGATGATAGATTTTATTTAGATTTTAGATTTATTCATTTAAAAAGTAATTTCTTGTATTTCGAACATTAAATATATTATTTAACATTACATACTTACAGTACAAATATTATAGTAACAAAAGTCATTTATTTTGATGAAGAAAAATATATTTCTCTTGTAGAATATGAGAAAGACTATGAAATAAAAACAAAATATAATTAATTATATTTAATTATGGATTAATCAAATATATAAAATATAATTATGGAGAAAGTAATAAAAACAAAATATAATTATAATTATAAATGTATTTATCTCGAGGAACTAAAAGATCTTTGAAAATGACAAACAGAACTCTGACAGTAATAGTAAACATATAATTAACAATAAGTAAATGTAAACAACTGATGAACAAATATAATCAATAAGTCGCGAATTTTTATACGAATTCGTATTTTTTGAAAATATAATTAAAAAAATATAACTTTGATAGAAAATTATTTTTTTACGTATCAAGTATTTTAAAAAGCTTTGAATATTTTATATATTTTTTCATATTGTGTCCGTTCTATGCAATTTTTTATTTTAAAATTCTCTATAAATTTTAACGTAATTTTCTATAAAATTTGACATAAAAATTCGCATCAATAATATTGTCTATATATTTATTACTTTCACTTTAAAGATATTGACGTACACGCATAACGTAGCATCTTTTTTACAAGAACTTATATCCTATACGATGAGAGCAGATCGAGTGTTCAATAATAAGTTTAAAATTTGTTCTACATAGATCCCTAGTCTAGTGTAATTAATTTTCTAAAAATAGATGAATAATAACTGAATAGAAAAATGTCAGAATGGATATGCATGAAATGGAAATGCTTGAAAAGACAAGAGCATAAAAACTTAAATCTATCTTTAATACCTTAACGTATTCGTTTATTGCATTTGCATTTTACGAAATTGAGTACTAAATTTGAGTACGAAATTTAGTACTATAAAAATATAAAAATTGTGGTGCTTTGATTTAAAATTAAAAAAAAAAATTACTTTAAAAGCACTTAATAGGGTGTAAGGTTGAAATGAAATATTAAAATATATATTGTTCATTTCATTATTACTTTTGAAATACATTATTTGAATAATGCCCATATTTTTTCGTCTTTCTTCGTGTGAAACAAATGTCGAAACTTAATTAACTGATTCTTTTCGAGTGTAATTCGCTCGCGTTCTCGTAACTCATTACCACCTTTAAGAACGTAAACATGCTAGACTTTCACGTGCTTTACTTGCTCGAGTGTGAGATCGAATACCATAATTACAAATGGAATTTGTTTCCGCTACATCGCCTACGCTCTGCACGAACCATTTACCAAATATGCTTCTCTCTTGATATTCATCTGTTCTTTGTTAAATGGCCATATTCTAATGCCAGCCAATTATTTTTCTTGCGTGAAACGAACAAGTTTCGACAAAGATACTAGAGCCACAATTTCCACAATTTATACTTATTTTTTTAAAATTTTATCATGCGCGCGCGCACACACACACACACACACACACACATTAATGCTAATGTACATACTATATTATACTATAATATACACATACTGTATATTATACTATAACATACTATGTGAGAAATTAAATTATTAAAATTTTTTAAAAAATTTTTACACACACACACAAATACTAATGTACATACTATATTATACTGTAATATACACATACTGTATATTATACTCTGTGTGTGCGTGTGTAAAAATTTTTTAAAAAATTTTAATAATTTAATTTCTATAAATTTTATTATTGTTTTATTTTTATTAATTAAAATATTTTTTTCCTGATTTGTGTAGAATCAGAATTTACAATACATATTTTTAAGATAGCTGCTGGACCAAAAGCTGGAATAAACTATTTGTTAAAGGTCCACGAAGTCTTTCCTGAAAATTGGCAGAAAGCAACATTCCAATTCCTAAGCCCAACAAAAGCAAACAAAACCCAAACAGTTGTTGCATTGCATTAACAAACACCATGTGTAAACTACTGGAAGAAACCTTAAACCAAAGGCTTCGAATTAAAAAAGGGTACGTTAATTAAAGAAAGGAACTTAAATTAAAGAAACTTTTAAACCCAAACCAATGTGACGCCTTCCTCAAGGAGAATACTTAGCCTCGACATCGGAAAAGCTTTTGACACTATCTGGAGATTCAAAATCGCAAGTTCTCCTCTCCAGTTAAAAGCGAATGGTAATATGCTATTCTTCATAACCAACTTTCTATCAAATAGAACTACTCAAGTCAGAGTGGAGTTCTCCCACATCCCGTTACAATCCAAAACCTAAAGGAGTCCTACAAGGATCAGTAATGAGCAGCACACTATTTCTAATTGGAATAAACGATGTTACTTCCAAATGTTACTACCTTGAGCCATCAATAAAAGTTCATTTATTTGCGGACGACATTACCATCACATGTAGTGGGAAAAATGTACACGTACAAACAATTATCAACACTCTACAGGACTGATCAAAAACAACTGGCTTACATTTTTCTCCTCAAAAAACTCAAGGCATGTTCTATTCAATAGGAAAAAAAAAAAACACTCCAGTTTCTAGCCTAACTAAACTAAATTTGATATTGAAATAAAAATTCACAGACACCAAAATCAAAATGTCAGGCCTCATTTTTGACGAAGAGCTGTGTTAACATCATGAAAATCTAACACATCTATACACATCTAAAATCATGACCTCGCAGTCGATGCGACGCCAAACTTTACAAATAATAGTAATAGTTTTGCATTTGTTTCACTATCTTCTATGTGACTAGCTACTTGCCTCGAATGCTCTTGATTCGCGATATCGAAAAATTATTTTAAAAAATCTAATGACGATATTCCTGGAATTGAATAATTTGTAATATATAGAGATGCGAGAGGAAAATTAATTTACATAGTCATCGATGACTTGCAAATCAACAAGTGAGTAAAAAATACTCCGAAACAGAATAATTGTGAAAATGTCATAAAATTTTCATTACTAATTTTATACTTTGCAAATGAGATTTAATATTTAGATATTCATGCCAGAAATTTGATTTTTCTTTAAAATTCTGTCACTTGACACAATGTTGCCATTTCATTTTTCAAAACATTTACATGATATTCATATTTACATAATAATCGCGCAAAGACTTTCTTGTTTATTTTATATAATGTTACGAGCGATGTAACAAGTCGATGAGCGAAAATCGATGACTTGATGAACATCATTGATTTATTACATTGGCTGATCAATATGAATGTTGCAATCATCTGCTTGGACAAAATAAAAAATAAATAAATAAATAAAAATAAACATTCTTAATAGATCTTCATTGTTACTACAAAATTCACTCGTATTCTTGTGATTAATTTAATCCAAATTAATATCTTTAAAAATAACTGCTTCTTTCTTTTTGCTCGTTCAGCATTTTTAAATATAGTTGTTACATTTATCAATATGCCACATTAAGAGGAAATTATATTGCTCAATTTTGCTTTATAATGCCTGGATATTGCGCATCTATATAAATATTGTCGATAATAATATGTATCTACGTAAATACATCGATTCTGTACCATGTTGACAATATAATTATTTCTTTGTTGACGCCGCTATCTGTGAATATAGCCACGTTTGTCAATCAGTGTGAAATCATAACCAGATGCGACGCAACACATGACTCTTGCATCGTAATAAAAAAAGTTACTAGCCTGCATCATTCACAATTATACACTTAATTAACAAGTGAATCATCATGAATAGTTAATTTATATTTATACTATTGGAAAAATTATAAAAAGTGCCTCAAAGTGCTCAGGCTTCTTTTAAATGAAACGTATATTAATATTCTAAATATACTAAAAAATATGTTGATATTAATATTCTAAATATACTAAAAAATATGTTAATATTAATATTCTAAATATACTAAAAAATATGTTAATATTAATATTCTAAATATACTAAAAAATATGTTAATATTAATATTCTAAATATACTAAAAAATATAACTCAAATTCTGTTAATGATACTGTTAAGTAAAAATATTCCTTGATGACAAACAATCAGTTAATAATTTTACTATAAAAATGTATATACTATATTTGCTACAGAAATATTTACTATATATAATTTATAAATATAGTCGATTTTTGCATCCAATAATATTTTTTTTAATCTCTATTGACTCGTGTTTCTTGCCTTTGTTATTTATTTACAAACTAGATTAGGGAATAGAAATTTGATGATTTCTTAATGTCGAGCATCGTCAATTATTTCAGCTTTTTTTTACCATTAGGACGGAATTTAAGGCTCGATATTTTATGCAATCTCGATAACAAAGGAATTTAACAATAACACTGCAAGGAAAACAATGGTGAAATGTTCCGACATTTCAACAATGATGGTTTCGATACTTCTTATTATATCTCGTTTATTGCATTTAACATATTGTGACTAGTGACTATGGATTTATTTCAAGAACTGTATATTCTTTAAGCCACCAATATTCAAGATCGCGGATGAAATAATTTCCAAAGTAGACTGAAACAGTGTCTGAAATTTTTTTTGAAAAAATAGTTCACATTTGTATAATTCGTATAAAAAAAACCTATTAAAAAATTAAAAATTTAAAACTCTATTGCAATTTAAGAAATCGTCAGATTTCTATGCTCCGCGTTATCATTTCTATGGTGTCGCGAGTCTTACGATATTATAGAACGAGGTATATTAGTTTGAGATGTTTGCAAAATATTTAATTATCACGTTTCTGTGCATTTTTTTGAAAAATAGTTCACATTTGTATTCGTATGAAAAAAACCTATTAAAAAATTAAAAATTAAAAACTCTATTGCAATTTAAGAAATCGTCAGATTTCTATGCTCCGCGTTATCATTTCTATGGTGTCGCGAGTCTTACGATATTATAGAACGAGGTATATTAGTTTGAGATGTTTGCAAAATATTTAATTATCACGTTTCTGTGCATTTTTTTGAAAAATAGTTCACATTTGTATTCGTATGAAAAAAAACCTGTTAAAAAATTAAAAATTAAAAACTCTATTGCAATTTAAGAAATCGTCAGATTTCTATGCTCCGCGTTATCATTTCTATGGTGTCGCGAGTCTTACGATATTATAGAACGAGGTATATTAGTTTGAGATGTTTGCAAAATTATCACGTTTTCGTGCATTTTTTTGAAAAATAGTTCACATTTGTATTCGTATGAAAAAAACCTATTAAAAAATTAAAAATTAAAAACTCTATTGCAATTTAAGAAATCGTCAGATTTCTATGCTCCGCGTTATCATTTCTATGGTGTCGCGAGTCTTACGATATTATAGAACGAGGTATATTAGTTTGAGATGTTTGCAAAATATTTAATTATCACGTTTTCGTGCATTTTTTTGAAAAATAATTCACATTTGTATTCGTATGAAAAAAACCTGTTAAAAAATTAAAAATTAAAAACTCTATTGCAATTTAAGAAATCGTCAGATTTCTATGCTCCGCGTTATCATTTCTATGGTGTCGCGAGTCTTACGATATTATAGAACGAGGTATATTAGTTTGAGATGTTTGCAAAATATCTAATTATCACGCTTGTGTGCCTCGCTCTAATTATTACACTGATGTGTCATTTCGCGTGTGAAACGTGTTGAAACGAAAAGAAATGATAATATTCGTCTTGACTCTGTGAAACAATGGGAAACAATCCGTACCTGTGAAACCACTAAATTGGCAATAGAATAAGGACGTCAGGTGTGCCCATAGGAGAGCCAAGTCTGGCTTGCCCTAGAAATGATAATTATTCAAACCGGTATTACATAGTAATTAATCTGGAGGCAGATTAGTGCCGGGCAACGCCACGATGGGCGTTGACTGATCGAGTTAGCGTTGAGTTAGGGATTTCGCTGCACGAGCTTGGCAGCCCCCGCAAGGTCGGCTATGCTCGTCCATCATCACCCTGTTTCCACCAGAACGGAACCCGTACGTAGCCCGGCTCGTTCCGGAGACCGGAATCGTTACATAATTAACGTGACTTCAGTTTAATTTTGCTGCAGACAATTAGCGCGACGAGCCATTCACCTTGGTTCATGTCTCTGGATGTTTCTGCTTCGGAATCGTGTCCTCTTATTTCCGTACAAATGTCGGTGACATTTGTTAGTTTGCCATTCGTGCAGTCTATTTCTGTTCGTTCACAAATATTTTCTGACACGACGTACGTTCGATGTATTCTCGTTGAAATTTCGAACGATATTATTATATGCACGATAATCGATAATTTTTGTAGTTTGATTCGGTTCGATGATACTCAGTCATTTTTTAATACTTTAACACTTTACCGACCGTGTATTAGCGGTGAATAAAAGTTAGCCGATTAATAGGCTACCGGTCGGTAAACTGTTAATATATTTCTTACATTCAACATCATATTTTTCATATTCAGTACTTTTTTGTATTCATATTTAAAATTTCACTGTTTCTTTTGCTAAACAAAAAATGATTTTCCTATTAATTGGAAGTTCTTTATTATTTTTCAAAATCTTGATCGATTGACACTCGATCAATATTTATAATTCAAAAGACATTCAAGATAATTTTATAGTGGATAATGCGATATATATATATATATATATATATATATGTATATATATATATATATATATATATATATATAGGTGTATGTATTCTTAATGATTAAATTTTGAGATATTTATAATTATAATTATTATAATATTATAATTATAATTACTTGTTATATCTACTAATCACTTAATTGTTGTCTTATATTAATAATAAGATACAGAAAAGAAAATAATTGAAACGTAAAATTGTAATATGAAATTATTCAATATATATAAGTATATAATCTATACTTGTAACAATTACAGCGGCGGAGAGCGATTCATCTTGATTAAAGTTCAAAACAATTTAACTTATAATTGTGTTTAACAATACAAGCAACACGCCATTAAGAAATTCTTTTTTTTTGTTCTAATAAATGAAGAATCAACCAAGAATGGCTACTTGAGAATAATTTATTTTTTTGATTATAAATTTATACCAAAAATTATAGCCCCATACTCAGGGATTTACGTTGACACTTATGACATAAATATCGATAAGATTTGAGAAATCCTCAAGAAAAAAAATCCTAATATATCTAACATACTGATGAATTCGAATTTTTTTTTTTTCGAATATGATTTGAAGTTAAAAATTCTTGGAAATCGTGGTTTTGGATGTTCTTGAAAGCTTTAAAAATCTTAATCGTTTTGGATATCTTGAAGTTTTAAGAGTTCTGATAGCGTGATGAGTATTCGACACCTCCAAGTATTACTGATTTTTTTCTTTTTTATACTTATATTTTATAATTTTTCATATCAGTTTGTAAGATACTTTATACTCATCATCCTGTCGTAATTCTTATTGAAAACCGAATTTTCAAGTCATCATCAAGATTTTTTAGACTTTCAAAACTCAAGACTTACCAAGAGTTTTAAGCTTCGAATCATGCTCGAAATGATTCGACTTTGACACTATTTTAAACTTCTGACTGCAAGCAAGTTGGAAATTGGAAATATGTAATCAAAAATATTCGTCAAAATAATTCACGAACGATTATTATAATTACAAAAAGTTGTTAGCGTACAGAGACGCTGAAATATAAATTTTCTTGTTAAAAATCAATTAATAATTACTTGTAAAATAGAAAGTTTTTCCAAATTGTTAATAATACAAAATAAACGTACAAATAACTATGTTTGAGAAACGATTGAGCTTTTAAATCATCCTTTCAATTGAAAATAATATAACATATAATGCGTATTGCATTATACATATATATAATATATACATACATATGATAAATTAGTTATACATTATTTGTTGCATGTTCAAACATGAGAATAGAAGAATAAACATTATAAAATATATTATATTTATCTATGTTTATTCTTCTATTAATGATTACACTGTCTTGTATTATATATACGCGTGAAATCTTTCAATAAAAATTTTGTAAAATTAATTGTTACGCTGAGAGTCCCAAAATCATTAGTTAGTTTCAGATTCCGCGAGGATTCCATCGTTCTTTGATCGAATTTTCCAATCAAATCTTCGGAGATATCCATTAAAAAAAAGAAAATAAAATATAAACGATTTACGGAAATTTGTTGGAAAAAAAAATGGCAATCCCGACCGTGACGATATTTCAGCGTTCGGTGGTTTCTGGCGTATCATTCGCGATATTTTCGGAAGCGTCCCTGGAGAAATCGCGGGATTTACCGGCAGGTCTTCACGGATGTCAGAGTAAATTTTTCGCTAGATGCCTGGATCGCGCCCCCATCCTGCAACCGAGCATCACCATCATAACGTGCAGATTATTCGTGCTAGATCGATCAATGATGTACACAGATCCGATTCGCCTTTCCTTCTCGCGCTCTTAACAATCCCCGCAGGAGCGGTTCATCATTTTAACTTGCAACTTTTTTGTTGGCATGTATGGATATGTATGGTGGCGTATGTCGGGACCAATTTCGGGTTGAAATCGCAGCGGGGCTGGGAAATTATTTGCTGATTTGGGTGCGGTGGTGGGGGGTTTGATAGTCGGAATTTAGGGTTGATACCCTATCGTGATGTATATGGATATTAACACTAGAACTACCGACAGTTACGACGAAGTTATTTCTACCAAAATTATTTTGATGTCTAATAAATAAAAATAAAATAAAATTCATTATGTTATTTCTTTAGTTATCACTGTAAAAATCATTGCATCGTTGCGGGGGAAAAATTGTAAAAATGAAATAGAAATTTTAAAATAAAATTGTATAAACCAGTCATTTTGACTGGTGTGGTAGTTCTAGTGTTAACATAACCTATTTCTAAGAATGTTCACGTGTTTCACGAGGAAATTTGCGCAAAAATTTCGAACGATGTCCAAGCTTTAGATTCGATAATTTTGTCATGCATTATTTTATTTATACAACAATTATATGAATTAACCTAAAATTATTCGATCTATATAATTCGGTAAATAATCTATAAATTTGTATTTGTATTGTATTAACATCTCTATTTCTAAGAATGTTCACGTGTTTCACGATGTCCAAGCTTTAGATTCGATAATTCTGTCATGCATTATTTTATTTATACAACAATTATATGAATTAATCTAAAATTATTCGATCTATATAAACCTGTAAATAATCTATAAATTTGTATTGTAGTTTATAATTTATATTTATAATTCATTCAGTTTTGCATTGCGAGCTAAGGTTTAAAGCTATTGTCAATCCTTTTCATAATCGTAAATTAATACCTTGATCAGTGAAAATGTGATTATAATTATAATTATAATTTACGATTCTAAAGTGAGATTCCACAGTTCTGTTTTAGGAACCTTGAAATTTAAAAATTTTTAATTTTCCGTAATATTTTTTCACCTATATGAAGAAATGATCACCCGATATGTTTATTTCCTCGTTTATACGCATTTAATATGTATAGTTACAATCTTTATGAATTATATGGATTATCAAAGAGAGTTTTTGTAAATTGACGTTGAACAGTGATTGATAAAGAGAATAAAAGTTATATATGTTATATAGTTACAATCTTTATGAATTATATGGATTATCAAAGAGAGTTTTGTAAATTGAGATTGAACAGTGATTGATAAAGAGAATAGAAGTTATATATGTTATATAGTTACAATCTTTATGAATTATATGGATTATCAAAGAGAGTTTTTGTAAATTGACGTTGAACAGTGATTGATAAAGAGAATAAAAGTTATATATGTTATATAGTTACAATCTTTATGAATTATATGGATTATCAAAGAGAGTTTTGTAAATTGAGATTGAACAGTGATTGATAAAGAGAATAGAAGTTATATATGTTATATAGTTACAATCTTTATGAATTATATGGATTATCAAAGAGAGTTTTGTAAATTGAGATTGAACAGTGATTGATAAAGAGAATAGAAGTTATATATGTTATATAGTTACAATCTTTATGAATTATATGGATTATCAAAGAGAGTTTTTGTAAATTGACGTTGAACAGTGATTGATAAAGAGAATAAAAGTTATATATGTTATATAGTTACAATCTTTATGAATTATATGGATTATCAAAGAGAGTTTTGTAAATTGAGATTGAACAGTGATTGATAAAGAGAATAGAAGTTATATATATTATATAATTACAATCTTTATGAATTATATGGATTATCAAAGAGAGTTTTGTAAATTGACATTGAACAGTGATTGATAAAGAAAATAGAAATTTACGTTCGAGTAGTCGACTAATATTAAATGCTAAAATACAGGGAAACTCGTTCTTGGATATAGATAAACGCAAAGTAACATACAAGCGATACGGTTACGATACATTTAGAATATATACGACAGAACATCTTGGGGGTTAACTTTGAATAATACAACGGTTTCGCTTATATTTAAAGCGAATAAAGTGAATTGAGCATGAGAGAAGCACGAAAGCACTTGAATAACGCAGAATTATTTCCATGGAATATTATTTTCCAATAGAAGTTGATTATCATCGAATTTATTTAGAAATTTTATTAACTAATGTTAACTATAAATTTTATTATCTAAGGACATCATCAGGAAAATTTAAGCAATATATTCCGAGCAAGTATTGCATATTTTTATTAATAAGAATTATTATAATATGTATAAAGTGTTTTCGATAATCTGGTGATACAGAAAGGAGAGTGATATTGTAAAACGAAAGAAAAAAACAAGTCGAAAATGAAGAGTAAAATTTTTGAAAATCTATCACTTGAATTTTATGCTTGAACTTTGGTAATTCTGGGCTGAACAAAAATGATTAATTAACAGGATGTGCAAAAATTATAGAACAACATTTTTTCATTTAAAGCTTTTCACTTTCAAGAAAATGAAATATGAAAGAAAGTGGAACATGTCTGGTTCGAAAAATTTTCTTGGTAATAACTTGTAAAACTTGATTTTTTCGAAAATGAAGCAAAAATTTTTGTATGTCTTTGCTTTGTAAAAATATACCTCCTGTTAATCTTTTCTTTTGAGTCTTTAAATTCTTTTAATTGGCAAAATTCAGACTGTACTCGATAGATTTTCAAATTCGATCTTCTCAGAATCGAAGCATTTTCGACTTATCTTTTCATGCAGAAATTCCCTCCCTCCCCCAATCGGAAGCATTACACTGTTCAAAAAATATCACTCATCAGAATTCAACGATTAAGAAAATGACAAAATTGCTCATTTGCGCGCTGTATTTTTCAAATCAAACCTTAGTAAGAAAATTGTTGGCTGTTTTTTTTCCTTTTCATAGATGCTATTACGCGCCAAAAAAAGTGTCAAAAGTGTTCAAATATATTTCGAAAAAGTACATAATAGATCTAACATGATTTAACGTCACAGAGTCCAAGAGTCCACTGACCAAAAACTATACGTGTTAAAATAGAAAAAAAAGTATCTACAACAACATCTTCATCTGTAAGAACTGACGTGCAAAATTATCGTACTCAATCAGAATTATGATTAGGAATCGCGAAATGCAATATTCAATGATTTCTAAGGCAATGGTAACATGTCGTACGGCTAGTGGCGAGGTACTTCCGGATTAAAAGGTTGTTCAGTCGATGAAAATTACCATAGGTGGGGCTCTCGTAACGCGAAAACTCGCAGGCCAAAGGCACTGAGTTTTTATCGTGAGCACGTGGGGGCTTGCTTAATTTTATGCGATTTTTTATCGACGCCTCGTAATATCGATAATGCAAGGCACTGCTGTTTCACCTCTCGCCCCTCCCCAAGTGGTTCGTACGTAGGTCGAAGGGTGGCTTATATCAAGTTATAGGAGTTTGAGAAATGATCGCCGCATCGGAGTCTGCTATCCTTTCTTTTATCCTTATCAGTCGAACCTGAACCAACAGCGCTCGAAAGTTTTTTTAACTTAATTCCCGTTGATCTTTCATTTCCTTCGGGCACGAAAGTCGATGAAAAACTGAATTGTAGTTTTTAGTAATTGTTCGCGATTGCTGATTTAATTGATATATTGTAAATATTGATTTTATATATATTATCATTGATTGATTGATGTGTTGAACTTCGATGGAAATCGTTTGGAAATTGTTGATCGAAAACTGTACTGCTTGAAAGATTTGAAGTATCTTTTGCTATATATGGTCGATACATTTCTTTTTACCTGAAAAGAGTCAATAAACTTTCATGTGAAGATCTTTTATTGTCGATACTTCTTTTGCTAATTAACTTCTCATTTCTATTTAAAAATTATTTTCCTTTGCCTCTTTCTTTTATACTCAGTTACTTATTTGTTAGTATCTCTTAGCATTCTAATTTTAGTTCTGTTTACAATATTATTGAACATTATGCATAGGGTATCCTGTATTTTAATGTTTAAATATCAACAGTGTATTTTATAGGCAAAAGTAAAACCAATTAAGATATTTCACATATTTTATTCTTTTGATATTATTTGCAATGTTCAACGTTTTCTATGAAACTTCTAGAATACTGTGACTTGAAAAACGCTTGTTATTATTAATATTCTGAAACAAAGATCTTTGAACGACATTTTGAATACAAGCATCCTTTTGCTAGTATTTTAGATTGGTCGAGTTAAAACTAGAGAATTATAGTTAGTTACAAATATTAATATATCAAAATATTAATTGCTACTGAAGCAGAAATAGATAATAAAGTCGTGTATCTCTTTTGGATTTTTTTAAATCGTATTCTAATCAATAAATAAGTAATGATTTTCTAATAAAATGGTTTTATTGGTTCGCTATTTTTAATTAATTTATAGCTGTGAATTGTATTTTGTATTTTGTTTGTGAGATTCATTTTATGTTTTCACATATAAAAATTTCTATATTCGTATAATTCTTATATAAAAATAAACTTTTCTTATTAACATCATTCAAGATTTCTGTATTCTTGATTTTCATTTTTTTTCAGTTTTGTGTTCACTTTTTATATCTTCGTCAAGCCAAATTCTTTTTTTCTTTTTTGTTAATTCAATTCAGTACATAGAGAATATGGTTTCAATAAGGTAAGTTTCTAAGAAAATTCATTAATTTGAAAAGTTCGTTGATTATGCCACGATGTGAAACTATAGATTTTATTCATAATAATATATATAATTCAATAATAATATATATAAAATCAATATAAGTCTTTAAAAAATTATCGAATGATCCAAGTTCTTTTCAAATATGTAGTATATCTTTTAATAAGTAATGCAATAAATAAGTGTAAAATATAGTAAAATTTTATGCTTGTAACGATCAAAAAGTAGTATTACGAAGAATGATAGTTCTTCTAATACAATAAATAAAATAACGTGATAAAAGACGTTTCATAGTCTTCTAATAATATTTAGCTATTTAATTGCAATTTAATGTCTAACCTAGTACATAAAATATCATTTAATTCTTTTTTTAATTCTAATTATACGTACGTGGCACAAATATATACGTACATATGTTATATGTACATTATAAATACATACGTAATAACACGTGCATTCCTACTCGAAAATCTTGGGACACCATATTTTTGATAGATATTTAAAAATAGATACTTTTAAACTGCCCATATATTTTATAATAAATTGTTAATATATCAACACGTACGATATATTATATAATCTTTTGTGTATTTTGAAATAAACAGTGTAAATATATATTTAGCATTTTATTCGAAGACTTTTGAGCGATATTTCTTACCTTATCTCAATAAAGAGTTATCAGAAGCTATTTCGTGACCTTGAAAAATTTTGCTTTTCCCCCATTTTTACATAAAACGTTAAAAATTTCAATTTCCGTATAAAATAAATTTCGAAGGTAGGAAACGAATATGCAATTATGGCAAGTTTCCATGTTTGTATCCATACCATGTACCAATAAGACGAGAGAAGCTTGGTTCGAAAGAAATGATATTTTGTTCCTTCCGCGAAACTTGTTTTTCTTCTTTTTAACATTCTCCGAAGTGTGGAAATAAATCCCAAAGATGGCTAACAACTTCTCGTTGTTACAACCGAACCTGAAGTAATTTCCTCGGATTGGAACTGCATTTTATATTCCTAGAAACGTTTAGTTTTCATTTCCCTAAGTTAAGTATATACTAACAAACTGCCATTATTGCGGTGCAGTTATCCCTGCATTTTCGAGCTAACATTTGGCGAAATAAATATTTCAAATATTATTTAATATCTTAGATTCTGAAATGATTTTGGTATTTTAAATATAAGGATGCAAAATTTCGGCAAACGAAATATTTTCATTTTAGCAATCTGCACCATAAAATAGAGTATTTCATTTTGATAATGAAACATAAAATAAAATATCTCATTTTAATTCTGAAACATTCATTTCAGTTTGAAATGAAATATTTTATTTTAATATATATAATTTAAATACTATTTAATAATATTATTAAATATTATTTAAATTTTATTTAATTATTATTAAATATTTAATATTTTATTTTAATTCCGAAACATTCATTTCAATTTGAAATGAAATATTTCATTTTAATTCCGAAAATATTCATTTCAGTCTGAAATGAAATATTTCATTTTAATATATATAATTTAAATATTATTTAATAATATTATTAAATATTATTTAAATTTTATTTAATTATTATTAAATATTTAATATTTTATTTTAATTCCGAAACATTCATTTCAATTTGAAATGAAATATTTCATTTTAATTCCGAAAATATTCATTTCAGTCTGAAATGAAATATTTCATTTTAATATATAATTTAATATTATTTAATAATATTATTAAATATTATTTAAATTTTATTTAATTATTATTAAATATTTAATATTTTATTTTAATTCCGCATTCATTTCAATTTGAAATGAATATCTCATTTTAATTCTGAAACATTCATTTCAGTTTGAAATGAAATATTTCATTTTAATATATATAATTTAAATATTATTTAATAATATTATTAAATATTATTTAAATTTTATTTAATTATTATTAAATATTTAATATTTTATTTTAATTCCGAAACATTCATTTCAATTTGAAATGAAATATTTCATTTTAATTCCGAAAATATTCATTTCAGTCTGAAATGAAATATTTCATTTTAATATATATAATTTAAATATTATTTAATAATATTATTAAATATTATTTAAATTTTATTTAATTATTATTAAATATTTAATATTTTATTTTAATTCCGAAACATTCATTTCAATTTGAAATGAAATATTTCATTTTAATTTTTGAAACATTCATTTCAGTCTGAAATGAAATATTTTATTTTAATTCTGAAGCATTTATTTTAGTTCTGAAACGTAAAATAAAATATTTTATTTTCGTAATTCGAAACAATCTTTTTTAAGTCATTTATCTTTTTTTTTGTAAAAAAAACAATCTTTTTTATTCATTCTTTGACCTGAAACCTGAAAGTTTCTATCGCTGAGATATATCGAAAGAAATCACAAATATTTTTAATAAAGTTGAAAATGTTCTTTTTTTTTGTATTTTAAAACTCTGAAAAACAACATTACCTACTTCTTCCGTTTTTCATTTTTTTTTTCACGTAGAAAAATCATGCTTTCCCGTACGCGATATTTGAAGACAGACCAGGAAATTATTTATACTCTTAAAAATATTGATTAATATTTAAAATAAAGAAATAATATTTAAATAATAGTATTTAAAATAATATTTAAAATAAAGAAAATTAGTGAAATATTTTAAGATAAAATGCATTCGGTATTCTTTAAGTAAAATCTTATTTTCAAATACTATTTGAAAAATTTATTACATGAAATGAAATATTTCATTTTCAAAGTTATAGACATACTTTAAAATAAACTGGATTATTTACTATATATATAAAATAATATTTTGTATAGCACTGTGTTCAATCATGATTCCTTGAAAGGCTTTAACTTAATCCTCCAATATTTCACATTCGCAAATTGAGAATAACAAAAAATGAAGGAAAATACGTGTTAAACGTTTCAAAAATATAATTTTAACAATGTTCAATAATTTTAATAATGCAACGATTACCTCATACAATTTCAAACTTGTTATACTATATTATAATTATTATAATAATTGAGTATAAATATGTATAAATTAATAATTATAAATATAATTGATTATTATAATAATTGATTATGTGGACAGTTCAAAAGTTAATTAGTGTTTTTTAGTATAGTATCTTTTATTAAAATATCGACTCGTGCCATATAATTATTATAATATAATAACTGTTATATCGACCATAATTGCAGTTATATCGACTGATGGTTTAAAAAGAATATTTGCACGGGGTAAATCGTTTTTATTTAGAGAAGAAATATATGTTGAATAGCTTCAAAAATCTTTATGTATTGATTCGTTGTGCTGGAAAATTGACAGAACATTTTTGAAAATTTTTTAAAAATGAGATGTAATAAAAATGAAAATATAATATATAATTAACGTTAAAGAAGCTGAAATAAGCAACGTTTAATTAAAAGTTTTGTTTATTGCTAACTCAGTTAAAGCTATTATTAAATAAATCATTATTTTGAAAAGTGTCACTCTTAGAATATAAAAAAAGGAAATTACCTTAGAATATCTGTATAAAATTTATCTGTACAAAATTGTGTTATACAGAAAATCATAATTATCTTACTTTCTCATTTTGTGTGGAATAAATATTCATTTTTCATAAAGAAAACAGGAAAGTAGTTTTTAAAAGATATATCTCACACAAGCTGTTATTATTACTTTTCCAGAATAAATTTATTAATGCAAAATATATGTAGTTTGTATGTTTGAAGGTGAGAAAAAATAGACAAAAGTAAAATAACTATTTGACAAGTTCATAAAAATCTAGAAACGTAGAAATGTGTAAAAATACCCAAAATAATATTCGCGAAGCACCTACGTTTACAAAAAATATGATTTTCGTGTAAACATTTGTAATTCGATGAAATATTTATAATTGGTGAAAAAAAGAAAATTGATAAAACTCTTGCAGAACAAGCAAGAAACTAACAGAACAGAAAATTTCATAGGATTTGCAACTTTTTAACGAAAACTCGAAAAAATTGACGCGATGAATTACAAAAAAAACGTTTGTATAATAATTATAAGGTATGCAACATTAAAACAAAAGAGATACATGTATAAGAAAAATAAAGACGAATAACCCTGCCAATAAGATGAATAGGAAGAGAAAATAAAAAAACGAAGAGAAGAAGAGAAAGCATGATAATTATGATTTTCTGTATAACACAATTTTGTTTTTCAATTTTCTACAGATAAATTTCATACAGACATTCTAAAGTAATTTCTTTTTTATATTCCAAGTGTGACGCTTTTTAAAACAATGATTTATTTAATAATAGCTTTAACCGAGTTAAAGAATTTTTATCTATACGATCTTTGATAGAAATAATTTACACAGAAAAGAACGAGATAAATAATAAATGTAATTGAAGAATCAAAGAGTTCGTAAAAAATAGAAAATAGAAATAATAAAGATATTGAACGTTATATAATTTGTTATATAAAATGTGACAGAAGAATAGTTCACTAAAATGTAAACAAACATTGCATTCGTGTAAGAAATAAGAGTCGGCTAAATGATAATTTTACAAGATGAATATATACGTATATATCTTCCTAGAATCCGTTTGAAAAATCGTTGTCTGTTATGTTAGTTCAATTACGTTGCTCGATATATGCTAGATATACTATGTTGTATCGACTGTTTTCTAAATACGTAGCTACTGGGACTGGGTCGAGCCAGGAATATGGATAACCTTTTATAATGCATGCCGTCTCGTAAAGATTCATACCGCGAGATAGTATTGCGCCTGAAATTGCACGTCTAAAATGGATTCCCAAGGTAGCGTACGTAGAATACGCGAAGCCATTGTTCCAGAAGACAGGCTTCTTCTTACGTATTTTTGTCCCAACTGAATGTGAATCGAATTGCGAACGAGTTCGTTTCAATTTTCTTCATTGCCAGCCTGAAGAGTTCCTCGCAATGAGAATATATCCAGGTGGTGAAAATGATTATTCCCTTTCGATAGCCTTCCAATCGAATCCACGTTATCGATCGGTTTTCTTTTTCTTTTTCTTTTTTTTGCGCTTTTGATAGTAAATGTAAAATAATAGATCGATATAACCGAATAAATGTAAGTACCAAGGACAAAAATGGTAAAAACGCGTCGTCGAGATTGTCTCGATGAAAGAAATGAAAGAATTTTTATCTACACGATCTTTACACAGAACGAGATAAATAATGAAAATAATTGAAGAATCAAAGAGTTCGTAGAAATAGAAAATAGAAATAATAAAGGTATTGAATGTTATGTAATTTGTTATATAAAACGTGAAAGAAGAAACAGATAGTTCGCTAAAATGTAAACTGGAACTATATATACTGTCACTAAAAGTTCATAAATTAGTTTTCGAGAAGATTGATCGAAGGACATTTTTAGTCTTTCTGTCCGAATATTTTGAAAAAGTTCTGTATCATGTTTTTAACTTTTACTTCAATAATGATGATATCTTTATAAACGGAAATTAGGTTATAAATTTTCTAAATTTTTTTTTAATAGCACTTTATTTGAGCAACACAATAATTTTGTATTAAAATAAAACTATAATATATTATTTCTAACATCAGAAAAAGTTTATAAAACTTTCAGTTCAGTTTATGTGAAATAAAAGCACTACCAGTTTCAAAATATTCAGATTCAATTGTAAGTTTGCACCATTCGAATACAATATTTGGTAAAACATGAATTTATCATAACTCTTCAACTATGCAAAATGACTAAATGAAAACTTAAGTAAATATTAAGTAAATATTATTCAATTTTGTAAGAGCTATTCAAATGATCAAACACTAATGTTTTAATGTATTTTATTTTTAAAAAAATGAGAGAAGTTCTCTTTGTCTTCTAGCTGTATCAGAAAAAATTCTTATTCCCTAAATACTTAGCTTTTTCGTCTTATTGAACTGTAAAAAAAATTGTTCGACGTCTGCTAATAATTTCTAAAAAGATATCTCACTTTATATAGAGGGTGGACTAGAATATACATATATTACAAGACGTATATTAATAAAGCATACGTTCATAAGAGAAAAGTAGAAGGACAGAGACTGAAAAACGGAAGTTTTCATATTTTAACGCATCAAATCGCTCTCGCTGTTAAAAAAAAATTATTTGTTACTTACAAAAAAACAAAAATGTACACGAAATATATATAACATGACATGTTGAATATAATTTAACTGTATAATTCTATTTTCACGATAGTTCAATAGAGTTTCTCAGCTTTCGCTTCTAATTTCCTCTCGTCGTAGTTTCTTCGCGAACAGATGTTTTCTCGCAATTTCCTCCTTAATTATTAATGAAAAAAAAAAGTCTCATTAGAATTCAAAATTCAAATTCTTTTCGCTTCTTGTTTCTCGCAGCGACGGCGGCGACCAATATCGCTGCAACGAATCCACGGTGCGCAGAAGACAATTTATTTTGAAGGCCGCAAACTCTATTACCGAGCTGAACGTGCTCGGTAAAGTAATGACTTTCTCTAGCCCGCTGTCACAGCACGCTGTTGCATCATCAAATGACTCTAACTTGAGTCATTCTCTCGGCTGCACGAGCAAAGGTTATGTCTCAAGCTCACTAGGTCACCGAGGATGAAATCAAGTTATGCTACTTTTACATCTGTCGTTTATTGAACACTGCTTGTTATAGTTACGTTATTTGTATTTCTTAAGTTCGAACGTGTTTGAGATATCGGTTGTTGGTAATTAATCGAAGCAATCGAACTTTTAGGTTAGGTTTAGGTTACATTATTGTTACGTTATTTGTATTTCTTAAGTTCGAACGTGTTTGAGATATCGGTTGTTGGTAATTAATCCAAGCAATCGAATTTTTAGGTTAGGTTTAGGTTACATTATTGTTACATTATTTATATTTCTTAAATTCGAACGTGTTTGAAATATCGGTTGTTGGTAATTAATCTAAGCAATCGAATTTTTAGGTTAGGTTTAGGTTACATTATTGTTACGTTATTTGTATTTCTTAAGTTCGAACGTGTTTGAGATATCGGTTGTTGGTAATTAATCCAAGCAATCGA
The DNA here is from genome assembly GCA_032399595.1 of Tetragonula carbonaria. Classification (NCBI taxonomy): domain Eukaryota; kingdom Metazoa; phylum Arthropoda; class Insecta; order Hymenoptera; family Apidae; genus Tetragonula; species Tetragonula carbonaria. Next base: position 669,335 of record JAUCRC010000019.1, on the reverse strand, counting down.
ACTTTTAGATTAGGTTTAGGTTACATTATTGTTACGTTATTTGTATTTCTTAAGTTCGAACGTGTTTGAGATATCGGTTGTTGGTAATTAATCCAAGCAATCGAATTTTTAGGTTAGGTTTAGGTTACATTATTGTTACATTATTTATATTTCTTAAATTCGAACGTGTTTGAAATATCGGTTGTTGGTAATTAATCTAAGCAATCGAACTTTTAGGTTAGGTTTAGGTTACATTATTGTTACGTTATTTGTATTTCTTAAGTTCGAACGTGTTTGAGATATCGGTTGTTGGTAATTAATCCAAGCAATCGAACTTTTAGGTTAGGTTTAGGTTGAAAAGTCTTAGGAGAAGCGTTATGTTGATATTTCGAGAATAGAAAAATCATAACGACAAAGAATCTGTATAGTTTTAATAAAAAAAAATTCATCATCTCCTTTTATTATCGATAAATGCTGCGTAAATTGAAAATGAAGAATGTTCTTCTAAATTTGCTGAAACTTTGCGACTTTTAATTTTCATTCCGCATTTGCAGCTGCACACGTTGTAAATATAAAGATACGCGTCTAATGTAACATAAAACGAATACATAAATGCAGGTATTTATTACGAGGCTAGTTATAAACATAGAATCCCGTTAACCAAGAATAATTACGATTACGTACAAATCCATCACTATATTAAAAAAAAGAAGAAAATTATCATCGCTTTGAGTTTTATTTATTTGCCATTTTATCGATAAAATGCAGCGAACAAAGTATCCGCAAGTGTTCATTGTAAACATTTCGACGAGCAATACGTTGGAAGAATGAATGAAAGCGGTTGTTGCAAAGTAGGGTAGAAATATATATATATATATATATATATATACCTCTCTTATATGAACAAAACTTTGGCTTGATATCAAGGCGTAGACCCGTTTCTTTTATGGGAATATCGCGCGCGCGCGCGCAATGCTGCGTTTTTATTTATGCCGGCCATTTTGCGGCATGACGGGTGGCCATCTTGTTTTTATGGCCACCCCGCGGGAAATGTCGTCTAACCCTCGTTTCTATCCACGCATGCAGATACAAATCCCTTGGCATTTTATCTTCGGAACTCATTTTGGTCTTTTGTCGTTGTTCATCGGGAAATAGTCTGCGAATTCACATTCACGTGTTTCCCCGTCTTCCATTACGGTTCCAGGAAGAATTCACCGTACGTAGTGAAGTAGCATGAAAACGAGCGCTTCTCTTTGTTTTATTCACGGCTGATCCGTCGATCTGTCCTGATTACATTTTTAAAGACATTCTTGCCTCCCTACGAAGGCACGATCCATTTACTCTTAAATTGAAGTAACTCTACCCTCTGTTGTTGTTCTTCGTCTTCAGCTACGGCTTTTCGCCATTTGCAAACTGTTTTGCAAACTTTTTCCTCCCCCTTTTATTCTTTCGAGGCGAAAGTTTCGAGGAAAACACGAGTTTCGAGCTGTTGTAACTTCTAACATCGCGATTGCAAAAGGGAATTCCAAGCATTTGCTTGATATAAATTTTTCTTTCTCTGACTGCTACTATCAGATAGCTTAGGTTTATAATTTTGCATTTTTCACGAATATAAGCAAAGACATCTTGTTTATAAGTATTTTATATATTTTTCACGTACATTTTCTAGAGTTTTGGAACTTTGGTTTTCCTAAAACTATAACTATTTTTTATATCGTGGAAACTGTTTTTGTATAATAGAATGTTTTGTATTATTTTAATACATTCTTTGGTAAATAGCGTTAATTTAAATGTTACAATTATATAATACATATTTGTATATGGACTAAAATATAGAATATATTACACTAACAATTAAAAGAACTTAAATTAAAATTTACAGTATTTCAGAAACTTACATTTTCAAAGATAAATAAAATACTTGGATCTATTAATGTTCCACATTATAGGTGATCTTCGCATAAAATAAACAGTATGTTAAAAAATAAGATATTTGATTTGAAAATTAAAAACTAAAATATTCCTCATTCGTGCAGCAGTTTGAAAAAAATTAAGTCATTAGCGAGTGTCTCACTTATTAAATTTACATTCTATGTAAATTCGAGGTATTCTATTTTTTTTTTTTTTTTCAAATCGGCATGCCTACGTTCGCGTTAAATTATTATAACGCTTGAAATTGAAATTTTTATCAAACAGCATTTACGACTGTTGCAAATAATGCGCGTGAGAAAACACGTCGCGTGTGCAACAAGAATTATGGCGTTTTATATGCATGTAGCTATTAAACTTTGAAATTAAGATGTTATCGCACGGTATACTCATATTAAGTGTGATCTAAATACAAGTTACGAACATACTACACGTTCTAATTAACAGTCTCTGTCAGAGTACATTTCGAAGAATACGAAATATTGTATTCGCCTTAATAGAATGTTGGCGTTCTAATTATTTATATGATTATTTATGCCCTCGAGCGTAATTATGTAATTCGAGTACCTACAATACATGCATTGAATTTTAATTTATGATAATAAATTACATTTCGAAGGAAAAAAGAGAGAGAAATGATAATTAAACATTATTAGATATATCCGTCTAAGTTTTTGCTTTTCTAGAATCTAAAATCACATTGTACAATTCTTGTGAAATAATTGATTAAGTGGATATGCGGAAGAGTACAAAAAATTAATTATGTAAGAGCAGAGTTTGAGGAATAAAAGATATCTAATTATTTAAATATTTTTGAAAATTTATTTTGAAAATATTTTGAAAAATATGATTTATGAAATTTTCACGAATAGAGAAGAATATATTGTACAGCTCATTTAATAGTTTCATGTGTGAAATATTTAATGGTATTGTAACATTGAGATATTAGATGAGATTGTTAATCTTTTCATATAATATGATTATATGAAATTATATATTACCTACTTTCTATCTTTTCATGTAATATGATTACTTACTTTTATCATGGGAAGAGACTAACATATGTAATAATGATAATAATCATAATAAGTTGATAATAATAATATATTTAGTATAATAATAATAAATATATAAAATGTTTTAACAAAAGTATTAAAAAAAAATTCTTCTAATCAATAACATTTATAAGAGTAACAACAACGATACTAATAAATATCTTTATTAATTTATCTACATTTTAAAATGCTTCAATTCCTTCAGAATTTCATATATAGATATAACATAAATCTGTCTATCCTTTTTTTCTACATATAAAATAAACAACATATTTAAAAGAAGAACTTTAAATAACTTAAAAAAGAACTTTAAATAACTTTATTCTTTTGTGAAGCAGCTCAATTATCTTTTCTTCTAAAAGCAATATATAGGTTAGGTTTAGGATAGGCTTATATTTAGGTTAGGTTTGTATTTAGGCAATATATAGGTTAGCTTAGGTTAGGTTTATATTTGAATTTTCGAACATGATCTTCGCCAAAGTATCAATACAACGTAAGCACATGTTTGCTAATACAGATTATTTTACGAAAATAGTAAAAACTTATTCGGAAAAAGTTCAACCAATTCGATCAATAACTGTTTTTCATAAACTTGCCGTTAATTTCACAGATTTCAATCACCATCTCGAATTCATCTCATGAAAAATTGAAGGCTCATTAACGTTAACCACAAAGTGTAAAGAAATTAGCTAGGAATTAACTCTAATTTATAATATATATACATTATACATTATACATTATATACATTATACATTATACATTATACATTATACATTATACATTATACATTATACATTATATATATTATACATTATACATTATACATAATATATATTATACATTATACATTATACATTATATATATTATACATTATATATATTATACATTATACATTATACACTATACATTATACATTATACATTATACATTATACATTATACATTATACATTATACATTATACATTATACATTATACATTATACATTATACATTATACATTATATATTATATATATAAATTTATACATTATATTATACATTATAATTATACATTATACATTATAAATTATACATTATACATTATACATTATACATTATACATTATACATTATACATTATACATTATACATTATACATTATACATTATACATTATACATTATACATTATACATTATACATTATATATACATTATACATTATACATTATAATTATACATTATACATTATACATTATACATTATACATTATACATTATATACATTATACATTATACATTATACATTATACATTATACATTATACATTATACATTATATATATTATACATTATACATTATACATAATATATATTATACATTATACATTATACATTATATATATTATACATTATATATATTATACATTATACATTATACACTATACATTATACATTATACATTATACATTATACATTATACATTATACATTATACATTATACATTATACATTATACATTATACATTATACATTATACATTATATATTATATATATAAATTTTATTTTAGCTTACACGAATTTTCCTTTCCCTTTCCCCTACATTTTTCTTCTTTTTCTCCCTTTCTTTCTCCCCTCGGTTGTTCTTCATACTATTTCTCCTGTTGGACCTCTCGTCCTCGCTGAGAATCATTCCTTTTTAGAGACATTGAAACGTTACCACGTTACCAGCTTAGCGCTGTCATAAACGCTTACATCGTCAAGGTAAATACTTCGACCGCAAAGACTCCGTCGCCGTGGTATTTTGACCAAAATTGCGCGGTAACAGGTTTCCCAAGGTGAAGCCAGCTATAGCTATTGGACAAGTTTTAGTAGCCAGACTATCATTAGACACGCTAACGACGAGGCTCGGTCAACAGGATGTGATATCCCGAGACAGCCACGAAAAAGAATATTGGCCTGATATTGTTCGTACGCACGAACGATATCTTTCTCCTTTTCTTTTGCTTTCTCTTCCGTTTGTTTTGCTTCTGTTTTAACTTTTGGATTTTCAAATTGGACACTGAGTGCTGATTTCCGCATTGAATTCCTTGTAAGTGGAGTCTTGATCATCTTTGAAGATGTTTCTTCGTTTTTGATTCAGTTGCAAAATTATATTCAGAATTGTTCAGTATTTTTATTTACAGAATGATTGGACGAAAAGGACGATTCTACATGTAAAATTAACAAAGTCGTGAAAAGGACATTTCTTCATTTGCGAAATGAAAAGTTTGTTTCGTGGAAAATATTGAATTTATGAATTTATCGAGTAAGTGTTACATTTCTTTAATTTCACATTGGACAGAAGTGAACAATTGACACAACGATATTCTACGTTAACAAATAATGGATTAATGGAAAAGCAATATGGAATAAAACTTTTTTTCGTTTAATAGAATATGCATTATAATTATAAATATTTTAAAATGTTTAAAGTACAGTAAATATCGATAAAAAAGTTTTAAACAATATAAATAACATATAAATGAAATATTAAGAGTATAAAAAAAGTTGTGAAATTATAATACCATAAAATGAAGAATGCGCTTTTATTGTAACGTTATATTTTATAAAAATTAAATATTCTGTCTCACAAACAAAACGCAAATTTCGCATGGCAGTCAATGTATTAAGGCTTCATTTTTTAAAAAACAAACTGAATATGTCGTTAAAAATCGTTTTATGTTTCGTACAAAATTGTATTCAAATTTTAATTCAAATGTACTTGACAAATTTTCAAATTCAATTTTCTCGGAATCGTTATATAAAAAAGATTTAATTTCATATTTTTAGTATACTTTTCCATGGAAAATTACTCTCTTCTCAATTGTATCATGCAAACTGAAACAGTTTGTATAATAATATTCTACAAATATATTTTCTATACAATACCTACATAATAATTTAAATATTTTGTTTCTTGAAGAAAAAAATTTCCAAATCGATTAACTTTTATATTAATTTATATATTATTTGATTCCTTTTGAATTTAATAGAATTCATTTATATTAATCTCACTTTTTTCTCATCTATGTTATCTATACTCGAATCTAATCGTATCTTTTCTGTTATTAATGAATTTCTTAAATTTAAAAAAAACATATGAAATATATGAAATAGTCTGATACATCGTTTCAATGTTTAAGCTTTCGATTTTAAAGAATTTCTTTACTTTTGCTTTTAAATAATTTCAGTTGTTCTCTAACTCTTAAATTTGACAAATTTTTGAAAATCTTACTGAAAAACTTTCTTTACAACGAGAGCAAAATCAAGACGTAAAAATTCGAGGATCGTGGTAGATTTCACTGTAACAACACTTTTTCGATCATTTTCTACTTGGTAGTATTTTTTTAACAATAAGAAATACTTCCTATTTGAACAAAATACATATAAAAGAGATTTTCATTGGTACGCGTGATTTCTCCTTTAATTTTTACGTTTAAAGTTTCTTTTTTTTAATTCCTTTGTTTATTAACACTTTACCGACCGGTAGCCTATTAATCGGCTAACTATTCGCCGCTAATACACGGTCGGTAAAGTGTTAATATCGTACAACAATATATTTGTATATATTAATATACGATATTACCGGTCGGTAAAGTGTTAAAATATATAAATATATCATTACACGATATCGACACTTTACCGACCGATAGCGGTAAATAGTAGCCGATTAATAGGCTACCGGTCGGTAAAGTGTTAAAATGAGAATGAAGTTGAAATATATAAGGATCGTAGAATTAAACGACAATAAGATATAAAATATTGAGCGACGAAGTGTAACGATTTAGGACACCTAAACCTAACCTAAACCTCTGCATCAAAAAATGGTCAAGATGAGGGGCGCACAAAACGAACGAACAAGGTTTCTTCACATCGAAAAAATTTCTCGAACCCCTTTTTTATCGATCAAGCAACAAAAATCCTTCCCTCGACCCCGATAATTTCCAGTGTCTCATTAGGTCTCTCCGGATTTATCGTACACGAGTCGCCTTGGCTCGATCTGGCTTTCCAATTCGTAAATTCGATGTTCCCTATCGTGGAAGGAGTAACGATCGTCGGTGGCGTGCGTGCGTCCGGCTATTCTACGAAAGTAATTACGAATGAATTACAAGAGAGACAGCAAACCGTACCAGTATATACACAGCATGATAATGTAACGGAGAGCATAATGACCGGTACGCGATTATCGTCCTAATAAGCCGGAGTGACGCAAGAGAGAGTCTCCTTTTTTTCCTCCCTTTCTCTATCTTTTGCTCATTGAATAAGAACGCGGAGAGGCGAATGAGCGGTTACAGGAATTAGACGATTGAGCAAAGCTCCTTTCGAACGAGGAGACGAAACACGAGGGGGGGGGGACAAGGCGCGAAGAATAATCTTGTTCTTCAACCGCTGAAGCAAAAGTGGCCCCCTCGGTTTCCCATAGATACTTGAAATTAGGCTTCCTGAAATGAACTTGAGAAGTTTGTTATTATCCCTCGTCTATTACGTGTGTAATGCTCAGAGATCTACGTTCACCGACCGTCTCGATTAGCAGCCGGATGTTTTAGCCTTGGTAACTTGTTTCTCAAGTATGTGTCTCTTATTGTCCCTTTGCCTGGTTGTTTCGTCAGTTTCTTTGAATCTCGATATTCCAAAGTGTCCGACAAATTGGATCGTGTCTGAGGAAAGTAATTCGTGAAGCAGTAAGCACGTTGAGACATGCACGTGAACATAACCAAAACATAAATATATGTATATACATACTTTTGTAATGAAATTATGAATTAGTAAAATTTTGGGCTGGCCGATGAAGTTATTACAATAAGAAATGAAATTGTTTTGAAAACAATTGTCAGAGATATGTGTATTTAAAATGAATTTTGTTCACATTTTGTTGTATATCTGATGCTTACAATTGGAAAATTTTAAAAATAAACTTCAGTTATTGTAATATAATTATGATAATATATATAATTATGAATTCAATGCTTATTAACTTCGTAAAAAGAAATTCTTGACATTACTTTGCAAATAAACTCTCTATTAATAATATAATAAACTGATGTGGAATTCCAGAATTCCTGTGATTCTGTTCACCCAAGATAGAAGAAACCAAAAATAGTTTCAATTAGGATAAATTTGATTGAATACGTAAAATCAAAGGAAAAAGTTATATAATACAGACAGTAGTTTTTTTTTTTTAATATTTTCTATGTCACACTAATGCTACAGATTAAAAAAATGGGAGGAGGGAAAAGAAAAGTTTATTTCTAGAATTAATATTCTATTGGCAGGTATTGAATATAGAAGATAAGTACATTTTAAATTAGGTGTTTATATGTCAGCTTAGTATATCCAGTCTTTAAGTAAATGAGTGTAATTCCTTCTTTTCTGTTGTTTTGTATTTGTTGGTGAATACATTTATGTACATGCATGCTTTTAGCTGCGGTCCAGGTATTGTTCCATTTGTTTTTTTATTATTTCTTTGTGGTGGTTGATTTGATCTTCACAAAGAATTAGAATGTGTTTATGTTTGTGAGTAGATGAAGGTGCTGTAGGTTCTTTTGCTGCTGCATTTCTTTTCTTACTATCCCTTGGTGAGCTGGAATCCAAGTAACGGTGTTAACAGGCTTTGGTGTTAGATCAGTCATGATGTAATCTCCTGTATGGTGGTTATTAATTCGTTTCTTTTTTCTCTTTTGGTCTCATTATGGCTTCTATTGCGCTTATGTAATTGGTATAGATGACAACCTGTGCTTTGTTATTTAAGTGAGACTACTTTAAAGAATGGCGTAAGCTTCAGCAGTAAAAATGAATGATGGTGTCGGAAGGTTTTGTGTTATTTTGTGTTATTTCATCTGTAATGACGGTGTATCCAACTCCAGAGTCAATATAAATCTTGCTATGGTGAACGTAGTTTAATTCTAGAAATTGGGCCCTATAGTTGGTTGAATTAAGAATATTTTTAAGGAGTTCAACGAGACTGATGTTTGTTGGGATGCTTCTATTGTTCAGCAAGGAATTTCAGATGGTGGAGAACATTTTGAAGGTAGTGGTTTGTAGAATTTTGTTAATTCTAATATGGAAGGGAGAGGGAAGTGTGGATTTATTGCTATAGAATGCTTTGTATCTATTGAAGAAGATATTATAATAAGTAAGGTTGTTTGGAGTGGATGAAATTTTTATTGCAAATTTATATTTGAGACTTAGGAACTTTCTGGATTCTAGAGTCATTTCTTTGGCTTCGAATAGTATACCGTATTGGTTTATTAGCAAACTGTATTGGTTTGTATTTAAAAGTATTTATTTGATTTAAGATACCAACGAAGCCTTCAGTTTACGGCTTTTTCAAATAATTTGCACATGGTGTTTGTTAACGCAATTGGGCAACAGCTATTTGAATTTTGCTTGCTTTTATTTGGCTTAGGGACTAGAATTACTATCGCTTTCCGTCAGTTGTCAAGAAAGACTTTGTGAATCCAGATGCTGTTGTAGATCTTCAGCAGGTAATTTATTTCGGCTTTTGGAAGCATTTTTAATAGCGAGTTTGGGATATCATCTGGTCCGGGAATTTTTAATTGATGCAAGAATGGTTTATTTCTTTAATCGTTAATAATGAATTGCTATTATATATAACAATGAGTTTATGGAACATGAGCTGTTGCTTTTATTGTTGGAATTTTCCTTGTATTTTTCGGCTAAAGTTAAGTTACAAGCTTGCCATCATCGATTTCTAGGAACTGATTATTAGTGGAAGATTGGGGTCCATTTACCAGCGTAGTTGAGTTTTTTTTTTATACTTCGGATGTTGAGGTATAAATTCGAGACTTTATCGATGATACATAGGTTTCTCTATGATTTCATTTTATTTCCTTCAATGGTTCTCCGACATTTGGCGCGTTTCATTCGGTTGTAGAATGTTCTTTTGGTCTGTGTGAATGCATAATGACTTTCTTGCATGACATTCTTCGCTGCACTGCGGTACAATTTTTTTTTTTATTTTTTTTACTGTTTCGGCACAACAAAGGCTTTGTCTTCGGCTGATGTTATGGTTTGTTGGAAGTCGTTTATTGATTTGTTAATATGAGCTGGATCAATTTTTAAGTTAGGTTTAAGTTTAGGTTTAAATTTAGCTCTGTTCCTTTTTCTGCGAGTTGTTATAGTTTCTTGATAGACCGACCAATTTGATTTCCTTATATTCCATTTGGTCCTGTTAAGTCCAGCAACAACCGTAATTTATGGCACGGACGGGATTTAAAATGTTTTTAAAAATTTTATGTTCCTTAACACATTAGCTGCAGGCACTGGGTCTGCATCCTAACGATACTATTAACAATGAACATCGCTGTCATGAATTACGGTAGGTCCTCAGGATGATCCATATGACCCCTTGGGAAAGTGAAAGTTTCACTTTCCACCAAATTTCCTTTCCGCCCGCACACGGTATTCCCTTCCCAGACAGTTTCCCTGAAAAGAGAAGTACACGAGTTTTGGATTTTTTAAGCAGATTAGGAAAAACACTCATCTCGAGCACATTGAAAAACTCGAGACATTTTCTCAATACGCGAACACGTCGACTTCAGCAATTCGGTCCCACATTATCGTGTGTGATCCTTCGAGAACATAAAGAGTTCATTCGCGAATCAGTCGCAGTGGATCAAGTTCAGGGATTCAATTCAAGTCTAGCGCAATAGACTTGACAAATGTTTGGGATTAGGTGATATTGCTTTCATTGGAGATTTTTATGGGGAAACGATCACTGTCGCATAAGTCCTTCAGAGTTTCCCCAACTGTGGATTGGGAGATCCACAGTTAGATCGATTGCACTCGTTTCACCATTTTTGGTACCGAAGCCTGTATATAGCAAGATTAGATCCTGGATTAAGTAACATTTCAATTACCTTGCCTCTACCGTCGATCGTGGTCGATCTCTAGAGGACGTGGCGGCTATTGAAGTCTCCAGCTTCAGGATCAGTGGAGCTGGAATTTATGCGCAAGTCTTCAAAGTCTTGCAAATCAAGGGGAAAGCTATTTAGAGTATATATATATATTGCAGATGTGAATTTTTTCATGTGAGTTCAACAGAATTTCGTTGGAGTCGTGATTATTCGATATTGCAATAGCCACTCTTTCGCTGGCATCGTTTTCACTTACCCAATTTCTAATGTTTTAATAATGTTTTGGTGATGGGAGATCACATTTTCTTAAAGATTCTTGGAGACAAATGATATCAGAACTATTGTTGTTTTAAAAGAATTTGGAATTGTTCGTAGTGGGTGTAGAAGCCATTTATGTTCCATCGTATTATTGATCTCATATTTGGATTTTAGTTAAAAGTGTTGTTATTGGAATTTATTCCCTATTATGAGAATTCGTTGTCGGATTCCGATGAACAGCTGATTGATGAGTCTCTTTCTGATATTTCGACAGATTTAGTAAGTTTTCTCTCTTTTTCAAGTGAGAATAGATTTCTTTAAGCTTTTTGGTATGAGGTATGTTGCTATTGTGTAGTTCCCAGCTGTTTCTATTGGATGAGCTGATCCGAAGGTGTCTTACAGGAGGCTTTTAAGCTGTGAGTAATAGCTGTAAGTGTTTGGAATTCATATTGATCATTTCTTTGGCTGAGATCAGCATTTTCTCAAGTTAAGCATCATCAGATGCTGGAGACTGATAGCGTGATAGTTTAGGCTTGGTTGGAGCTATGTTTTTAGATGGGTTGGTTAGGCAAAAAGTCTATGTCATTTAAGCTTACATCGGGTTTGTTGTCGGCTAATGTTTGTAATAGAAGCCTTTCGATACTGGAAGAGTTTGGTGGTTGCTCTGTAGGTAATTTCTCTATAGCTGTCTTGGGTGCGTCTACTTTTGTCTCGGTAACAATGGATGTCTTCTTTGCCGGCAATTTGGAGGATTGCATTAATGGGTGAACAGTTGAACTTTTGTTTGAATTTGTCGGATCGGTTAGTGTGTTTATTTTTTTGATTTTGTGGGCAATCTTTTGGTAGGTGGATCTTCTTGTTCAAAGTTCAGTAAGTCGTCAAATAAAAAGGAGGATAAAATTTTTTTGACATCATAAGAATCTATATATACTTGCCTTCTAAAGCAAAGTACATGTATCTGGATCGGTCATTCCTGTTTTGAGTGTCGATATTTTGAAGCATAATTTAACATTATTCCTTTTGAAGATATTTTCGAATGTAGAGTTTGGTGAAATACGGAAATACGTTGAAGAGTATTATCGCAGGATTAACATTGATTTTATATTTACTGATTTATCGTTGACGACAATTGATTTACGTGAAGTAGTTAGATGTATGTTTCTCTATTTCTTTTTTGTCCAGATATGCACATGATCGGTTATTTGAAATTTTTGAAATGCGCCTTGTTGCTTTACGACCAATTAATTTTTCTATCGCGAGAACGTAGTCTGGGAGATTTATATTGTCAATTGCGTGTATGCAGGTTTTATAGAGATTGAGTTTAATGTCTGTCTTGAGTTTACTGTTTCTTGAGATGATGGGACATTTTCTATTTGAGTGCAGGATATGCTAGTTGTGATCTTTTATATATGGCGGGTGCCCATGTGACTTTTGAGTCTAAGATGATCCCGAAGTATTTAAGCGTGGAGGTCCAGATAATGTTTTGGCGATTGTAATTTGTTTTAAAGTAATATTTTTCTCGGTGGTAAAGGCTCGAGTTTTATGGGGGTTGAGGGTTAGTTTCCATTTCGTAAAGTATTCTTGTATTTGGTCTATGTGATTTTGTATGTATGTGGCTTTATCCGCAGGAAGCATAGCAGTGTCATCTACATATATGGCTCTGTGTGTATTACGGACAATAGGGAGATCATTTACATAGATAATAAAAAGGAAGAGGCCAACTATGGATCCCTGTGAGACTCCAGTAAAAATGTTCTTGAGTATTGAAGTTATGCCATTTAGTGAGACATAAAAATATAATTTCCGTTATGATGCTTAATGCCAGACTGAATCAAACGCTTTCTGGAGATTCAAGAGTATTGTGTAATTCTGTTTTGATTGCGTTCCATGATGATGTGTGTTCTGTTACTCGCTGAAGTTCCTGTATACACGAATGTTTTTTTCCAAAAATGTTGAGAAGACTGACTGGCCTATAACTATTGATGCATGTTGCTTGTTTGAGTATCGGAATAATTTTGGCCGTTTTCCCGGTGGTAAAAAAAATAGGTAAGTCTGATGCAAGCTTTATAGATACAGTAGAGTTGGATGATTAGAGTTTGATGATTGGCTTGTTCGATAAATTTTTTAGTTTTGGAGGAGTTATTTCATCGGGACCCGGAGCTTTATTATTGGCGAATTTCTTGATTATGTCTTTGATCAATTTTCGTGTGCAGAATATGAGATTTTGATCTGGAGAAGAGGAAGATCTCTGATGTGTGATGCTTTTTGTTGAATTTGTTGTTAAAGAGAAGAGTGCGTGTTGTGAGCGTTCAGATGAGTCTGAATCTGTTCAAAGTTGCTAGCGAGGCCTTCGATTTTCTCCTTATCAGTGCAAAGAAAAGTACTGTGTTTTGTCGTGTAAAACGGGGATTTTAGTTTTCGAGTCTCCGGCGATTCTATAGGTTTGCCAGAGTGTGGGATCATATTCTTTACATTTGCTAATTTTTGCCTACCAAGTTTTGTTTTTCGCCAAAACAGATTATTCCTTTTCCGTATATTGGTTGTGAGGATGTTCCTTCGGAGTTTGGAAAAAGGATTGCCGATCTTTTGGTATTTTCTTCTCATTTTGTTTCTGTCTTTGATTATTATTTGGCAAAGGAGCGGATCTGTACCTTTGTGTTGTGGGCAGGTATGGTTTTTGTAGTATTGCGAAACGCCTTCTGGATATGGTGAGGCTTTCAGAATCGATCTCGTGTTTGCTAGTTAAATTTGGATTGGTGTTAATTTTGTTGCAGAATTTTGCATATTGGTCCAATCGGTACATTCTGTCATCGTCGATCTTCTTTCTGTCTTGTGCATATATAGAGATAATTGTAGGGGGAGCTGGTTGGAAGGTAAGTCATCGATATCATTTATATAGGTATACATAGGAATATGTCGATATTAGTGGGTGTAGGTTGAGCTGTGTATTATTAAGTAATCCCCGAACTTGTCGTTTCTATTTAGGTTATTCCAGATTTGGTGTTTGAAGTCTCCACCAATGAGGAAGTGACCGGTGTTGGATTAGGTTTAGGTTAGGTTTGATGGGATTTGATTGTCTAGATCAGATTGGGTTATTTTGATTTTTTGGTGAAATGCAAGCGGCTCCTATAGTAAGTTGGGGTGTGGATTTTAATCTGATCGAGAATGAATTTTATATTGGAGAAAGTGCGTTGTGGAATATCTTCTATTTGGATGTCGTGGATTTTTAGAGGTCGATCTTTTCTGCGAATATTGCAGCTGTTAAGCTCGAAAGCGTCTGGGGGCTTTGACCAAGTTTCGATAATGATGGCTATGTCAGTATGAATATATTGCGGTCAGAGAGAAATTTTTGAAGTTCAGAAGTTTCGTTATTAAATTATGTAGCGTTCCATAAAATGATAATTGAGCGTGTTCTTGATGAGTGGCCATTTTTTTAATTCTTCGACTATTTGTATTGTGGTTTTAACCTCTGTCGACGTTATTAGTACATTTAGTGTAATATTTTTGTGATAATTTGATAATGAGTGATCATTTGTAAGAAGAGGTCGGCTGATTCTAATTGTTCGGTGAGATCGAGATAGGCCAACTTTCTTTGTGTCCTTCCCGATTAGGTGATAGGAAAGGTAAAGCGTTCTATGACTATTAGCAAGATTAGTCCCATAAAGTAATTTTGGCAATTAATTTATGGGCCTAACGGTACATCATCCCGTTAGAGAAACTACAAAGTTTTACCATTTTTTATTTATTCTTCTTATTTCTCATATATCTACATATATCTTTCAAATGTTTTATATTTTGATCTACGAGGTAAGACTCTACTTAAAAAGATTTCATATTTTAATAGTCCATTTCCATTATATAGATATTACAATTGATCATACTATATTAATATTTTTGTTATAAAAAGACAAGGTTGCGAAAGTAGATATTGTAAATATTTAGAACATTTACACATAATTTTCATTTCATATATGACATCAAAATTGTCTCAACATCTGATATTCTATTATAAACTAATCAAATAATAAAAGTAAACAAAGAAAGAGCATTGTAATGTATAAATAAATATATATATATATATATGAACGCAAAAATTGAAATAAATAATTTAACTTTTATAACAAATGAATTATATAATTACAGAAATATAATAATTATTTTAACAATTATACATAAAGAAAGAGCATTGAATCAAAGTTATACATTAATAAAAAGAAAACAACTCGAATCCCATTTCTTCGTTCTATAATAATAACAGTGTTATTAAAAATAAAATGAAATATACATTTAAATAGGGAAATATTTTGTTAACATATGAAAATTATCAAACCTGCGAAAATAATCGATTTCAGATTATTATTTTTACAGTTACTAATATACATGTTTTTTCATAAAATTAATATTGACTTTCATCAAGACAGATTCACGATTATCATCATTCTACGGATTTTTATGCATTTTTAGAGATTTAAGAATGTAACAAAAAATGCATATAATATATAAAATATCCAAAGTAGAGCATTTATAATATTTATAGATGATTTTGTTATAATATTTAATAATTTCTACAGCAAACTTAGCAAACAAATTTCTATTTCTAAATTTAGAACAAACTTCTACTTAGAATCATTTATCTACAGTTTAAGTTCGAAAAAAAGTATGAAATTGAATTTGCAGTGCAATGATTGGCAATTGTACATTGATAACAAATTTCTTAAAATTGTTTACTACGAGATGCTCGAATAGTGGAATACATTTGCGACAGGCTGTAATGAAATTCCAATAATTCCAATCAATATCCAATATTAATTAGTTACATATCTATAGGAATGAAATTCCAGGTGAAATCGGAACTGTGCTTTAAATAACGTGCGATAAATTCCTCTCCTATGGAAATCAGTTTATCGTATCTGTCAAGACGCGCGTCGCGGCAATCTGTGTCTCGATTATCACTCTTTCGACGTGTGTATTTATATTTCTAATTGAACAGCCATTATCGACGAGATTGATTTCACGTCTCGTATTCGGAATTTCTGCGTAGCGGTTGTATTTTTGGACAAGGGTGGAGCGTCAGTGAAAGGACAGGGGGAAAGGGGATAATGCAATAATATTCATCTGATGGCCGTTTACCCTTTAACGATGATTCCTCGGTTTCGAGCAAGCTGCGAGAGAGCAGTTACGTGTCAAATTGAATTTCAAGGGAAATTTTCCGCGTCCCAACATTTTCTGCCCTCTCCGCCACTCTCGTGCCGCCGCTCTAGCACCACCACCGCGATTATTATCGCGTACTAATCATTAATTTCAAAGCCTGATAACTTTCGCGACTGATGTTCAATGGCAGCTGCGATCTGTCACTATGTCTATGTCTACGATGGAAATTCCAAAATTTATTTCTCATTAATAGAAATTAATAGAATTATATGTAAATAAATTATTGTTGGCCACCGTTTATTTGGAATAGTAATACGTATACTGTATATATATATATATATATATATATATATATATATATATTTATTTATATTTATTTGAAATAGTATATATATATATATATATTTATTTATTTATTTATTTGGAAAGTATACGTGTGTGTATATATATATATATATATATATATTTGGAGTATACATATATATATTTATTTATTTATTTGGAATATATACATATATATATTTATTTATTTCTTATTTAGTTATATATATATATATATATATATATATATTTATTTATTTATTTATTTAATATATTTATATATATATATATTTATTTATTTATTTATTTATTTATTTATTTATTTATTTATTTATTTGGATAGTAGTACATTTATTTATTTATTTATTTATTTATTTATTTATTTATTTATTTGAAATAGTATATATATATATTTATTTATTTATTTAATAGTATATACTATATATATATATATATATATATATATATATAGATATATATATATATGTAGATAGTACATATATATATATATTTATTTATTTATTTATTTATTTGAAATAGTAGTACATATATATATGGTATATATATATATATATATATATATATATATATATGGATATAGTGTGTATATATATATATATATATATGGAATATAGTGTGTGTATATATATATATATATATATATATATATATATATATATGATAGTAGTATATATTTATTTATTTATTTATTTAAAATAGTAGTACATATATATATATTTATTTATTTGGAATAGTAGTATATATATATTTATTTATTTATTTGGAATAGTAGTACATATATATATATTTATTTATTTGGAATAGTAGTACATATATATTTATTTATTTATTTATTTGAAATAGTAGTACATATATTATGTTTGATTTATCAGTATAAATGATTTATCAGTCTAAAAATTTCAATTTCGATTATAACCTCTATTTATCGCCTAGTTATCATTAAAAATCGCGTCGTATCATTAAAAATGTGAACTGTTTTATCATACAGTTAACTCTCATATTCCCATAAATATTCGAAAAAACTAAATTTTCAATTTTTAGTAAATTGTTAATATTTAAATTAGTTATAACAGAGTGAAAAGAGATCGTAGAATAATTCGTTTCTAAAGCACGAAGCTTTTACAAATTTTTGCAAATTTGAATTTATTTTTTTTTTTTTTTAATGTTCTTACATCTTTAAAATAACGGAGAAACGAAAAAATTTTAATGCTACAAATCCAAGCAAAAAATTTCTTTTACGAATGAAATTACTATGAATTGGAAACTGAAGCTTTCTCATTGGAATAATCTTTTAAAAATTGTACATCGAATACCTATTGAAGATTTTTTGTAAAGGAAGTACTTGAATTTTTAAAACTGTGCTAAATTTAATTCATGAAAAAAAAAATTTCTAATGCTTTCGGCTGTTGTTTGAATTTATTTTACACTACTACACTTGCCACACTTTGAAAAAAATGAATCCTAAATCGCGAAAGTAGAAGCTCGTCACTTCAAAGAAATTTGGATTTTCATGCGACTTTTTCACGATTGTGATTGTGATTTAATCTCACGATCACGATGACAATCGTCAGATTAAATATCAACAATTTTCTAAAAATTTAGTGTTCGAATATTTGTAAAAGTATCTATACATTACATTTATCTACAGATAAATATCTTGAAACTACTACAATTTTACTACAAACTCGGATTTAAGATGAAGGTACATGTAAGACTCAAACGGGTAATATGTTATTAAAAAAAAAAAAACTATTCTTCGAACTCTCGTTAGGACATTTTTCTGGAAAATCAGGAAATGGTGCGTGGCTATAAACGACATCAACATAGTGAACGATTTCGTCAGAACGTTTCGTGTACAGAAGAAAAGAAAATGGAATGCTAATATACTGGCCCACTATTTACTAGATTACTACTTGTTACTTAAATAGGATATTTTCTAAGCTAAATATTCCAGGAAATCAAAATACTACATTTCAGAAAATCTCCTACAGCTAATTAGTTTACACGATTATACGGGTTATTACAACTAAGTGTATAGAATTATACGAGTTATTATACACATAACTGTGCCTAATAAATAAAATAAATTGCTTGAATATATGAGTTTAGCATTATTTCATTATTAAACTTTTATATAACCACTAACTGTATAACTTTATTAACAATTGTAAATTTCTTTTTTCTAAATCAAAGTGAAAGACTGTAGTCGATTATTTTTCTTTTTATTAATACTTTACGGGCCGGTAGCCTATTAATTGGCTACTATTTACCGCTATCGGTAAAGTGTTGATATCGTATAATAATATATTTATATATATCAACACTTTACCGACCGGTAATATCGTATATTAATATATACGAATATATTATTATACGATATTATTATTACGAATATATTATTATACGAATATACGAATATATTATTATACGAATATATTATTATACAGTAGCCTATTAATCGTCTATTACTTACCGCTATCGGTCGGTAAAGTGTTGATATCGTATAATAATATATTTAAATATATTAACACTTTACCGACCGGTAATATCGTATATTAATATATACGAATATATTATTATACGATATTATTATTACGAATATATTATTATACGAATATATTATTATACAGTAGCCTATTAATGGCTACTATTTACCGCTATCGGTCGGTAAAGTGTTGATACCGTATAATAATATATTTAAATATATTAACACTTTACCGACCGGTAGCCTATTATTGTCTATTATTATCGGTTTGTCGATAAAATGTTAATAAATAAGATCTTTATTATAGAATGTTAATTGTAAATAAAAAAAAAATGTATATATATAATTATATATATATTAATATAATATAATTATAATAATAATTATATTATATTAATAATTATATACGAATTAATTATATACGAATAATTATATACGAATAATAAATAATTACGAAATAATTATATACGAATAATTATATATATATATATATATATATATATATATATATATATATATATATAAAAGCGAATTCGTCGAAATTTTCAACACTTTATACATGTTAATCGATTAAAAAATGAACAGAGAATGAATTCTGGGAAACAGCAAGCCACAACTTTCAGCCTTCAATTATTAATACTCTTTTATTACATCAGAGTGAACAGCTTGATCGAGATTATCAATCTCTTTAATTGGCCACTACATTTATTGCGTGCCTATGACAGAAACTCGTCAAGAACATTATTTGCGGTATTTCGTAAAAATACGTAATCTTTTCCATATTTTAGCAACACCTAGGCCATATTGCTGTACATACAACATCCTCTTTGACATATGCTACGTATAGAGGAGGTTTCTCAATTACACGTCAATGAAGCAATGTATAATGATAATGCATATTATGTAAATACAGCATTATATACATCTATAAAGCAAAAGAAGCTGATTCAATATTTAACACTTTGGATGTTAATTTAAATTAATATTTCAATATTTGGATGTTAAATTAATATTTCAATATTTGGATGTTAAATTAATATTTCAATATTTGGATGTTAAATTAATATTTCAATATTTGGATGTTAATTTAAATTAATATTTCAATATTTGAATGTTAAATTAATATTTCAATATTTGGATGTTAATTTAAATTAATATTTCAATGTTTGGATGTTAATTTAAATTAATATTTCAATATTTTGATGTTAAATTAATATTTCAATATTTGGATGTTAATTTAAATTAATATTTCAATGTTTGGATGTTAATTTAAATTAATATTTCAATATTTTGATGTATTGATATCTTATTTATAAATAACAAAAGTTTATGCAGATTTACATTTTTAAAAATACAATTGAAGAAATGAAATTCGTATAACTCACTGTCTAAATGATTAAATTATAATAACTAGTAGTATATTGTAATATAGTAATATACTATTATATTATAATATACTATTAATTATTAGTAATAGTATAGTAATTAATATATTTATATATTATACGATAGATATTGTATATAATAATGTATTTACTTATTGAAACTTAATTATGATAAAAGAATACAATAAATATAGTTTATTGTTTATTATTTATACACAATACAAACGTATGAAAATCAGGCTTGAGGAAATTTTATATGGAATAAAATAAAAAATAATAATTTGAAATTATTTCAACTTCTTTATTATTTTAGAAATAATGTGAAAGAAGTAATTTTTTAGGCAGGTAAAGAAAAAAAATGAGATTCAAATAAATCATTCGTGAATAAGTTCTTGTTTCAGTTAATTCATTTATTCAAATAACAATAACAATCTGACATAAGATTATTTGAAGTCTATATTGGCAATACAGTTGGCATATTTTCACAATCCTGAATTCTTTTTTCACAAAAAAAAAATACTGTTTCTCCTCGAAAATGCTGTAAATTCAAACATCTCTCATTGAAAAATATTCCTCACGATTGAATCTACTATCTATGGATTTGAAAATTGAAATTTTTCCTTTACAATGAATTTCTGAAATTTTTTTTTCTTTTTTTTTTCTGCTAGGTTATTAAACTTCGAATATATCTGCAAACGAAAGTTTGACGATATCTTAAAATTCCTTGAATTTCTATCGTTCCTAATATTTAATATTTTTAATATTTAATATTTTTTTAAATGATTTTTTAATATTTAATATTTAATATTTTTAATATTTAATCCTAATATTTAATATTTTTTATACACACATATTTATTTACTTCACAGTAAATATTAATTGCATTATTTTCTACTATTCCCTGGATGAGTTTAATTTGCACTTTTAAAACACCCTATTTGTTTATAAATTATATCAAAACAATTTTACGAAATGCTTGCTCATCCATATCTCTTCTGTGACTTAGCAAGTTTCTTCAGTCCTTTTAATAATCGTATTCAGTATTTCGTGTTGCATTTCTTTTACGACGAAAGCAGCAGCGAGAATCGTTGTTTGAAACAACGTGTTAAAACGCAACGATTCTACGCAGATAAGATTGTTCAGATACACGCGATCCTTTCATCAAATCGATACAAATTGCTCGTTTCAATCATAATCACGAATATTGGACTCGTCTTTTCCTAGTCGTCACAAATAAAACAAAATAAACTTGCTAAAAATCAGAGATTTGAGTTTAGAGAAAAACTGATCATGAGAGATAATTGGAGATCAATTTTGTTTACTTTATACGTACAGAATAATGAAAATTGTTGTGAAAAATTATTGATTCAGCAGATGTAACGATTTTATTTGCCGCGAAGCGTAAGAGGCCGTACTAAAAAAGAAAAGTGTATCTTTTTTATTTTTTATACAGAAAAGACAATATTTCAGCGAAATAATATGTTTTAAAGAGAAGAAAAATTAGTGTAATTAAAAACTTATTTGTGAGTAAGTTGTTTATCTTATTTTTACTATTAGCTAAGATGGACATATTAGGGCAAAATAGTTTGATTGATTGAAAACAAGCTTGAGCCAAATTGTTTAGTGCAAGTATCATGCCTAAGCATTTAAGACTGTATCCACATTAACACAATGTTGCTCATGTGTTATGTATTGCAACAGATATATATATATATATATATATATATATATATATATATTTTAAACAAAGCATTTTGTCATCAAATTCATCTGCTTAATTTTTTATGCAACCTCACGTCGTTGTGAAATTGCATCGAATGTAATGTAACATTAAATATTGCATTATGTTAAACGATTACATAAGGAAATGCATCATTTTATTTTATTTCACTCCAAATTATATGAATAAATAACAACAAAATAAAATCGAAACGTCAGATTTTTTTTAAACTGCTATATTCTTCCTGTATTTGCATAAATAATGCTAAAAATAATTCTTCTATTCGCTAATTTATAATGTCGAATTCTTAGTTATACATATCAAGTCGTGATTTCGTTAGAATTCTCTGTTACATTATTTATTTTATCATACTAAATTATATTACTAACTCATACATATTTAAAAAAGTAACTGACAATTTTAAGAAATAAAATTTTCTGTATCACGAATTTATTACACATAAATTACATCTTTATCGATACAGAGTATAAAAGGAATCTGTACATCGTTTATCATAGTGTAAAGTAAATCTGTACATCATTCATGTATATCGTATTTACAGTTTGTACTGTGACTATAATTCAAAACTATAATTCAAAAACAATGGCAAATAATTGACATTTTCCATTTAGATTAAAGTAACAGAATAGAAGTTTGTTGAAAAATACATAAATATGCTATATGCAGATTGAATCGAATGTGTTTTGAGATGTTGTAATCTTAATCTGGATTATTTTTAAAAAATATTTTGATAATTATTAAATAGGTTGTGAAAAAATATCTGAGCGATAGATTTCTAATAGATTTCTAATTACATTATATGACAATTACATTATCTCTCCAATCGTATACAATCGATCGATGCGATCGATCAAAGAGTGATTCTGTAAAATAAAATTTTTCCACCTAAGGCCTTGTTTTCAATACTTTTAACAGAGCTCCAATATATTTAAGTTAATGAATTTTCAAATTTCAAATGTTTGGCAAACGAAAGAATCTTATGAAAAAATGTAATTCTACGTTTTTTTACTCATTTAAAACGCACATAAAATAACCATCCTTATCCAGTTTGGAATTAATTATATTCAACTGTATTTGATAAATTTTCTTAAAAACGATTTTCTTAAAAACGAAGAAGCCTTAATTGAAAAAATATTATTCTTTCCTTTCGACTTATTTTCGCATGTTGTGTAGAAATTTAGAATATAGAATTTTAGAGTCGGTTGCAATTGCAAAAATTGTTCTCCGCAAATCGTTTCGTTCAGTTTTCCGTTCATCTTTACATTTGTTTATGAGCATGTTTGCAAATATGTATATTTCGATATACATTGTGCGAGACAAAATTATTACTTACTGTCCATAAATCTTTTAATCTTTTAATTCTTTTAATAAAGGAATTTAAAAAGGGAGAAATAACAATGAAGTTAACTTTTGCATATGTTGCTGTGAGAAACATAATTGAACGAAAATCGGATATTTCTTTTTTTTTAAATAAACGACTTAATCAATCAAAAACCCATCGATTACAGTCAATCAAAAAAGCCTAGATTTTACATCTGAAAATTTCAAATACTTAAAGAGAAATGTGAATTTTACAAAACATTAATTTATTTATTAATTAAAATTATTTGCTTACTGAAAAAAATAAATAATAAATTCGAGATAAAAGATCACGAATCATATAATGGAAATAAAATCGCGGATGTAGTAAATTTTCATAAAATTTTCGTTGTTAATTTGGAAATTATTTAATTTTAACTAACAAATTAATTGATATTCCTCAAATTATAGTTCATCATCCTCTATGTTATTACATTTAATTTTAACTAACAAATTATTTATGTTATTATCTATGTTATTATATTTATGTAATTATCTATGTTATTATTTTTATATAATTATCTATGTTATTATTTTTATGTAACTACCTAATTTTTATATTTAATTTTAACTAACAAATTAATTGATATTCCACAAATTAAAGTTCATCATCCTCTATTATATTTAATTTTAACTAACAAATTATTTATGTTATTATCTATGCTATTATATTTATGTAATTATCTATGTTATTATTTTTATATAATTATCTATGTTATTATTTTTATATAATTATCTATGTTATTATTTTTATATAATTATCTATGTTATTATTTTTATGTAATTATCTATGTTATTATATTTAATTTTAACTAACAAATTAATTGATATTCCACAAATTATAGTTCATCATCCTCATTTAATTTTAACTAACAAATTATTTATGTTATTATCTATGCTATTATATTTACGTAATTGTCTATGTTATTATTTTTATGTAACTATCTAATTTTTATATTTAATTTTAACTAACAAATTAATTGATATTCCTCAAATTATATATAGTTCATCATCCTCCAATATTATTAACATACGATAAAAATCAACACTATTTGTCGAGAAAAATAAAAAAGTATAGTATCTCTAATTTATAACCGAGAAAAGAAATGCTCGGACAAAGAAAACGAGAAATAACATTTTCCATTTGAAATCCTATAATGTATTTATCACATTCTTCATTCTCGTTACTATATATCGCGTATCGTGTTTCAAGTATTAAATCTACCGATATGCATATCGCATTAAATGCACTTTCTGTTATTCATGCGCTATTACTACGACAGATAAATGTTTAATGACGTCGATAGTCACGCTTCAAAGAGAATAAATTACGGGAAACGATATTCCAGTGCATTTGAAACAGGATACAATATTCCAATGCATTCAAGTTTTGCTAATGAGAACAAATTATCTAATAAAGAAAAAAAAAAGAATGAAAAAGAAATACATACGTGTACATGTATATTATAGTAATTTATAACTAATATTGTAATTTATTACTAATGTGATTTATAACATAATGTAGTAATTTATAGCATTAGTTATATTATAAGTAATTTATAATATTACTATATATTACAATATTACTATATATATTTATAATATTACTATATATATATGTATTATAATATTACTATATACATTTATAATATTACTATATATTATAAGTAATTTATAATATTACTATATGCTATAAGTAATTTATAATATATATTATATAATTATATAATTTATAATATATATTATAAGTAATTTATAATATTACTATATGCTATAAGTAATTTATAATATATATTATATAATTATATAATTTATAATATATATTATAAGTAATTTATAATATTACTACATACTATAAGTAATTTATAATTAATGATAGGACCAAGTTTGGCATATATATAAATGCAAATTAATTTTAATAAGTACACAACAATAAGTACTTTTTATTTCATAAGCTTCAAATACAAATATATATATATATATATTGAAAATTTTTGTAATACAATTTTCTACCAAAGTAATTAAGGCAAATTCTTACAAACATCTTTGCAACTTTGTATTTAAATGAATCAAACATCATACAAAATTAAAAGAACATTATCACTTCATTGGATCGTTGTATTACATTTAAGAAAATTATAACATGTCTATAATCTTATTTCAATTCTTGCAAAAATTATTACAAACCTTTGTTATACTTCGTTTGTATGCCATTCAAATAATATTTGTTTTCAATCTAATTATTCAATAATAATTCTCGTTTTTGTAAGAAGTATAATCCTACACCAATTGGACGAAACGATGATAAATTTTTAAATATCGTTAGTTCTTATATAAATAATGGAACTATTCCTTCCTTTAACTACGATTAATATATTTAGGAAAGAATTTTAAGATTATTTCGATTTATCAATCGAAAATAATTCATCACTATATTTACGAAGGAATTTTCATCGATATATTTACGAAGGAATTTTAAGATTATTTCAATTAACATAATTCATCAAACATTTGAGCTTTAAATGTATAGCTAATAATAACCTTTACATTTGATGTAATTTGCATGTCAGATTTTGAATTTGAAAGAATTATAAAAAATAACATTGTAAAACAAGTTTTTGAATTTAATTATGGTTAAGTTATTAGTTAAATTAATATTTTATATATAATCAATTTAAATTAGATATCAGGATGAGATATATTTAACAAAGAACTCTAGATTAATTAATGGGAATTAAATATGGGAATTAAAATTAATAATGATAAATAAAGTGCCAGCAATGGCGGTTAAACTTTGATTATGAGCTAATAATTAACAAAATCTATTTAATCTACTTTGAATAAGGTTATTTCTGAAATTTTTTAAAATAGAAACAATAGCGATTCAACAAATCAGCAACGAATTCAACAAAATAACATAGAATAATTTCGAAATTTCCTTTCTGTAGTAAAAATTGTTCAGATCGAGTATTCTTGCATTCTGCAATTATTATTATTTCATGTGTTTGCTATACTTATTTATTATCGACAGACATACTCGTCTGAAAATTATATATTTTGGTTGAAAATAATTTAAATTTTATACTTCGATATATCCGTTTGCGACTTTATTTTCTATCTTTTCTTAAGTGATCTGTTCTTAGAATCTATGAATATCATTGAACAGC
The DNA here is from genome assembly GCA_032399595.1 of Tetragonula carbonaria. Classification (NCBI taxonomy): domain Eukaryota; kingdom Metazoa; phylum Arthropoda; class Insecta; order Hymenoptera; family Apidae; genus Tetragonula; species Tetragonula carbonaria. The sequence goes on along the minus strand of JAUCRC010000019.1, from coordinate 642,592 downwards.
TCGTTTGACTTGCTTTTCAATTGTACATGTTTATTGTAATATTCTTAGAATTGAAACTTCCAAAATGTTTCTATACTTTTCTTATTTTTCAAATTTCAATCATGAATATCGTTTTGATTACTAGGATAGAAATAAACAAATTTTATGTATTATTGAAATAGGTTATAATTGATATATGTTATAATATAAATGTATTGTTATAACATGAAGAACCAATTTTTATCTAAGACCATTGTATTTATAATTGTATTTATAACCTAAACCTAACCTAAACCTATATAACTATATAACCTATATAAATTTTATGTATTATTAACATAGGTTAATATTGTATTTATAATTGTATTTATAACTTAAACCTATATAACTATATAACCTATATAAATTTTATGTATTATTAAAATACGTTATAATTGATATAGGTTATAATATAAATGTATTATTATAACATGAAGAACCAATTTTTATCTAACACCGTTGTATTTATAATTGTATTTATAACCTAAACCTGTATAACTATATAACCTATATAAATTTTATGTATTATTAAAATACGTTATAATTGATATAGGTTATAATATAAATGTATTGTGATAACATGAAGAATCAATTCTTGTCTAAGACCATTGTATTTATAATTTTGAAAAATCAATGCCAACGACAGATAATATGAAAATCAACGGAACGTCTCCATTTAAAAAATAGTTGTTTCGTCATTTCGTAGAAATGTACCGAGATTCTATGATCATCCTGCGTTTCTCGAAACTGGAAACTGGTATTCCTGCAGATTCATTCCCATGCAACCGACGCATACAATAATTGAACGAAATGAATGACGTTCCGATACGGCAGAGGGGGGGGGGGAGAATCTCGGGTCTGCGAGAGTTTCAGTCGCGATTTACGCGGTTAGTTTCGTATAGTGGACGGATAAAGCTTCATTTTGATTTCACGTTCGTCCATTGAACAACACGGTGTGTTTGCACGGGTCTAGTAATGAAAGTGGCGCGATGCTATCGGTCTAACGGAAATTTTATTAACACTTTACCGACCGATAGCGATAAGTAATAGAGGATTAATAGGCTACCGGTCGGTAAAGTGTTAATATCGTATAATAATATATTCGTATATATTAATATACGATATTACCGGTCGGTAAAGTGTTAATATATTTAAATATATTATTATACGGTATCAACACTTTACCGACCGATAGCGGTAAATAGTAGCCATTAATAGGCTACTGTATAATAATATATTCGTATAATAATATATTCGTAATAATAATATCGTATAATAATATATTCGTATATATTAATATACGATATTACCGGTCGGTAAAGTGTTAATATATTTAAATATATTATTATACGATATCAACACTTTACCGACCGATAGCGGTAAGTAATAGACGATTAATAGGCTACTGTATAATAATATATTCGTATAATAATATATTCGTATATTCGTATAATAATATATTCGTAATAATAATATCGTATAATAATATATTCGTATATATTAATATACGATATTACCGGTCGGTAAAGTGTTGATATATATAAATATATTATTATACGATATCAACACTTTACCGACCGATAGCGATAAATAGTAGCCAATTAATAGGCTACCGGTCGGTAAAGTGTTAATATATATAAATATATTATTATACGGTATCAACACTTTACCGACCGATAGCGGTAAATAGTAGCCATTAATAAGCTACTGTATAATAATATATTCGTATAATAATATATTCGTAATAATAATATAGTATAATAATATATTCGTATATATTAATATACGATATTACCGGTCGGTAAAGTGTTAATATATTTAAATATATTATTATACGATATTAACACTTTATCGACCGATAGCGGTAAGTAATAGACGAATAATAGGCTACCGGTCGGTAAAGTGTTAATTGTCCCTTCCGCTGAATTGCAATCACACCTGCTGCTACCGCCAACAACCAAAGATCGCGTTACAATTTGCGCCGGTATCGGCAAAGTAACTCGCCCAAAGCGAATACAATAAATCCATCCACGTTTCCCACTTTATCTTGGAATTGCTTTTGCTTGCTTGGAACGATCTCCGTTTGTTGAGAACCAATCCTTTTTACATTGTGGATTTGCGTCAGAGTTTAAAAACGTTTTCCAAAACCCGTGCTTTGTTAGAAATTATAAAATCTCGTTTGAAGTATTAATTGTAAATTATTTCATCGAATTAATTATTTTTCTTTTTCTTAATACGACGATGCTGACTGATTGTGATTAATAAAAACATAAATCTTTTTTCCATGAGAAAACGAAATGACGATGAAGTTTGAAGTTGCCAAAGAATTCGAATTATATTAGTTTTATATATTTTAGATACGTTGCACACACGTATATATATATATATTTATGATATAAAACTTGTTTATTTTTTGGATATTTTTGCGATCTTAAATTTCGCCAATAAAATTTGCTCCTTCTAACTAAAATAATTGTAATGCATATTGCAATAGGATTATTGTAAACAAATGTTTAGAAAAATAATGTTTTGAATAACGTAATATCCGAGTATTAATAAACGAATATTAATAAGTTTTGAAATAAAAAAAGATTCCTAACCTAGGGTAAAAGGTAACCTAAAAAAATAAAAGATATATAATATAATATATATATAAAAGAATAATATATAAAAAAATTATATATATATATATATATATATATATATTCCAGTGTTATTCTTTTTTTCAACATTACCAGAGATACATGCAAATGTATCGCAGTCATGCAAAAAATATTTTTTGTTATTTGACTCACTTGAATGAATGGTATTAAAAGGCCTGGTAATCAACTGATAAGAATATTTTTTTTCCAAAGTCATTTTTTTTTTTTTTTTTTGGAGTTTTCAAGATCATTGATATTTTTTTTCATATAACTATATATATATATTGTTTTATTGTATCGTGTAGTTAGTAACAAATACGTTCAGATAATCACGATATAGGTAAATTTAAATTTTCAAAGTCATGATCTTTACATATTTGAACGTATTTTTTTTTTTTACCAACTATACGATAAAATAAAAAAAATATATAGTTGTATGAGAAAACAATCAATAACCTCCAAAAAAAAATGATCTTGGAAAAAAATATTCTTACCTGTTATTAACACTTTTGATTCATGCTCGATAAAAAAATTTGCACCATCAGTTCGAAAATTATCTTATTATTATCATACTATCTTATTATTCGGTTACGCTGCTAGCCTACGCGACAAGACTTATTTTTATTTTTTATAGTGAATTTCTTATTTTTCAGATGAATAAATAATTTTGTTATATTATGTTACATTAGATATATTACATGAACTATTAAATATACATAAATGCTCCATGTTTCTGCGTTTACTTTGTACATTACGTATCAAACCTAAGTGTTTTACTTCTAGTATCGGACAAGTTTTTCAAGAAATATTTTTGATGATTACTATTCTTAGATTAGGTTCTTTTGCTTCGTTTTCGTCGGAAAAAAAATGTCTGCAATTAAAGAGGAAAAAGGGAAATCAGCGCGAAATAATGTGAAAGCGACTTGAAGGGAAAATTCTGACTTTGAAGTTTTCCATATTCCAAGAGAAAAAATATTAATTTTGCTTGTGATATTTGAACAAAAGTTCTGTTCCATTTAAATGTCTTTTTATTAATTATATAGACACTATTGTTATATAATTATATATTATTATTACGATATTTTTAAATTTTTGACAATCAAGTCTATTCGCTATTTCAATTTACTAATTACAACTAATTTTTGGAATATTAAAATATTTTATTTAACATAATTAATCAACACATTTTATGTACATACATACAATTTTTTAAGCGAAATATATATTTTGCGTGTGGACGCCATATTTAATTTTAACGTGCAATACAAATGCAAAGAAATTTTTCATTTTACAGTGTCATTTATTAGTTTATTTAAAATTATTTTAATCGTTCTGAAGTATTTATAAAACTTGCCATTTTTCTTCCTCGACGTAAATTATATATTTTTGAATATAATATACAGCTTAAATTTTATATTATCAACGATAGATGTAATTTCATTAGTGATTTAAAGTACTATAAATGTTGTTTCCCAGATAATAAATAATTTAACTTGACTCTAATTAAAAAAAGCTAATCTAAGACTCATGTCTACAAATTACATTTAGAAAAAAAAATTGAAGCTACGCGTAACCATTTTAACTTTTGTTAAATCAATCAAAAGATGAGTTGAACCTCTCGGAACAAAAAACAATAAGATTTCAAAACAACTGAAATAAAATCTCTTCAACAAAGAAACATTTATTATGTAATAATGCGATATAAAAATTTGATTTTTATTATACGATAGCTTTTGACGTTTCTCATTTTATTCTCAATTTCAAATATACACATAATCGAATTTATCCCACTTTGTTGTCTATATCAATATAAAATGATCGATCTCAATTGATTCTATATTCGAAATGTCCCTGCGTCTGTAATATGAAATTACTCACAGGCACATCAATCAATAGGACATATTTATGCTTCGCGATGATATTTTCCTCTCTTTCTTGGTTATTATTTATAACTGTAACGCCGTCGTTATGAATTATTATACAGTCATTAATTCTTTTACTCGGATTTATTGATGTTACTCGTTCCTAATTTATCGAGACAAAGCTAAACTTATAAAGCAATTATAAGTTAACGTTGCAGTTTTCAAAGTGTGTCGCACTTTCCACCTGCTCGTTCGGCAAAATTATATCAAACAATTATATTAAATACTGAATTGTGATAAAACGTCAATTACTTGAATATTTATTATTCAGACACGAATTATATAGAAATTCAATTACCCGGATCTAATGGCTCTTCGTATTTAAAAAAAACTTATTGGTTATTTCTTTTGATTGAAATAGATAATTTGGTATATTTCCTATTCTTGCTTAATATAAAAGAAAATAAATTGTAAATATGAGATTGTAAGTGTGACGAGTAGCAGCTCTTCGTTTCTGAGGTATAAATGCATTCTTCTTGTATTATTTGTTATTGGCGAATTTCTTTTCTGCAACAATGCACACATCACGTCACATTGAAGTTTCACAGATGTATGTGCTAGGTATTCAAAAGTTTTTAAATAATCTATTCGAGTATTTTCAAGTTATTAATAGCATTATTTTCACATTAAGTTAAACTTTGCTGACATTTCCGCTAATCTAAAAGTATTTGCAATTGATGTTTTTTTTTACGAATTCATAGATCAACCACGTACTAAACTAGAACTTGTGTTTTAAAACATTCACTGACTTTACTTTGAATTAAATGTTTTACTTTTAATATTATCTTTTATATAAAATTATTATTTAATTCGCAGCACATGTACTTCAAACTGTAAAATATTGAATAACATTTGTTATAATCTTCAAAGTTTGTCGAATAAAATAAATAGGTGTTCCAATATTTATGGTCAATAGTGTAGTATTAAAAGAATTTTGAATAATTTGGCTGAACAGGAAATTGTATCGTGCAGAAATTATTAATTACATTCAAAAATTCGAATATTTGTCTCACTATCGCCAATAGTGAAAGAGACCCGAGCAAATTAATAGTAAAGTAAATTAAAGTCTTTTAATGTATTTATAGGATGTCTCAAATTTAAATATTAAAACTTCAGCAATTTGTCGAAGACTAGCGAAAGAATTACAGCGAAAATTGACTACTCTGTAGCTAAATATTGTTTTGGTGATATTTAATATTTGATATTTGATATTTGATATTTGATATTTGATATTTGATATTTGATACACTGTAGCTATAGTTTGGTTTCTCATTCACTCTTTCAAATTGATTGTAATCGAATAAATTTACTAAATAAGTGAGAAAATTAAAACTTTCTTTGTTCTTCTTCTTTTTTTCTAAAAAGGAAATTTAAATCTGGAACATCCTATATAATGTAAGTCAAAGTACAAAAAGAAAATATACAAAGCACGTTTGTTTCGAAATGTATGAAAATATTTCTCAAATTAAAACTCAAAATCACCTTATTCCAAACTGATCCAGAATGTAAAGTTTTATATAGTGTCATCGAATGAATTGAAAGAAACCATTTTCTTCATAAAATTAAATGATTCTATCATAGTAAACAGTTAAATAATAAATTTCATATATCTCGTATTAATTAAACTACGTATATAAAATGTAAATACATGTCCGCAAGACATAGATAATTTCACCAAATCAGTTCAACCTCAATTTTTCTTACATTATCTCTAGTAATACGGAAAAGTAGATCCACAAGGAAATTTCCAATAATTTTAGTAGCTGCAACGAAATTGACATTGATATCACAATTAATTGCTACACGAATTTTCGTACAATCACAGATGTTGATCAACGCCATTGTAAAATCCTAGTTTAATCTCATTTGTGAAAGATACAAATACTTTGATATACGAGATGTAAAATTTGATATACGAATATTAAGTTTTCATATGACAAGTCTTGTGTAAATAATTTTCTTATAGTGTAGAAAATTTTCGCTATAATTCAACAAGGGATACTTTGCATTTTTAATGTAATCTATCTACTGAATCTGTCTACTGAATTTTAAATTTCCTTTGGTAGTTTAAATATTTATTGTATTCCAGAGATGTTCGAACACATCTATTTCGTCATTGATTAATTATTTTTAGAGGTTGCTAGCATGTATATTTACCATTTGTTATTAGTTATTATATTATATAAAAATTATATTATATTATATATTATATATAATAATTTTAATATAATATAATATAATATAATATAATATAATATAATATAATATAATATAATATAATATAATATAATATAATATAATATAATATAATATAATATAATATAATATAATATAATATAATATAATATAATATTAATATAATATAATATTAATATAATATAATATTAATATAATATAATACAATATAATATAATACAATATAATACAATATAATATAATACAATATAATATAATATAATATAATACAATATAATATAATATAATATAATATAATATAATATTAATATAATATATTAATCATATAATAATTATATTCAATTAAAATTATTATATATTATATTATATTATATTATATATTTTATTTATATATAATATAATATGTTTATATATTATATATAAAATTATTATTATTATTATATTTATACATTATATTTAATTATAATTATTATATATTATATTTAATTAAAATTATATTATATTATATATTATACAAAAACATATTGTGATCGTTCTTATTATATTTACCTAAACACAATATGTGATATGTATTTGTATCAAAGATTATTATAGCCATTAATCTTTTGAAGTTGTATTTCGTTTATACTCAGGTGCCGTTAAATTAAATTTGTTAAAGAAACACTAATAACACAATGCAAATATATCTGTTAAATACATAATAGTGATAGTCTTCCAAAATAGAAATAAGAGCCATAAATTCTTTTAACAAATTTGGTATATAGGACATCCCAAATTTAAATGCCAAAACTTCAGCAGCACACAGACAATTAATGAAGAAAAAGAAACCCTTAGAAATGTATTCCTTTTTGTTTCGAAGAAAATTCGAAAATGTATAAGACAAAACCAATAAAAAGGTTCTCGTTTCTTTATCATGTGGAGAATTCAGAAATCAATCAGTGAGACATTTATTAAAAACAACTTCTACCTTTATTAAACACTAATTATTAAAAACAACATGTAAATATTCTTCTGTTGGTAAATATTTCGTGTAATAAAGAAAAATCATTTTCACGTTCACATGAAAACTAACGCATCAAATAATATTTAGTTAAATGAACTAGTGGTAACTATGTATGTAAAATATAGACAAAGATTCATCTCACTGACTTTTAATATATATATATATATATATATATATATATATATATATATTCTTTGCTTAATTTTAGTTTTCCAGATATTCACGAAAAAACTTTTGATATTTGTATTATACTTTGATATGAGCAGTTGACGCTTGAAATAGACTTGAATTAGTTTGAATTAGATTTACCTACTAGTGAACGTAAATTCAGATACAGATGCTAGCCGATCCCTTTAATTGCCAGCTTAGTGGCTTCCCATGGGTTTCATTTCGTGGGATTCTTAATCCAATCCAGTGTTCCGTATCTGAACGAATATAAATCGACTATATATATGATATAATATGTATAATATATATAATATATACTATATATAATATACAATATATATAATATATACTATATATAATATACAATATACAATATATATAATATACAATATATATAATACAAAATATATATAATACATAATATATATAATACATAACACATAATACATAACACATAATACATAATACATAATACATAATACATAATATACATAATATACGTAATATACATAATACATAATATACATAATACATGATATACATAATACATGATATACATAATACATGATATACATAATACATGATATACATAATACATGATATACATAATACATGATATACATAATACATCATATACACAATACATATATACATACATATATAATATATAATATAAATCGACTATATATGATATAATATGTATAATATATATAATATATACTATATATAATATACAATATATATAATATATGCTATATATAATATACAATATATATAATACAAAATATATATAATACATAATATATATAATACATAACACATAATACATAATACATGATATACATAATACATAATACATAATACATATATAATATATAATATAAATCGACTATAAGGCAGTTGATCATCGATTTTTCTCCTTTATTTAAAAATTGAAACCTAACATACAAACCCATTGAGCTTCTGATACAATCATGCTCGTAGATAAACTTGATCCATACCTAAGCAACGAACTATGCATTCGATTTTACGGTAGAAACGATTTTCGCGAAAAGGTGAAATACATCAGAGGCAGATTTATCTTAGGACGTTCGTTTTGTTCTTCTTTTTTACGAATATCTAAGAAACTAAGAAACATAAAAGTTAAATATTTAAAAAGTCGATGAGGCGATAATGAATATTATGAGCGAAACAAATATTTAAATATTAGTAAAAAAAGGATCAAACTGAAATGAGACGAGCAAAAGTAAAACAAATTGTTAAGAACAAATATCAGGAATTGTAATTGAACTATACCAATGTGTTTTTTTCTCTTTTTTTTTCTTAACAGTAGCTGGTGCGTTTCCAAGAAGGATCGGCCATCCTTACCAAAACAGGACGCCACCAAAGAGAAAGAAGCCAAGGACAAGCTTCACTAGGTTGCAAATCGCCGAATTGGAGAAACGTTTTCACAAACAGAAATATCTAGCATCGGCCGAACGAGCAGCTCTGGCGAAAACCTTGAAAATGACAGATGCTCAAGTGAAAACTTGGTTTCAGAACAGACGAACAAAATGGAGGTAAGTTTCTAGCAATTTTAAGTTTCTAGCAATTTTGTATAAAATTTTTTTACTGTTGTTACATTTACTTACGATAAATGCATTTTTTTCATTTAGAACAAAAAAAGAAAATTATAATTACCGACAATTATATTTTATGATGATTATGTTATGAGAAATTTTTGTAGTTAGAAAATCTGAAAAGATAAATATATTGTAATTTTAATTATTCACAACACTGATGTTATAAGTTGTATCAATAATAACAATTACGTTTGATCGCTACTTTTTTATTCCAACGAAAGAATTAAAAATTAGGCATTACAACAAACCCGATATTGAAAACATAATAAATTTATAACGCAATGTAATAGAAAAATGATGTTTTTTTTTTAGGAAACGATCACGAGGCTGTGTAATTATACAAGTTTTTGAATTTGAAAATAATTTTTTTCGAACATTTTTACATTAAAATATAAGTTAAAATTTATAACAGAAATTATTCACTGATTGATATTATAAGAATTATAAGTAGATGAGATAATTAAATAAGTAAATAAATTTCTAGTATTAGTAGATAATATTAATTAATTTTATTTCTATATCTTTCCAAATGAAAAAAAGTTTTTTTCTTTCTTTTTTCTTTTTTTATTTATTTATTTCAAACCATGTGCAATTCTTGCGTAACAGTACTTATATTTTATATATTATATAAATTATTTCCATTATGGTAGTAATAATATATATTAATTTTTTTTACTTATATAATCTCAATTTGACATCTTTTACGCAATCAAATATCACGACAATTAGTAACATTTTACAAATTAAAAGTTATCAGGACTAATAAATCTTACTAACAATTTTAACAACAAAAATTCATAATGATAAAAATTCAACAAATAAATTAAGTCAACTTTCAAGTCATTTAACTTTTCTAATTACACGTATAAATTTCATAATAGTCATAAACAACTTCTTTTCCTCAAAATTAATGTTAATAATTATATTAGTATTAAAATATTAATAATACATAATATCATAGGATAATATAATAATATTGATTAATTAATATTATTTATTATTAACTACTAAATATTACTGAATTAATTTACAAAAAAAGAATTAAAAGTAAACTATAAAGTGTTATTAGACTTTTTTAAATTATTATTTTCTTATAAATGTTAAATAATTGATATTTTTCGTCATTATACGCCATATAATATATTCTTTCAATTAAGAATTATTATCTATCAATATGTGTCTTCTTTTCCTAAAACTCATTTTCAATCATTTCAATTTTTGTTATGTTGTATTAACCAAAGATTCACTATAATTGTTACCAGTGAATATATATTTATTATGAAGTAGAATTAACAATATTTTTATACAATTATAAAATTATATTTATACAATTTTTATACAATTTTTATACAATTTTTATACAATTTTTATACAATTATATATATATACATACAATTATATATATATATATATATATATTTTATACAATTATATTTATACAATTTTTATACAATTATAATTATATTTATAAAATTAACTAATTTTATAAATTAGGTAATTTTCGTAAGATAAAATATAAATCATTTTTTACAATACAGAGCCACAGGACAAAAGTGTTTAGTTGATAGAATTTCATCAATAGAATTTTATTAGATAATAGAACAATTATTTTTGGAATATTAAGCTGTATGCATCTAAAAATTAATTTATTTCACTATATTGTGTGTGTGTGTGTGTGTGTGTGTGTGTGTGTGTGTGTGTGTGTGTGTATTCTACAGAATTACTTACTAGAAAACTTGAATAACTCAGCAGTAAAAAAGAAGAACATATATATATATATATATATTCAACGTAAATAATTTTGTAAAGTTTATTGAAACCATCAAAATTTTTTTTCTAAATGTTTTATTATTTTCATTTACTGTTTCTATGGAAAAATTACGTGTATAATATTTTTTTCACTCTTAACATTAATTTATCAGCCATCAACGTTTCATCAATATTACAATGATAAAACCATATGTCTTATATTTCAATTTTTAGTAGATTCTTTCTACAAAAGGAGAAAAGAAAACACGTCAAACGTATAACAATACGTATAAAATACCTATAAAATAATTTACTATAAAATATATAAAATGCATCTACATATTATTAGCAGATAATCATTCTGTTCAAAGAAGAGAGTGTTTGGATGTTAAAATTCCGATGCACTACCATGTCTTCATCGTGTTGCAATTTTCGCTTCTAATTTACTAGTAAACATTATTACCTGAGAAATTTGGCAACAATTTTTACAAACGTTACGAACATCTTCAATTCTTAATTCTAATTAAGAATTCCAAGTTGCTAATTCCTAATACCAAACTATGTACGAATCTATCGAATTATCTGAAACGAAATCATTTTAACACTAGAACTTATTTTGATAAGAAATCATTTTGATTTCTAATAAATAAAAATAAAGTAAAATTCATCGTATCATTTCTTTAGTTATCACCGTAAAAGACATTGCATCATTGTGGGGGGGGGGGGAATTGTAACATGAAATAGAAATTTTAAAAAACAAAATTTTGACTGGTGTGGTGGTTCCAGTGTTAACAATAATAACATCGCGTTATAAACGGATAGGTAATATCAATAAAAGAATATGGCTTCTGTTCCTCTAACGTCGACCTAACCTAACCTAACCTAAACCTAGGTGCCCGTTGCAATTTATGAAATCGACAAGAGCGAGAAAAGGGGGGGGGGCGAAAGCATTTTAAGAAGAGTCAAAGGTGAAAAAGAAAAAACACACGAGGTGGAAACTTCGATCGGAATGTTAATAGCGGAGTTAGCAGCGTTCCGTGGTCGCGACTTATCGATGAGGGCGCATCGAAAGTCGAGTGTATTGGAGTCTCTTCAAGATAACGGAGAACGAAAACACGTCATTTAGATAAAAAGGGGTCCATTCCGTGGCGCTGGTTCCGTTCACCGATATCAGGGGCGTCTGCGCGGCGAGACGAGCCCCTGAGGCATTTGCCCGGCCGCGATGCGATTCATTCTTCTCTTCCTAATTGTTCCTTCTTTTCGTTGGATTTTTAAAAGCATACTGTCGTTCGGGTTCATTCCGGGAAGCATTCCCGGAATAGGTGACTATACTTTTTAGAATAGTTTAGATTTACGGGACGATGTCTTCGCCTGCATGTTTTTCAAGCGAAGCGAGACTGAAGATCGGTAGTGCCTTTCGATCGATATGAACGATCGATTGATAAATAAAGGAGGATTTTTCAGTGTAGAATCACTCGTATGCGCTTATAATTAATTCAGAAATTGTCAAATTGACACATTTTTCAAACGATTTTAAAAGATTCCCATTGATTTCAGATATATGTCGTCCTAATAATTCCCTCCATTTACGCGGATTTTCTTTATTTTTGCTGTATGTAATTTCAGAAAATATATTTTTCTATGATTTTCACTGAACTTATCTTATTTGTCCTTAGTGGATTGTAACTACAAGATCATTCTGATCTTCTTTGATTTAGGTTGGACTATTTTCGACTACAATACAAATTTTAAATTGACAAAAATTTTAAAAACTGTTATTGAAATTTTAGATTTTTATTTTTTCATGGAAATATGTAAATTAAATATTTTCATGCGTATATTCTATTGTAAAGTAAACATTTGTGTAAAAATACAATATTTTTATATATTAAAATTATATTAACTTTCTTCTTTTTAGTAGTACTGTTTCATATCTATTTGCACAATATTTCTCTGCTAAAAAAATCATATGTGTTTTATGTACACATGAAAATTGAATATTTATGAAATCTATGAAATTTATTTGACGATTACCAGTGTCAAGCAATTGATAACGATTATCATGTTACAACATTTGAAATATTGATTTTTTTAAAGCCAATGTATTGTACAGAAAATAGATTTACATAAAAAGAAAAATAGATCGTTCAACATTTAATAAAGAATAGAATAAGTGAATAAATCGTACACACTTCTATCTATAAATCATTAAACATTTACTCTTTAATCATGGGTAATTCTGATAGTTTTCTGCGTAAAATTAAAGGCGAAATTCAGGCATATTTGTCAAAATAAAGAAACGAAATTGAAATATCTTATTAACTTATAATCTACAACTTGCAAATTTCATTCAACATTGAGTTTCATTCAGTGAACAGAGCAAGCACGAGGATTGAATATATAACATAAAATATAATATGTAGAGTATAATTTATTCTATTATCTTGCATTACAAAAGGAAAGAAAATAATATTTTCTTCTCAATCTGATACATTACAAAGAAGATAATAAATTATATTTTTATTCTAAAAGCTTTCGAAAAATATACCTATCTCAACGAGTGACTATTTATTTTATTTACGAAACAGTTAAACGAACACAACTTCGAAGATGTAATTCTAAGATACTATATATATGTATGTGTGTGTAATAGATACACACTTATGTGAATGAAAAATTAAAAACCAACATATGCCTAATGAACGAAAATTTTATAAAAATAGATAAAATATTAAATAAAACTATCGACTATACTAATAAAATATCGAATAAAAATATTGTATATACTATTTCATACTGTTATATCATCGTTAAGACATAAAATTTATTTTCAACGTTAAATAATTTTACAAATTTCATAACTTCAGAATCATAATAATTACATTTCTTAACATATTTTACTTTTAACATATTATACATAATAAGACAATGCAAAGCAACCTATGAGAAAAAATATAAACCCCCCAAAAAATATGTACATTGCTTACACTGTTTTTCTAAAAGATATCTAAAAGATTTAAAAAAAATGATTTTAAAACGAAGCGGAATCTTTGTTAAAAATTATTTAATAAGTAAATAAGTAAATAGGTAATATAAATAAATGATATAAACATTCATTCTGAATCTTCAGTTTTTTTTTTACACAGAAAAAACAATTTCTTTGAAAAGTTCAGTTTGTATGTAAACAAACTTCGTATTTCATTATTAAAGAAATTTTACCAAATAATTTGTTAAACTTTGAAACTTGTGCAAACACTTTGCATTTTTCCTCCTATTGAACCCAATAGAATTTTTCATCTTTTAAAAATATCGAGTATGGCAACTGAATGATTTCAATTTTTACGGATAACAATCGAGGAAATGTGGTATGCCGTTACTTTTCGCCATTGTTCCAGAAGCCATAAAGGGGCAAATAAATAAAAACGAGGAATGTAAAACGCGACCAACGTAAAAAGTAGAAAAGAACGGCTTCAAGAGGTTCATAACGATCTAATGAGCGATCGATAACTCGCGGCAAAAAACAGTTCGATGCCGTTATATCGGTATCGTAGTTTCTTAGTCCTTACCAGCGATATTGTATTTGTTATAAAGCGCGCAAAACTGCTGAAAATTATGCTTTTCACTTGGAGACCTGGGAGTGGCAATTTTTTTCTTACTAAAATGCGAGTATTTTCTTATGTTTCTTTAACAAAAAAAAAAAAAAAAAAAAAGAAAAAAAGAAATAATTGACGGACGAAATTCACATAGACTTGTAACAATTTTTCATGCGTTTTATATATATATATATATATATTGGAAAAATATACGAAACGAACGTCATTCGGAATAGGTGAAATTAGACGATTTTTTTTTAAGAATAAATAAAAAAGGTTATCTTAAAATACATTTTTAAAAGTTTAAAAATAGAATGTTAGAAGTAAATTAGAAAAATAAAATAGTAGAAGTAAATTCGTGCTAAGATACGTGCTAAATAAAATTTAACGTATAATATTATTGTAATTATAATTATAATAATTTATAATATTATAAATCGTAAATAAAAATAGATAAATAATATTAATATTATATTATGGGTAGTACTAAAACATTTAAAAGCATTATAAAAATAATAATGTTTCTTTTTGTAACTAATTGATAATTGGATAGTTTTTAATATTTATTAAGTATCTTCTACTTTCTCCGTTATACTTACAAAAAAAAAAAAATGGCAGTCCATTAAAAAATATGACATTGTCTTAATTGCATGAATCGTTTTACAAAGTAACACGAAAATGTCCATAAAGAAACGTTTTCATTATAAAATTAATATATCGTGGAACTGATACAAAGTTTTTTCTTCACTTTTTGCAATTTCTTGAAACATTAATATTTACAACATTTTTATATTCCTTTTCTTGCTATTACACTCGCACCATCGTCACTCGCGGAAATGGAATTCAATTTTTTGTTATATTTACTAACTATGAAATGGACACTACATGGACATAAACTACATTTATTAACTATATACCAATAATTAAACTTACACAATATTTTCTGTTTTTAGAAACACAAGATCAGAATACAACTAAGGAAGGGATGATAGAATAAATTTTTTTTTATTTAAAACTGTTTTTTTCAAAAAAGTCAAGTTTGAAAATTTATCAACTGAATTTCAATGTTATTGTTTGTCTGAGTGTTAATTCTGGACTAGTCAAAAGTAATGAATGAACGGATAATTACAGGTTATAACGTCGGTTACTAAGCTAATTTTTAACTAAATATATTTAAACTATTTTCTTCAAAATGAAGCTCTAAACGGAAAAATTCTATCTTACATTTTTATTTATTTTCATAGACAGAATAACTTCTTCGATTGGTCGATTAGCCACGCCTATGTGTAATTCAGAATAAGCGAAATTCTGATGAATTTTCAAACTTGACATTTAGAAGAAAAGAAAAATTTATTCTTCATTTCTGATATATTCTTTCGCGTGAAATCACTTCTTTCTTCAGTAACCTAGGACACCCTGTATATTTAATAAATTTATTTTTGTCGTTTTATTTACGTACAAGTTTATTGTTTTAATTGAGTAATTAATAATTCCTTGTTTGATCGTACGATTTCGATACTTGAATCGACACAAGTGAATCAATTATCAATCGTTCTTGATTCAGTTCTACAAATCGTTCTAAAACACGTACGAAAGCGAATTGAAATTTTACAAGTCTTTTTATTACGTGCTCGATGTCGTCGCGTTTGAGAAACGAGCATGAAATTCGATTTGTGACGGTGACGATGTGTGTTATCTGTCTCAATGTGTTCAGAAATGGTAACGCAGTGACAGATACATTCGTCTAGATGTCTCATCAAATTAAATTTATACCCGAACGACAAGTGAAACCATAATTAATCTTGAACGTAGAAACTATAGCGGGACACCCATTGAATAAATTGGAAAAAGAAAGAAGACGATGCGGTTCGGAATAAATTTTGCTGAAAAAAACAGCTAGTTTCAAAATCACGAACATTTGTAATTTCGTGTCTAAAAATACAAAAGACATTGACTAAAATAAACAAGTAATATCAAGTTTTATTGTTGATATTATCTATATATTAGATATGATTATTATATAGTAAAGAAAAGAAGAGAATATTTCATTTATATGTTGTATCTATCTTTTGACAAAAGGTATTTAGGAATTCTATGTTTATCTTGTAATTAGATTACATATCTCTTTCGTATTTGTGGCAATATTTTTCATGTAGAAATATAAATAAAAATATGTCAAATTTTATATATATATATATATATATTTCCAGATATACTTGAAACATCTTAAAATATTTAAAATATAATAGTAAAATAGTAAAAAGTAATAGTAATTTAAGAAATAATGAAAGATAATGATATATAATTTCTATTTATCTATTTCTATATATAATTTCTATATATCTTTTGAAATATCTTTTTAAAATATTTATCGACAACATACGTTTGCGATTTATTTTACATGTTAAGATGTGACGTAAGATTTTAACATGACACAACGCATTTTTAATATCTGCTTAACATTTAAATTATCCATGATGTTCGACAATTATCTTCAACAATTAAACTATAAATTATTAAATTACCTTTTTTGTAAATTAATATTTATTTATCAATGTTTATTCTCTAACCTGAAAATCTAGAAAATTAACAAACTTTGGACACATAAAAAGAATTCTAAAGAAAAAATTCGAAGATTATATTCGAAATAGAAACTCTAAAGAACTCTGTAAAAAAAAAAAGAAAAATAAAAGATCTGTCTCTGTAAAAATCTAAAATAATAAATCACTTACTGTGTAATGAAAGACAAAATTACTGAATATAAATTAACATAAATTAATAAAAGATAAAAACAAAAATATAATACAAATTATTTTATTTCTGCAAATTTTATTTCTGTAAGTGACAAACGCTGTTCATCATAAATATTTGAAAACAATATCATGCTGTTTCATAATTATTCGAAATATTAATTAATTTAATATTTTATATTTGAAAACAATATCATGCTGTTTCATAATTATTCGAAATATTAATTAATTTTGGAAAAAAATTTTTAATATTTCCGTTTATATTTTTTTCTGTTTACACGTACAATTGATAAATCGTTACAATATGACAATCCTAATTAAAAGTAGTCACTTTGTTTCAAAACTTTTTTCTATCTTTTCATTAAAATTTAAAAGTAGTCATAAAATCAAAATCAATTTTACCTCGTTATAGTAAATAGGAAACAAAATTGAGTAATACATCTTTAAAGTTTCATAATTTTCTAAATTTTTAGAAAAGATTTTCTCATTAATTATATCTAATTTTCTGTCTTCGCGTCTTTGGAAAATATTTCACGTCTCTTAAATTTCACATATTTCTAAAACTAGAAAACAAATTATAATTTGCACTTCTCTCTTGATATAATTAAATATAATTTCTTGATATAATTGATCCATTATCCAGGTCAATATTTAATATAAAAATCCTTTTAGATATATCTATCTATATATCTTTATATTCATAATTGTTCGCGAAAATAAATATAAACCTAAATATTTAAGAAATAAAATACGTATGGGATTAAAGTAAAAGTCTTAAAAATGTATCGATGAAAATTAGAAATAGCCTAATTAGTAGAACGTTGGATGTAAAGATTTTACATTTTCTAAATTCTTTATCTTTTGAAATATCTTTGCAATCTGTCCTTTATGATAATCATTAATTCCAGTATCTATTATCAATCATGCATATTAACATATTAGCAAGTTAATAACGTTGGAATAAAATTTCGTTTCAGATAAAAAGAAATCGTTGATATCGTAAATAACACATTTATCGCGAAGGAATCGTTATAATGTCTCGTTGAAACTACGCAATTCCACAGAACTGTTAATTTGCTTGCTGAAAAATTGATTGCTTGCAATTAGCTTTTGTAAATTTCAATGAAATTCTCTTTAATCCAACAAGGAACGAATAAGCTTAAATGAAATTAATTATTCGGTAGTACAGTGTCAAAACAAGATATTACACAAAATCATCAGAAATTTAACGACACTCGACTTTCATTTACAGATAGATTTTTCGCGCAAAGTAATTAAAAAAAAAAAAGAAAGAAAAAAATGCATAAAAAAGAAAGAAAAAAATTCACATTCAGTTCCTTTTTTCGCTCTTGGATCATCCGCGACGTGGTCCAGTGAGCAGCTGCGTTTAAAGTAACGAGATGACTGTAGGCAGAGATGAGATAACTTCGTCTCAATAATTCAGATACCTAACAGCTTAGCCCTGTCCCGTACATAATGCAGTCTATCCTCCCCATCATGCTCCCTCATCCACCCCTGCTTTGACTGCCAACTCTCTTCCCCCATCTCCTGGTGAATCGCACCCCCTCCACCCCTCTGTCGTCTCACACTGAACCAGTCCGGTCACAGACTCTTCCTCGGACTTCTTGCAACGGCTTTTAAAGTGTCAAACCCTCGAATCCGCGATTTGAATCGTTTCGATCCGCCGCCGGCGCCGCGCTCGACCCCACCGCGATTCAGCTTATTAAACATTCATCATTCCCTGTGTTGGATCACGCCTGTAACCAATCAAACACGAATACCGGCGCCATTGCAAACAACTCGTTTCCTTTTCCAGGATGAAAATCCTCCGTGAAACGAACGAAGTCTCTTGCTTCTATTTTTTTTTTTTTTCTTTTTATAGTTGCGTTTGGCGAATTATCTTTGTCGACCGAGAGCAAAGAGTTCTCGCCGAAAGAGTTTATCTTCATATGGTATCAGGTCGAATCATAGTATGTTAATTGTCGAATATATCAGATATTTAACTTGTTCGAAATTTTCCATTTTATTTTTTTTAGTTTTCATTCTCGGTCTCGTTCTCGTGGCAGAGATTACATAAATTTGATTAAATCGGGAACTCTGAATCTAGGGTGATTTGAACTTTAAATTGTTGCCCGAAGATATCAATCGAGAGCTGATATTTTGAGTTTTCTTTTATTTCTATTGTATGAAACGCGAAAGTAACTGAATTAAAGTGGCAAAGCTTCACGTTTCGCAAACGAAAACGAAATTTACCTATGTACATGTATATTTATGCATATTATGTATATTGTCCATATGATTTATATAAAATTTTACGTTTAAGAAGGCAAAAAGAATTCGTTCAACATTATTCCTTTAACATTAAAAAAAAAGAAACATCATTCCTTAACGTTAAAAAATAAAATATGAAGGACTTTTTAAATTAATTAAGCCTTTTTGTGACTCTGTATCTGTGAATGAAATATTATTCATGATTACATAATTTCATGCAAAACCATAGTGTGCGACAACCAAATAATAATTAAAGGACCAGTTCCATGTGAAAACATAAGCGAAAAATGTACAATGAAATTTTGTTACGCAAGGTTTTGCTTTCGAAAAGATATTTATCTATGCTAACTGTGACAATCAGATTGCGAATTTTTATACATAATTCGTATCTCTGTGAAAATAACATATATCGTGTAATTAATTCAAATTTTCTTTTAAATTTATATCTAACAAAGAAACTGACATCTACGTGAATCCGTGTATATCTAAATTATCAAAATGTATTTTCTCCGTCGTGATTGAATAACTTTAACGCAGCTGATAATGTAATAAAAATTCAATCAAATTTGAAGGAAAATTGAGAAATATTTCCCTTCTAAAATTGACTTCCCTGGCAAATTAATTACACTATGTGAAACTGTGCAGTCTTGAAATGAAAGAAATTAGCGTGCGGAATAAAAACTAATCGTATCGAAGTGTATTCACGATGAACGATAAAATCAAGCTTAGAATACGTGTTCATGAAGTGTTAGCCAAAAAGTTATAGTCGACGATAGGGAGATAACGATAAGAGTAATATGTCCCAGGCTGCGAGAGAATACGGTTATGCGAACCGCGGCGAACCTGCGAGGGGCGAGGCTGCGTCGGGGCTGCAAAATGTAATCGGCACGGCGCCCTCAATTATTAATTGTTAACCGCGTTAATTACTTGCACGGGTGTAGGCACGGCTGTCACTGGAGCAATGGCGTAGCCACGCAACCGGAGTTAAACGCAACCCAATCGCATAACCTAAAATTTCAGACAATTCCGTGTCTCAGAAACAATCGATTTTATATAATACGAAACGTGTTGAGATTTCAATATTATAAAATTTATATTGGAGTAAAATTTACCAAGATATACGTGCGATATTGCATTTTAGAGATCTCGAAGCAATTGAACACTAGTTTTTAATCACAAGCTACTGTAGCGACAAAATAGAAATAGGTAGACATTTCTAAATTTATACGATGTAAGAAGCTTGAATGTTGTTAAATAACATTTTTTAGCCATTAGTACATACTGAAGTGTAACAAGTTTATCCAGTTACACTCGTCAGTTATAATTTCGAGATTACGTTAAACCTTAGATTTTAAACTACGCGCGAACTCGATTAACAATTAACCTAAAATTTGAGACAATTCTGAAATAGAAATATTACGATTGATATATATTATTTATATTATTTATATAAATTTTATATGATATGAAACGTGTTGAGATTTCAATATTATAAAATTTATATTGGAGTAAAATTTACCAAGATATACGTGCGATATTGCATTTTAGAGATCTCGAAGCAATTAAAAACTAGTTTTTAATCAGAAGCTACTGTAGCGACAAAATAGAAATAGGTAGACATTTCTAAATTTATACGATGTAAGAAGCTTGAATGTTGTTAAATAACATTTTTTAGCCATTAGTACATACTGAAGTGTAACAAGTTTATCCAGTTACACTCGTCAGTTATAATTTTGAGATTACGTTAAATCTTAGATTTTAAACTCGATTGCAATTAATCTAAACCAATTGTCATTTATTTGCATTTGGAATAATATTTCAACAACCAGCTTGGAATAAATATCATGCACGTGCTTTTTAATTATAAAATAAAATCATAGATACTTAATTTAATTAATTCTGACTATTTCGAAACACGTGTTAATATTACTTTTATCAATGAAGAAAGATTTCGTGACAATTCATTGAATTCTCGTGAAATAATTTTCACTTCGCCGAAAGATAATTTCATTCTATGTACCTGTAATATGCAAAAAAATATATATATTAGTAATTTTTTAACGTTTCTACTTTTTTCTTATTTATTTGAATTATCATCAATAAATGCAAGATTCAAAATTTTCTATCTCGGGCATACAGTAACATTCTGTCAGAAGGATAATAATTACGCGACAAGTAATCGAGCCACAAGTAAATAATTAAAGTTTATCGCGGACTTCCTTTCTCGTACATTTTTCTTTTTTCTTTTCTTCGATATTGTGTTTATGATTTTTAATACTTCAGGAAGGTGAAATTTTTAAATAAGTTTGGAAAGCTGGTCGAACCGCAAATGCACGTTAGTGCAAATGCTTCCTATCGAATTATCGAATATCGGATAGTAGCGAGAAATGGAGAAATGAAGAAATGGAACAAACTGAAATGAATGTTGATTGCAGCTGAAAAGTGGTGTTATCTGAAATCACTGGTGAACATCGTTGGCTGTGCTAGTCGTTAATCGTGTAACAACCGATCAAGGTGTGTCCCAATTGAACCGACTCGTTCGGTGATACACAGGCTACCGAAGGGTTTTCTGTTCTCTGTCCGTGGAAAGGCGAGATGGAGGGAGAACAAGAAGAAGCTGAAACCATTCCACGTGGGGAGATAAACAAAGTTACAACGAAACCGTTTAATTACCAAAGACCGGAGATTAACTCTAATGGAACGACGGTGTTTCGTGGCTCATATGGATGCGGCCACTCTGATTGGCCACGTTATCCAGGCTGGCGCCTTTTCGACTGAGATCTGACCGAAAAGGTCAGATCTCAATTGCTAAACAAACTCTCGAGCTTTCAGCCTTTTTAACGCCGAAAGAATTCATTGTCGATAAATCGGTTTAACTCGTAAAAAGCTGCTGTCGAGCAGTTACAAAAATTAGATTGCAATTCAAGTGTTGCTATTTATGATCATTTAGATCCTTGATAGATGGTACAATGATCGAAGTTGATGTACAAGATGTGTGTTTCATTGTACAACCAGGGGAAAGATGATTCTAAATACAAGAATGAAAATAACAGTTTTTCGTTTTAAGGCTTTATTCTCGAGAAAATCGAGTTTGAAAATTTGTCAAATTTGGATTGAACCAATCGAGTATTGAATACTACACGCGCAAGAGTATAGAATAAAATCTTTTTGTTTAAGGCTTAGGTTTATTTTCAAGAAATTAATTTTCAAATATATTTGAAAGGTTCTAAGGAATAAGAACGTTTCTGAAAAAAATTGTGTCTCCAGATATTTGATTCATTTCATTGATACTAACCGTAATACTAACAAAGTAGTAGTAAAATAATTAAAATATATATATATATATATATATATATATATATATATTTAATTTTGATCTGAATAAAAAAATAGCATAAAAGTCGAGTTTCTTCTTGACAGAAAGTGTATGTATATAACATTATATTTTAGATGCATATACATACATAAAAAGAAAGAAATATATTACAAAATTTATATATTAAATTGTTAATATCGAATTCTTATTATATTAGGGGAGAATGTAATATATTATAAACAATATATACAATATATAAATAACATACAGGATGTTTGCGATATAATGGACCAGCGTTTTTCACATAAATAAGTTCTTCAAAAAAGTGAAAGAGAAAGAAGTTGTTTTTTATTAGCCAACATGATGACGTACTCCGATTTTTTACATTTGAGATGTTCAAGAAACGAAAGTAAGCATCAGTTTTTTCTGTTGAAATAATATATTTTATAATCCATTAATCAACGTAGTTCAATATTCTCTATAAAAAAAAAATAAACCTATGAATGTCGAAAAACTATTAGAAGATAGTTTAACCTTAATTCTGTAAAATATATCATACGAAAGATGGGGGATATTCTTGCTCATACTGTCCTTGTTTTTCACGCATAAATTTTATAAAATTGAAATTAAAATAATTAAAATAAAAAGTTCAACTACGCTATTACGTTGGATATAGAAAACATTACAACTTTCTGCTTTTTCACTTTTTTTCAAAATCTTACCCTTCGCGAGAAAAATGCTGGTCCATTGCGAATAACCTGTATATTGTTTAAATATTACATATATTATTTATATTTATTACGTTACACATTAACATAATAAGAATTTTATATTGACAATTTAATATGTAAATTTTGTAATATATTTTATTTATAAGATTATTATTATTATTACTATATTTTATTCACTATTATTATTATTATATATTTTCTCTTAAACCATTTTAAAAAATGTTTCAAATAAAACTTGCATTATTTCGAGGAAAACGAAATGTGATCATGCTTCCGAGATGTCAAGATGATCTTTGTCTTCTTAAATAGAATTGTATTATATTTTCGAATTCACAATCTTATAACTATGACGTCAGGATAAATTCAGCGACAACGTTGATATTACACGATCATCCAAGGTCATTTAACGCTTGAGTATTTAGAGGTTGTCACTTATGATTTTCAAAGTGGTGAACTTAGGCGTCAATATATACTGATTTATTCCTTTGCATGACCTTGATTATCTAAGTTGCTAAATTTCTCTTAATGTCAGCTATAAGATTGTAAACTCAAAAATATACAGTTCTTTTATTTAAAAAAAATAAAGGTTACCTTTAAATCTCAGGAGCTTGACCATTTAGATAAGATTAAGATAAGATTGCCCATCATAAAATGTTACCCTCAAAACAACATAAGTTTTATTTGAAACATTTTTCTCTATAGCGAATAGTTTAAGAAAAAATTGCGAGACACTCTGTATATATTATTTATAAACTATATATATATACACACACACACACACACACACACACACACACACACACACACATACACATAATAGGAAACTATAAGAATAACATAAATAGGAATTTAAAGGAATAATATAAGAATAATATAAGGAATAATAATATGAAGTACAATATAATATAAGGAATAATGATATAAAGGGATAACACAAGAATAACATAAATAGAAATTTAAAGGAAAACAAACATTCCAGATGATATACAAGGAAAGTGAAAAATAAATGTATTGAAAGTTAAATATCATAAATATCATATAAAATTACTAAATCACAACATTAATCAAATATCAAACAAGATCAATTTGCTTTTAAGAATCTCTTCCTGTCTTTTTGATTATTCCTATATTTAAACGAATTTATTGCACAGCAGTCGATAATTGTAGAAGAATTTTCCAAATAAAAGATTTCCATAAAAGCTTCTATCTAAATGAATCTATCGACATTGCCAACAAGTCGGCCATTTTGTGGTACCTTAATAGACTTAGTGCTAGAAAACAGACATTTACGACTCACCCCTCAGCGAACAAACGCTGTGCTACCGACGAATCGAATTAACTTTATTACGTTTGTCTTCTGTTTTCCGCCCCAACAACCAGCCTTTTTTTGACTCCCCTAGTTTATCTCGCACGATTTCTCCAATTTCGTTTTTCTGTTTTCTTCGAAACAGCCACCTATCATTCGACTGGCTAGATTTTCCAGCCATGCTTCAATATATAGACTTGTATAATTTTAATTATAGAGCTTCCTTCAATTTTTCCTTTCGTTTTCCTTTGAGTTGCGTTTGAGAATTTTAACAATTTTAAGAATTCAATATTGGAGAGTTTGAGAGAAATATTGAAATATAATATTGGAAAATTTGAAATATCAAAATTTGGAAAACTTAGGAAAAACTCGAATATTCGAAAGCTAAAGGGCTTAAAAATTTGAATCTTTATAGTTTGAAAAATGTTTTTTAAATTCGGCAATTACCTAATATTAATTTTATCTTTAATTTCAAAATTTATTTAATGTGTATATCATTATTATTTTGTCTGAAATAAAATGATAAAACAACAAAGTCGAAAGTAATAACTGAAAACTGTAGCAATTTTTCTTACTTTTAGAGCTTCCTTCAATTTTTCCTTTCGTTTTCCTTTGAGTTGCGTTTGAGAATTTTAACAATTTTAAGAATTCAATATTGGAGAGTTTGAGAGAAATATTGAAATATAATATTGGAAAATTTGAAATATCAAAATTTGGAAAACTTAGGAAAAACTCGAATATTCGAAAGCTAAAGGGCTTAAAAATTTGAATCTTTATAGTTTGAAAAATGTTTTTTAAATTCGGCAATTACCTAATATTAATTTTATCTTTAATTTCAAAATTTATTTAATGTGTATATCATTATTATTTTGTCTGAAATAAAATGATAAAACAACAAAGTCGAAAGTAATAACTGAAAACTGTAGCAATTTTTCTTACTCATCAGATCATATATATACATACATATCAAGCAATCCAGTTCAAAATTGCTACAAAACGTAAAACTAATTAATCGAACAGTGCGAATTCGAGATCAGCCAGTTTCGAAAAATATAAAAATTGAACGAACTTTGAAAGTTGCACGCTGAAAAACGAAGAGCAGTCCTAACCATTCGCTAACGATAGATCATGCCTATGTAAAATAAATTTAAAAAAAAGTCGTCGACAATCCGCAAAAGCTAACACGATCACTTCGATATGCCTCGAAATGTTGAATATACGTGTCTGCTGTTCCTAATTTTTTACCGATTCAATTTCGTTCTGTTCTTTCCACGGAAAAAAAAAACAAACACTCGATCATTTTCAGTTTCTCCTCTTCGTCTGTTTCAGGAGGCAAACGGCGGAAGAGAGAGAGGCTGAAAGACAGGCGGCGAATCGGTTGATGCTGTCGCTTCAAGCCGAAGCGCTTGGAAAAGTGGCTTATCCCGCAACAGTGGCGAACCATCCAGCGGGAACCACGGTTCCCAGTTTAGACAGACAACAAGCAGCCACCGCTCTAGCCCATCCTGTGGGTCAATGGGCATCGCCATACGGTCCACCACAACCTCTAGCCGAACCAATTTGTTGAACCTCGGCAATTGATGTGGATTCAAAGACTATTACCGAATGATACACCTGTTACCTAATAATTGTATACATTCGGGCGACGAAATATCGTTTCTTCCTGCATATATAAAAATAACAGTGCTTCACATTGAAAATCGTCGACAGAGAAAGACTTGATATACTTTATTTATACCTGTACTTTTTATCTTGATCTTCTTCCTCTTTTTTTTTTTTTTAAATTTTATGTTTGAAATTTGCGTGTTTTCGATAAGAAAAAAGAAAAACAAAACGATCGAGCAAGTCACTTTTATTTAACTTTGGATTCATTAGATAATAACACTTGCAATTAGTACGAAGAACTAAGAAAGGAGACTTGAAATGAAATTGTAGTTGAAACTACGGGATTATATATGTATCGTGAATGTTGTTGGATCATTTGCTTTTCTTTTGTTAGATCTCCGTCTTAACATTTTTTTCTTTTTTTTAAACAATATGCTTTCAGTTAGCCAATTCGAGAAAAATCACGATTACAAGATAGGTATCCCTAAAACTATGTGTGTCGATCAATCATAATTTAATGATACTATCATAAAATATCGTCATTTTAAATATAAAGACGATTTTCTGTTTTCTTACTTTTTGAAAAGTTAATAACCCTTTCGATATTAACAATAACTATAGTCACTTGTCACCGAGTATCTACTGTGTACTAACGATCACTTTAATCACCTATTGTTGGACGATTAACACTTGGGTAAGTGATATCATGGAATCAGTATAAGAATTTAAGACATTTGATTTTCTTTTTCGCATTTTTTCGCATTTTTTCGCATTTTTTATCATCTTTGACAGAAATTAGCAATATCATCGAACCGAAATTAAAAATTTCAAAATTAAGCAACATAAATTCATAACGGCGTTAATGTAATTTTTTTCTATAGCTTTTAAAAGTTAAAATTACGTTTGAATAAAAGATAAATGATTTGTTTTTCATGCAACGTATAAATTAATTTGTTCTGATGCAACGAAATATGTATTCGCGACATTATGATGCAAGCAGGGCCAACAATTGTTTAATTTATCAATAAAATTACGTAATACGGCAATCGCTATGAAAACTAGTTTAAACATTTACGTAAATATTTACGTGAAAATGTATCGAAACTTTATGCGACACTGAGACAAATCATACAATTTTTACAACCGGTATTGTGTTTCAGAAAATATTATGCTACTTTATAATTATTTGAAATTATTTATTGAAATAAAGCTAACAGATAAAACGTACACAATAAATACAATATTTTTCAATCAGTTTCCAATTCATTGTTAATTTTTCTCTAAAATTTTGAAACGTACAATAATTTTTGCAATAAATATTTCGTAATAAAATCCAACAGCTTTCAATTCAAAAAGGAATTTGTAAGAAATTAGGAAAAAGAGTCATTTCAACGAAAATCTCTAAAAATCTTCGAAAATCGCCTCGCTTTATTTATATCGAATATGAATAACAAGACGAAAGACGATCATCAAATCACCGTAATTTCATCGATTTAACCTCGGATCTAACACGTGACAATTTCTTCCTATTATGAATCCATTAGTCGTATAAACATGCACGTGTACACACACAGAAATGTAAAAAAATCTTCCAAAACCACAACTAATTGCTGCGCCGTAATTTGACGTGACATTTATTGACAGAGAAAACGAACGACAGAGATCGAACGAAAGAAAAAAGAAAAAAGAAAAAAGAAAAAAAAAAGCATCAGAGGCCAGCAGTCATCTTAATTGCGCTATTTCTAGGTAATATCAACGTCTTACCGTCATGACGGCCAATTTTATCGACGTACTTAATTAACGAACTGAGAGGACTGATAGGGAGCTAAAAAAGAAACTTAAATAATTACGGATTGCTCTCGGTTTTCACCACCACCACCGCCGTAAGCTCACTTCGAAGAAATTTACCCTCGTCAAACAGACACGATACGTAGGGACAGGGACGTAGGGACACCGAAAAAAAAGAAAAACATAAAAAGGAAAGAAAGAAAGAAAGGCGAAGCGTGAAATCTGGACAGCTTCGACACAGTTTGTAAAATTCTTTCGATTCGACGATCGAATTAACCTTATCGACGACAGCGTGATGAGGATGATCTTGCGGAATATGCTGGCCCCTTTTTTAACATTTTTCTTTTTCAATTGGCATTTTTTTTTTTTTTAACCCATTAAGGAACAAGCATTATAACAACACGTAAAATTGATGCAAATACAATATTATTTTGAGAATATAATTAATGCTAGAACTAACCGACAGTTAAGGCGAAGTTATTTCTACCAAAATTATTCCGATTATTTTAATAAATAAAAATAAAATAAAATTCATTATATTATTTCTTTAGTTATTACCGTAAAAGTCGTTGCATCATTGCGGGGGAAAAAATTGTGAACATGAAATAGAAATTTTAAAATAAAATTGTAAAACCAGTCGTTTTGACTGGTGTGGTTAGTTCTAGTGTTAAAATAATGTATACATATATATATTTTTTCGTTAAGACACGAAACACGTATTAGGATGATTAAAAAAAAAGATTTCTATCGTTTAAAATAACATCTATAGCTTATTATAGTGCTATTAGCAGAAGAAAGTGTTATAATTTCACGAACAAAATGTTAAAGAAATCCTTGAAATTTCGTTCCATAATTTGAAAGATCAAACTTCATTATCTAACATAAATTGACAAAAAAAAAAAAGAATTGTAAATAAAGTATTAAATTGGTACTTAATGGGTTACATCCTGTGTTAAAAATTGTTTTTTCAAGAAAACGATTTCAATGATAAATTTTTGATATTTAGATATTTCATTTGTTACATTGGCAGTTGCACATACATGTTACCTATTAAATCATTTTCATCTTTTGCAAAAAGAGTATAGTTATCAAACATAACAGATGAAATCATCGATATTAATCACAAATTTTTATTTCGTACTATATTTTTTAAAAATTCGAAAATTGCAAATATCGTAAAAGTAGGATATTACGTTTTACAAGTATGTACTAGGTATTCTTTCATATACTTAACTTTTTTCAAACTTTTCTATTGCATATATGTATATATATATATTTGTCCTACTATTCCCATTTGTAATAAAAAAAATGATGTTAGACAACTTTTGTAATATCACTTTTATATCTTTACTTCATTATAAAATAATTTAATTTACCGTTTTCAATTAAAATAGATACTTTGCTTATCGAAGAGGAACCAAAATATCTCGTTATTTAAATAATCAGCTATGAAAGAATTTCGTCTTATTAATATTTTAATAAAGCAATAATTTAAAACGTCACAAAACACAAATTATACATGTATAACATATAATACTATTAATCCAGAGCCTCTTCCTTGGTATATCTCTCGAATAGCATAAAAATCAATACATATCTGTGTATATAATTAGCATAATAGTTTGTAATTTAAAATATTACGACATATGTACGATATTAATCCAATCGACTTGGTAAACAATAGCATTTTGTTCCACATACTGAACGTGCACATGTATGCATTATAGAAAGATATTTACACGTGCTATATAAAAAAATTCAGTATTCTTACAAGAATAAATAGCTCTTTTTTAACTTCCTACTGATACCAACATTAATATTATTTTTTTATACCATTTTGGTTAAGTAATATTTGACTTCAAATAATTGACTTTTTATAATGTTTATTTTTGCAAAATTTCTTTTATTACATTATTATTATTAAGCGTGAAGGAAATTAACTCGATAGTTTCATTGATATTGAACAAGAATGAAACAAGAACATATTATTGATTGTGTAATTTGTTTGTTGTCATAATATTCGTAACTGAAAGAATAGAAGAGAAAGCAAAGAAGTTTCATCGAGAATATAAATTTTTAATGCTGTAAACTAACACGTGTAAGAAACGTGACAGAAAATACGAATAGTTGTAATAGCATGTAGCTTTATTTATCCCCAACAAAATTCACTATAAATCATGAATATGAACGTTTTTTTCTTTCTTTCTTTTGTTGTTCTTGAATTAATTTCCGAGTTATGTAATATTATGGTTCATCAACTTATGAGCAATATACTGTTTCATAAAAATTAAATTATGCCAAGGTATCTTAATTTAAGATGATTCTACAAAATTGTTTGTAGGATTAAGAGTGAAGAATTCTTTCTTGCATCTAAAATAATATTGGTATGTATAAAGATTAATACAGGGAAATATGTTGTTACTTTTTTTACCTTTCTTGAATTTGTCACATACTTTCAACAGTTTTGTGTGAACGTCAGAAAATCAACAAAGATGGACTTATCTTCTGTTGTGATTTTCATATCTAATTATACGCCTTGTACGATATTATTTTCTTAGGAATACAAAGAATTATAAAGAACGATTAAGGATATATTACTGCGAAAGAATATTACGAATTATAAAATATATTACTACTATAAATATTAAGGTTCGTCATCATCATCGAAAATAGAACGTGTAAGCTGTCTAATTAGATATTTACATATTTACGTTAAGAGCAATCCAAGAGAATTATGGATTATAGGGAATGATGTGATGTTATGTAAGTACGTGTAACGTTGTATATAACTGACAAATAGAAATGCATATATATAATATTGCATATATGTATATGTATGCATATATATATGTATATATATATATGTATATATATGTATATATATTATACATAAAATGATTCAACTGGTATCTGTATACGTTGGTTGTACGAAACTTCAGAAAATCATAATAAGCGAACACATGATAGAATATTACGAAATCCTTGGCTTAGTAATTTATTTGTTAAACAAATGACTTCTAATTTACGTTTGTTGATAATATTACCATTTAATTTTATTAAATTGTTCAATGCTGACGCTTTTGATTGTTCAATGCTAATGCGTATATGTTGCATTTTTGTAGGCTACACCCTATTAATGTAAAATAAAGAAAAAAATAATAATCAGCGAAATATAATCTCGAATCGATTATTCGATCGGAATAAATCATTCTTTTCGTAAGAAATGATGATTTTCAATTAAATTTCTCCGCTTGAACTTCATCCGACTCGTTTATACACATTATGATTTCTTTCAACTCTCGATACATTTTATAAGGTATACTGTATATATTTTTTCAATTGTATTGCACAGAATAAATTTATATGATCCAACGTGAACGAACGAATAGTGTTCTGGATTATTTTTCACATGAAACCCACGGGAAGAAAAGGCCTTGCACGATCACGATCGAGAAACTAAAGGATTGCTTTTCATATTGTAACATTTCTCACCCTATGGGCGGTGCAATTTCATTGTAAATCGACCATAATAGAGAGAGAGAGAGAGAGAGAGAGAGAGAAAGGTGGGGAAGAAAGAAAGAAGGGAGAAAACGCTAAATGACAGAGCAGCGACGCTCGTTGAAAAACCTACTAGAAAATGAAATTCGTTTTCTATAGAATTGAAACTGTCACATGGGAATTAGAGTTATTCGTGAAGTCGGTTCTTCACATGAAAACATTCTCTACTGCCTATAGCAAAAGTCTAATTGAATCTCTTAACGCGTAAAGTTAAAAATAAACAAGCTAGAATTCGGTTTCATTATCTAATTAATTTATTAAAAAAATGTTTGTCTATTATCGTTTATCATCCATATTTTGAACATTTAAAAAAATCAGAAACGAAAATAATAATTACTACACAATAGAGAAACGAAATTTTTTTTTTAAATAAATTAAAAATTAAAGTGAATTAATTAAATTAATTCTTTTATAACCAACAGTATTATGTTTCAGCAATAGCATTCTCTAGATGCTATTCGATTTACTTGCTGCACGCTTCTCATCTTTCATTGATTTTGTATTGCTTGACTTTTAAATATTACTTACGTTTACGCCGAGGAGACATTAATTGGATTAATTGATTGAATATTGATTAATTGAATTAAGAAATATTAATTGAACAATTAACATTTCACATTTTGTAGAAAAAAATCTCAATATTTTTTTTAATTACTCATCAAATCAACGTTAGCCTTATTTAATTAAATTATAAAATAATATAAAAATGCATAGAACTAATTAAAAATACAATATCTTTTTATTTTTAGCCTGTATAAATTCATTACCAAAATACCATATTTATTGGAGAACTTTCAAGAATTTTATAAACAAAATGAGAGAGAAAAAGATATGAGTAACATAAAACTCAGAGAAAAACAACAAATAAAAAATTTTAGATACATAATTAATATATAATTAACATACAGTTACACTCGTAAAATTTTTGATTGTTTGAGATTGCATGAAACAATAAATTGTCTAAATATCGTATGAAATTCTAAATGCAAACATTTGAAAAATTTTACTTTTACCAATACAGAATACTTTTCAATAGCAAATGTTTTATTTGCATATAATTTTGATTTCTAACAACAATACGCAATTTTCATATTATTTTGTGATTCCTCAACACAAGATTTACTCAATATTTATAAAGCTAAATACTGATATTGCATACTAATCGATTACAGTTTCATACTTTATATAGCTGTTATTATTTAATCATTAAAAATCGTAATTAATTTCATCAATAATAACAATATAATCAATGAGTCGTTAACAGATTATGAAGAAATAATCATTAATTACTTATTAATCACTGATTGTGACTTGTAAAAAGCAAAGTCATATTTTCGTAACTTTTTTAAATAAATGTCTTTTTAGTAAATCTTCTAAATCTTCTTAATAAATATTTACTGATACACTATTCTGCAATTGGTATAACAATATGAATATAACTGTGGTATGTGATTGAGAAATACATATATCCATTTTGTACATTAACTCCTTGCCTTATGATTTTCTTTTCAATTTTATTAATTATTGCAACATTATGTAAAATATTGAAACATTATGTTTATACCTATTAATCTATAATTTATATTTATTAATTTAAATTTAAAATTCAAATTCAAATTTTACAGGACTGCAATTTATTTTCCCTTAAACTCAATATTATAAAATAAAGAAATCACCTTCTTTTAAAGAGGATTATTGAGGATTATTAAGTTAGATTAAATAAATTCAGAAACATTGTCAAATCAACACAAATTTTATTTTATATGGTATTTTTTAATATGCACTTGTCTTTTTTCGTCTACTGTCGACGTTTCCAAGTTCTGAATTTAAGATTTAAGCAGATATGATCATATATGTATAAAGACTAGCATAAGTGATAGAATTGAATATTGGATGTTTTTAAAAGAAGCATTCATTTCTTTATGTTCTTTAAACATTTTATGAAAAAGTCACTTTTCATAGTCCATAGTACTAAATTTTCATAATATAATTTCACACATGTTTTCATGTATACATGTTATCAAAAGGTGCTAAATAAATGATTTAAATGACTTTTATCACATTATTGTCCGCACACTGTGTATCAGCACATTTGTTATACATGTGTGATGCACTATTCAGAGTTCAACCATCATATATCAATTTTCAACAAAAGATGAAATTTTCACACATTGAAGATGCTTGTGTTTACAATATTTACAATGATAGTAAAGTCTAGTGTTACAACGTATTCTTTTTTTTATATTTATAACTCTTTAATATTTGCTATTACTAAAATATTTTTTTAATTTTATAATATGTGACGTGTGGTCTATAATGAAAAGTCTATTCACAATCTAGTATCACGTATGTATAATGTATGTAAACTTTTTTTTCATTTAAAGCTTTTATTTTGAAGAAAATAGATTTTGAATATATTTTGTTAAAAAATTGATTTCCTCGAAAACGAAGCATCTTATAAAAAAATGTTACTCTATATTTTCAACTTATTGTCATACGTAGAATAACCTCCTGAATAAATTGTTCTTTTTTGTCACGTTTAAAATTAACTAAATTCAAGCACATTTAATAATAACAATAAATTTTCGAAAACTTGATTTTCTCAAAAACAAAAAGTTAAATGGAAAAGTTTTATTTTTTTTTTTTCAATTTATTTTTTCACGTAGAATCTTTTCATGCTATTTCGTATCCACTGAATTTCATCTCAATCACGAGTATCATTCGAAAAAATACTAATCATTGAATATAAATTTAATCATAAGTCGTGTGTGATAATAAAAATGTTTCAGTTTGAATATGTTAATCATTAAAATAATCAGTAAATAATTAAATATTACTGATCACTATTATATAACATTGGTCATTATGGAGCGAACCTTACTTGTCGCAACGTCATTAAATAAATTCAAAAAAAATTATCCTTATATCAGATATCTTTTAAACTCAGTCCCTTTAATTTTTTCTTTCTTTCTTTCAATCTTCGTTTCGTCATTCCATAGTTAACACTAGAACTACCGAAGTTAGTTCTACCAAAATTATTTTGATTTCTGATAAATAAAAATAAAATAAAATTCATTATATTATTTCTTTAGTTATCACTGTAAAAAAGTCATTGTATCATTGTAGGGGAAAAAATTGTAACATGAAATAGAAATTTTAAAATAAAATTGTAAAACCAGTCATTTTGACTGGTGTGGTAGTTCTAGTGTTAAATAGAGTTGCTTCTTTCTATCTTTGTTTCTTTTTCTCTTCTTTTACTCTCTCTCTCTCTCTCTCTCTCTCTCTCTCTCTCTCTCTCTCTGATCGTCCTAATCGTTGTCTTTCCGCAGCGAATTATCCCACTTCAGCTAGAAGAACTGCTTGTGCCGGATGTGGCCACGTTTACTGCCTATAATTGTAGAGAAGACGCGGTTGTTCTACCCAATTATTTGGGGACAAATGTCCGCCAAAAAAAGAAGCCTTCAACTTATTCGCCAGGCTCTCTCGCTGGATCTTCAGGAAATTATTTATGACGAAAAATAAACGGTACGTTTTATTTTCTGTTCGTCTATTCGTTTCCTTTTTTAGTCTTTTCTATCTCAAAGGTATTTTAATTTCTATATGTGTATATATATATGTATATATATATATATATATATATATATATATATATATTTCATAGATAGATACATAATTCCATAGATATACATGTAAAGTACATTTGTGGAGATGATAATCTTTTAAAGAATATAAAGTGAAATAAGAAATATCTCATGAATAATATTCAAGCATTCCATGTTATTTGAAAGAGATTGTTACTAACATACTTCTTCTTGTTATAAATACTATTATTAGATATAGACAGATAATGTTAACACAATATATGCATTTCTATCTGGAGAATGTCAATCAAAAACATTCTTTTAATAGTATAAACATTACATACTCTTACAGACAGACAAAATTAGGTCACATTCTATATATCACATTCTTAATAGGAAAAATGAATTTACAAAAATTATATCTTTTTCATTCAATATCGTTTCTTTTATGTACACAAGATTCAAAGAGATAAGGAATACTGTGATTGTGAGTGCTTCAAATGACTACATAGAAAAAATTTATTTCAAACATATTTATATGCGTTTAATTGTAATGGATCAAAATATGATGATATAAGTATACATAAATAATTAAATAATTGTTATTACACTGCATTAAATACGATAATGATAATAACAAAAATATGATATGCATAAGTTTTATATAAACTGAAATAGTAAACGAAAATAATAAAGATGTGTGTTTTCAAATCATTCAAAGAAATTCAAAAGAATTTAAAACACAAAATGTAACTTTATTGAAAATCTACCTGTCTATGATGTAACAGTTAAAACAGATTCTTTAATGTTTTAAACAAATTAATAATAATTTCTAGATTTCTATTCCGATAAATGAAATTTTTTATCAAAAATATTATTATTCTGTTATATAAAAATTTGATTGCACAAACATTTTCGTCTTCCTGTTTAGCTTACGGAAGATATTACACATTTATATTTAATTATCGAACTGTTGAGAAATTTTGAAAAATTAATTTATGAGAATCACGAAATTTGGAATATCATGTACAATGTTACTTTTATTCATATACAACATTTATTTTTTTAATCATATTCTTACAAAAGTTTATTATTTCAAAAATTTCAGTTGTACCACATTAAATTTTCAGATTTTGAGAGAACGATGTTACTTCGTACATATATACCACAGAAATGTGAAACAATCAAATTTATTTGAGTCGAATAAATTCTTATTTAATTATAAATGTAAAATGTATGAGTGAACAATTTTTGTGAGAGAAACAAAACCATTTAAAAATATTAAAATTAACGTCGAAAAAATTGAAAGTTGATAAAAAATATTTGGTAAAAAAATTAGTTTAGCATAAAATTTATTCAATATACAATATACAAAGTATACAATAAAATCAAGATATAGATATATTTCTGAAAATGAAGATTTGAGCTTGTGACTATCTTACTTCACCTTAACAAAGGAAATTGAAAGTGAATCGTTTCCGGTCGGCCATCATTGATTCACTCTGTGTTCCGAAACTCTCATGATCAAGCGCCCTGTAATCTTGTCCACAAAGATACTCCTGTGGTTTTTCTAGTTCTTAACGTAGTTACTGGTGTCCAATCACGCGATTCCACAAAATCTTTTGAGGACTAAAAAAACTTCGATGTCATTAAAGTTACATGAGAACTAAATTGACATTATTATGAAAAAACATTACAAATTCATACGAATTTTATTAAGTTTTATGTGTTTTTATGCACAAAAATATTTTTCATTTTATTTATACATATGTAATTTATACAAAATATTTTACAGAACTAGAATCAACTGTCTTGTAGATATACGATAGAATGATAACGTACAGAATAAAATATATTATTATTTACATTATATTATATTTATACATCGATATATGCAAAACACGTGGTCTTTTTCTTTTTTAAATGAATGTTTTGTCTACAATAATCAATGTTGAGTAACGAACAAAAATTTCTGAATAAATATATGTATTTTCTATTTCGAAATCGCATTTTTAAAAAGAATTTCAACTAATATTAGACGCAGAGTGATCCATTTAGACTACCTAAATATCTTTCTCAAATTATAACGATGCAAAAGATATTTTTTGCCCAAGACGAATAGTATCCAAAAGGTCAATAACTAGAAGGAATATTTTTTTCAGAGACTTTTCAAAGTCATTGATATTCTTCTCATGTGACTATGTTCTTTTATTGTATCGTGTAGCTAGTAAAAAAAATACGTTCAGACGAAGAACATGATCTTGAAAATTTATGATTTGTACATAAATTTTGCCTCTATCGAGATCACAGACCATGGCCAAAACACGACAATCAGCCTTATAATAAATATAAATAAACTATTACTGCTTATTACGTCGTCAATAATCTCTTTCAGTAGCTTGAAGTTCTGATCAGTGGATCCAAATTTGTCAGAAGTCATAATGGCATACTCAATGCAGGAAAAAAATCGACATTTACTTGTGGTGTAAAAGAGAGTAGTGTTTGAGAGAAGTATGATACGATACTACTCTGAAAGACTTTACAGTACATCCAGCACTATCTATATAGTCAAGAAGAGAAGTAAAGTAAGTAAATACTAGAAAGTGTTTTTAAACAAGACTCTGGATTGGTTATTGTATATTTTTGCTTGTATTTTTCATTGAAAACTGAAAAAAATGATACATTTCATTTGAACAGGCATTTTTTGCTGAACAAAAAAAAATGGAACTGTGGCCAATAAAAATCTAAATAATTGATAATTAATAAAAATCTAAATAATTAACATGAAGATATTAATTTCAGTTCTTAAGAAGATATTAATTTCAAGATATTAATTTGAAGATATTAATTTCAAAACAAGAAATTTCTCTTATAAAATAAAATCAACACTTCGAGTCTCGAGAATTTGAAAATCAGATTTAAATCCCTAAAACAGTCCGTCCAGTTTTATATTGTAAGAACTGTTATCTACCTTTATTGATAAAATGAGAGAATTTCAATTTTGCTTTCAAAATGAAATTAAAAATGTAGAATACTCCGGTTGTATGAGCAATGTATACACGTACACGTATATACAGTTCAACGCGTGTGTTATTTCGCGCGTATTTTACGAATGAAATTGGGAAGCGACTCGAATTAAAAACTAATCCAATATTAGCTTTCGTCTGGCGAGGCGATACGATGCTCAACAATTATTTCCCCTACTCTTTCCATACATGCCGGGAAACCATTCTCACAACTCCACCTATATATATATATATATACACAGTAGCATACATATATTCACACACATATAGATGGTTTGCCGAAGAGAGCGGTTGCGGAGATTATTCGTTTACAAACAGCGAGCAGTAGTATTTATAACAAACGATTTAAAGTTACGTTTACCTCTTTTATACTTATACAAGTTATTAAAAATTGTCTACTTGTGTAAATTATTTAAATTAGAATGTGTAAAATTTACAAATATGTTGAAGAAGAAAATAATACTAACAAAATTTTGATATGGTAAAGAAGAGAATAATAATGATAAAATTTTGGGTAAACAAACAAGAATTTTCTAATATTATTACAACAATAAATTTTGAGCAAACAATGAAGAATTTTCTAATATTGTTACCTGAATTAGTAATTATCTCAAAGTATAACTCTTCGCCAATTG
Organism: Tetragonula carbonaria; assembly: GCA_032399595.1. NCBI lineage: Eukaryota > Metazoa > Arthropoda > Insecta > Hymenoptera > Apidae > Tetragonula > Tetragonula carbonaria. Next base: position 603,112 of record JAUCRC010000019.1, on the reverse strand, counting down.
AATGACTTCAAAATATATAGTATTATATAATAATATATATAAATGTATATATAAATATATAGTATTAAATATAAAGTATTATCAAGATTTCGAACAAATTTTCTCTTTGCATGTTACCACTCAGTAGATTGTTGTAGGATGTTACAATGATATTTATAAAAATATGTTTTCTAATATATTTATTCCAGAATTTGTAACAGAACATTCGAGAATATATACTTTAATAAAAAATACATTCCCTTTCTTAGATCGCACAAATAATTTATTCATTAACACTAGAACTAAACGACTAAAGAGTATAAAATTTATAGCAGAGAAATATAAAGGAACAGAGACAGGGAAAAAATTTCTATATAATAGAAATATAATAAAAAACGCAAACTTTCATTTATGTATTTTACTAAAAATCATTCAAGTCTCTAGAAATACGCTGTTATAAATATATATAAAATTTCTATGGAAAATTATAAATTGATCGTTTTGACCACTTTGGTAATTCTAGTGTTAAAAATTATTCATTTTTGCCAATTATTTACAAATGATAGAAATGTTTCCAGCCATGTATTTATATATTTACATCAGACTAATATTGATCTTCTTCTTTAGAAAGGGTTAATTTTGAAAATGAGTGTTTCAGTTAGAATATATAAAACGGTTGGCCAACGTAACAGCAATTCACAATAGATAGAGTACAGATATACGTAAAAGTATATCTTCAATACTATGTATTAATTTTATAAAATTTGTTTCAGTTAATTCAAACCAATGGAGCTGTTTCAATAAAAATATTGCTTTTACGTAAAATGAAATTATTTCGAAATTTCAGCCAATTATTTCAAATCAGGCTAGATGGCACGTTTTTAGAAATTTCACTGAAAATTTTTTGCATATATCTCGGAAACTAAGATCGAACAAGAGTAATACATACAAGGAAAAATTGTAATATAATTGTAAAATGTTTCAAAGCCGATTTTAAAATCGGCGAAGAATCCTTTTTTCTAAATAATTATTCTAAAATTCATTAATTCTTTATGATCAACGATTTTGTGATTAGTAATTTGAGTAGATATTTATATATCTATAAAAAGATTTTAACATTATGAATGAATACTAATTAAGTCTGGAAAATGATCTAGAAAATCTGTATAATAATACATAGTAACATAAACAAAATGTGTGCAAAAAATTTGATTGCATACTATGCCTATAATAAATAAATTGAAATATAAACGAAATTTATTCTCCCATTTCCGTATGAACTCCTTCGTTTTCTGTTTTAATTTGTTCTATCAAACTATGTAGTATCTTTTCTTATTTTTACTCAAAAATTGTATTGATGTAATTATAGTTGAAAATAATAATTGAAAACACAGAAAACATGGAAAAAATTGGAAATATTTTATACAAATGTGTTACATCGTGTACTTTCAACAGATAAATATTCAACACTTGTTCTATACTAATGCGATATTATATAAAATAATTTAGTATTAATATTAATTAATATTTGTTAGGATTTATACACAATTATATTATAATCTCTTTAAAAATACACGAAAATATACATAATATTCCGATTTTAATTTAGAGAATTATTATATTGAACATAATATTTTAAAACTAATACGAAAATACTAAAAAAAGAAAAGAAGAAGAAGAAGAGAAAATAAAAAAGAAGAGAAAAGTTAAAATAGTCAAAATAATGTCATGCAAAGCTTTAGTATTAAAACGTAATAATTATGTACATACATAGAAGCAGCGAGGAGTGAAATTATAAAATTTAAAAAAGTAATTTTCTAAAAAATAAATAGACTGCGGATTTTTATATGTATTTGTAACAAAGACGAAAATGCAAAAGCCGCATGCACAAATACACATTTTGATTATATAAAATATCTACTCAAATTATTATAATATTTAATAAATGAGATATATCTACTTTCTTAATTATATGATATAAAAATGATATTATATGATATAAAAATATCTACTCAAATTATTATAACATTTAATAAATGATATATATCTACTTTCTTAATTAAATGATATAAAAATTAAATAAAAATAATTTAATAATTATTTATTTATAATAGAATGTTGTTATACAAAAAACTCGCACGTATTATTTTACAGTTATTTTGTTTTAATAATTTTATAGTATCATATTTAATTTAACAATCGTAAAGATTTCCTTCAGACTTAATTTTAGCTGCGACAAAAGACAGCAAGCAACAAATAATATTTTTAATATTATAAATAAAAAAATAACAATGAAAATTGCTATAATTTGTTCCTGCGCATTCTCAAACGAATTTGTGCACAAAATACGCACAAAATATTTTACTGCATAAAATAAACAAATGGAGCACCATTGTTCCATAAGTTTATCATATTGTAAAATAGTAAATGGTTAATAATTATATAATTATAAAATAATTATATAATTATATAATTATAAAATAATTATATAATTATATAATTATAAAATAAAATAAATATAAAATAAGGTTATGGTGAATTTCGATTTAATTCTTCATTTTATTTAATATTTTATACTTTAATTTATTCGTTGCCATTATTATATTTATTGTTTATAATATATTGAATTTATTAACATATGGTTACATCCAACTATTTTCATCATCTATATCTGATAAAATCAAAATTAACAGATTTTCGCATGAGATCATACATGCAGAATGAGTACAAAAGGAGAAACCTCTGCCAAAAATTATTGTTGTTGTTATAAAATTAAATTTGTTATTAATTAAAAATTATTACATCATTGACGAGCAAATTACACATATTAAAAGCGTGTAATACAATTTACACTAGATATTTTTCCTCATTTTGAGATTCAAAGTTAGCTGTAAAATCAACTTGTTACGAAACATTGAATTTGTCTTTTTGCCTGCTGATAATGCAGAATTAAAAATTAAGGTCATCTTGAAATCTCAAAAAATACAGTATATAAAAAAATCCATCTGATGCATTTCATTTAATGCTACATAATTTCTTTTTTTCTTTTACAATGAGTTGTTTCAGAAGTTCTCAATTGATTTAATCTGTACACATTGTAAATATATCGACATTAGTATACCTCAATGAGTAGAATACGACACAACGATAAAAAGAATTTTATTTCAAACATTATGGTTCAAGATGAATTTTGACAAAGCTTTTTTTAATAAATTTCTATCGATCCAGTGATGTAGAATCGCGCTATAATGATCGTTAACATATAATTTCCGCTCTCTAACTCTGTACATGTTATACCTAGGTAAGCACATATTGCATATGTATATGTACGTACATACATATACATATGTAATATATTGAAATTATATATATAATACATTAATACTATAATAATTAATGTAATGTAGTGTCTAAATATATATAATTGTTTGATCTAAATATATATAATTGTTTTTGTAGAAAAAAGAATATTAATATACATTTAGAAATTAGATGTTTTCCGAACTTACTTGTATCTAGTTTTTTTTCTAATTAAATTCAATTTATATACGATAACTATTCAATCTAAGATTTTAGTTAAATTAAATTTTATTGTATAAAAAATTTACGGGATAAACTGTAAATTTAGTTGTTCTATTTTATTAAAATTTTCATTGAATCTATGTTATCTTTTAGTGTTAATCATTAGTAGAAAAAATTTTATAATTTATTTTATTTCAGTAAAGATTTAAATTATAAATTATATTAATTGAATTTTGTGAATATCTTTTAGAAAAAAAAGTAATTTCTAATAATGGTTCCAATCAGAACTTTGCACATACGTCCAGTTTTAACCGGGATCTGCAATGTTTTTGTTCTATATATATTGTTATATATATATATATATATATATATTTGTTCTATATATATATATATATACTATAGTTTATTAACATATATTCGTACAAAGCTTGTGTCAGAAATTTATCACTCGTGATTTACAATTAGAACTGAGCTAAAAACTGAGCTGTGCAGAAAACTACTAATTGTAAAATGAGACGTCACAATAATTACAATTTATATTACAATAATTATTATTATTTTTATTTTAAAAAATTTCATACCATCGCTGTAAGTTGCGATATGAGAAATATACAGTACATCATTAAAGATATCATTAAAAACTTGTACAATAATTTTATGTAAAGATATATATATATATATATATATATATATATATATATACATTTTTAATGTATTATAAATTAGAAATAAAAATTACAAATCTTCCATTTCAAATCAACAATTCCCAATGAGATGCACGTATTGAAATTCTCTGGCAAGATTGAAATTTTTATCACTCATCATCGAGATTCATCTTCCTTTCCTCTTTTCTCCATTTTTTCAAGTAGACTTGGTGTATAAATCATAACACACACACACACACACACACACACATACGCGAAACCGGGACGAAACGCGCTTATAAAACGAGGAATACGTTGTATGAGATATTTATGCGTAAATTTATTGCGATTACGAGTTTTAGTCGAGTCGGAGAACGCTTTTTCTTGATTATATTACAATAATTATTATTATTTTTATTTTAAAAAATTTCATACCATCGCTGTAAGTTACGATATGAGAAATATACAGTATACATCATTAAAGATATCATTAAAAACTTGTACAATAATTTTACGTAAAGATATATACATTTTTAATGTATTATAAATTAGAAATAAGAACGCTTTTTCTTGATAATTTTTGTGAAAAATAAATTGACAACGGTTCGACAACTATGCGATCGTTCGAAAATGTAACGTTTTTTTGTCCATGATGATACATTTTTCAATGTAATTTTCTCGAAAAACGTATGTTGATAGAACCACTTCAATTTTTCAGAGAAAGAAGAGAACAGGAGAGGAAGGTTTTTTTATACTTATTACACATAAATAAAAGTCAAAATTATAAGTTTACTTTTTTTTTCATAATTAGAATTATTGTTTCTCCTCTTTTATAGAATTATATGAAAAAGTTAAGAAAACAGAGTCACGAGAGAAAATTTTAAAATATGAATTCATAGAAACAATGAATTAATAATGAGATTACTATTCATTACAGCAACGTAGTTATAATTAAAAATAATTTATTGTTTCTGCGAATGTAGCAAAATTTCTTTACGACCTTATTTTTCGTGCATTCTAAGTTAATTCTATACAAAAAAAAAGTTTTAATCATTAACCAGCTAAAAATGAAATGATTTTAAATCGTGAAATAATTTTAGCCAGCAGCGTAGTTCGATGTAAAATAATTTAGAAAAGATTATTGTCTCCAAAAGTTTTACTAAAAATGTTAAATTTTCTTTAAATATTTTTTTTTGAGCTCCAGTTTGAATATTTTTTTTTTGAGCTTCAGTTAAGAAGTATCGCTGAAATATATATATGCATAAAATAATTTCCTGCAAGTTTAGTAAAATTTAAAATAATAGAATTTCATAATTCGTATATTCAATGAATATTGTACGATTTTCAAAATATTTTCTGTATTTCAGTGATCTTAGACTCTATTATATTATTAATTATTAAATTCTTTTCAATGAAAGTTTTTATTGAAAAGTTCTTTCACAAATTTTCTACTTTCACAGATTTATTTATGAGGAAAACGTTGAAAATATAATATAACGCGAATAATATAATGATATAAAACTATATAAAAATATGAATAATGTGTGTAATATAGTTTCACTCTTTGGTAAAAAATATAATTAGTTTTACTATTCTATGCGTATAATTTCAGCATGTACGTCGAAAGAAAATGAAAGAAAGGAAGTCATTTCTTCCAATTATAGAAACGATTAAATGGATAGCAGTTCGATACCAGGCCCGATCAATTTTCATAGTCATTCATCACAACAACAGTTGTTCCACACATTTCCTAAAACACTGGGCCTGAATAACGTTTTCTATCCATAAAAAGTGGCTAACTTTTCGTTTCGTCTTCATAAGGGAGTCTATTAAAAAATCGAGAACAATCATGTTTCTTTCTCTTCTTCGACCTTTGGACAATAGCAACAATAAAAAAAAATTTATTCTCGCCATTTGTTAATCTGCAAGAGAAAGTTTTCAATTAGATCAAAAAAAGAAACATGTCCAAAGGAAGAATATCGAAATAATAAAAGTATGAAAGATGAGATTCAAAATATTCAATCAACGTAAAAACTATATCGAAGTAGTTTGATGAGAAATTTTTCTATTTTATTTAAATTTATATAAGAAATCCAAATCGAAAATAAATTTTATCTTATCAATGGCAAGTTCAATCAATAATGATTTTAACGCTCTAATCGTAGATCAAAATAACGAATTTTAAAGTGGAAACACATAACTCTGTTATGAGTGAAAGATATATCTCAGTTTATAACGTTTGTCACTGATAGTCCGAAAAGAATTTGATAAACCAAATATTTAACAAAAATAATTTTTTAACGATTAGGTAATTTTATTAGTTCGATTTAAGAATTTTTTCAAATGCTACAATTTTACAATCTTTTCGTTCGAAGACAATCTATTCCTCCTAAAGTTATATAAATATTTGAAAAGGCCATAATTCACGAGAAATAAAGAAAATTATCAAAATTCCATGATCTGATTCATAATTATAATTATAATTATAACATGTTTATGTAATCAGTTCCAACTTTTCAACAGTTCTATATCAAGTTTTTACATTACATTGCAAAATACTTCAGATTTTATGTTATCATGCAACAGAATTAATTCGCATTATGTCAATTATTTCATCAATAATTGTATATATACATGCACATTTGTAATTTTTCATTGTGTGAAATAAGTCTTAAGTACTAATAATCACTGATCAATATCTCTTCACTATTTCTTCTGTCACTAACTTTCTTTTGAATAAATCACTTTATTGTTTTGAATAGAGTAATTAGTTTTGTATATTTATTTTCATCATACCATTGTTCCAAATCTTCAATTATGGTAAATCATGTTTTGATTTGTTTTTACCATCTTTTTGACATTTCTTTAATGTTCTATTATTTATTGATCAAGTAGTTTCATTCATCTAAGTTTTTATATATTTATATTATATGTAATATGATGTATAATAATATAATGATGTAACAAATAGATCTATAATAATTATATATAATATCATACATTTTAATTACCGCAGAATATATTTTCTTTATTCTCTTCATTTTTCTTATTTCAATAGAGATGTAAAGATAAAATAATTTACTTTTAATTGAGATGCTATTATTTACCATTTTTTGTAATATATATCTCTTAAAACATTATCCTCAATAAATATTTATTATAACTTTATTTACTTCAATCAGCTTTCCCTTAATCTATTTTCTTTAATGAAAAAATCCTCTTGAAATTCAAAGAAATTAACATTGAATCTTTCTAATATCTGTATAATCTTCTGCAAGTTAATTAATTAATTAATTTCAATACTATTACAAATTAGTAAATTAATAATTAATACTTCAATCATCTTTCCCTTAATCTATTTTTTTTAATGAAAAAATCATCTTGAAATTCAAAGAAACTAACATTGAATCTTTCTAATATCTGTATAATCTTCTGCAAATTAATTAATTAATTAATTTCAATATTACTACAAATTAATAATTAATACTTCAATCATCTTTCCCTTCTATCTATTTTCTTTAATGAAAAAATCATCTTGAAATTCAAACAAACTAACATTGAATCTTTCTAATATCTGTATAATCTTCTGCAAATTAATTAATTAATTAATTTCAATATTACTACAAATTAATAATTAATACTTCAATCATCTTTCCCTTCTATCTATTTTCTTTAATGAAAAAATCATCTTGAAATTCAAACAAACTAACATTGAATCTTTCTAATATCTGTATAATCTTCTGCAAATTAATTAATTAATTAATTTCAATATTACTACAAATTAATAATTAATAAATTCCAATAAAATTCACATAAAATATATTTGATATATCTTTCAAAAGTTAGTCATTTCATGAAAACTTTTTCTACTCCATTTATATTAAATGATACGTATATCCATCTAGAGTACTAAAAAAAATACTACATAACAATAATACAGAAATCTGTCGATCATCGAAAAAACAAAAAAATCAGTTTCTTCAAAAGAATTTATTTCCAAGTCCTGTCTGAGGACCAAGAGAGACTATCTGTCCAACATAAAAAATAATGAACGCAACAAGCAAGCATAACGTAGACAGAATTGAGCTCCTCAAACGTTTTCTCTCCTCGTTGTTTCGCACTTTTTCGTATTTGGTTGCCGCAAAGGCTTCCTTGTCGAGCAACAAAAACGACAGCCGACGAACCGACAGACGACAGCTGCAAAAAGACGACACTCTACGTGCTAGAAGGCGCCCCCATTTACAATGATTGCCCGATTTTATGTATTCAAACGTATACTGTTGTAAGAGCGCGCTCTTTCCACAGTTGACGTTCGTTTTTTCGTGGCTAAGTATGAGTTTAAAATTCGTCACTTGACGCGGTTACGGCCCGGTGAAATATTATCCCGGATTTCCGGAACGGCACCATTCACGAAACAAGCTGCCTCTCAAATATGCAAGCGACATGGGGAGAGAAATCTAGATGCAAGTATCATCAGAGGACTTTTTCTTCACGTAGATTCAACAATTCTGTGACACGTTGATTTGCCCCGTTTAACTATTAGAAATTATAAAATGATATTGAAAATGCATTAGAAATGCTATTATTGAGCTCTCTCTCTCTCTCTCTCTCTCTCTCTCTCTCTCTCCTATAGAGAATATACTGAACTCCATTGATTGATGGATAAAAAAATATATATCGTTCCATTTAAAAAAACTAAAGGTGACTGGAAACTATGTAATTTTGTTTGCCAGTTATTTCAAATCGACATATTACAGGACTTACTCTGTATATGATTTATATCTACATATCGTAGGAATATAATATAAATGTTTATTAAATAATAATAATTGTGACTAAACAACAGATAATTAGACAAGACAAAGAACACAAATTAACGATTCAAATAAACAACACAATCAGATTTAATTGACTTGTTTAGAGACAACTTAACACTTTACCGACCGATAGCAGTAAATAGTAGCCGATTAATAGGCTACCGGTCGGTAAAGTGTTGATATCGTATAATAATATATTTATATATTTTAACACTTTACCGACCGGTGATATCGTATATTAACATATACAAATATATTATTATACGATATTAACACTTTACCGACCGGTAGCCTATTAATCGTCTATTACTTATCGCTATCGGTCGGTAAAGTGTTAACAGATTTAACAATTAGTCCAAACACAATCGACTCTTTTTAATAACTCTCTCTCTCTCTCTCTCTCTCTCTCTCTCTCTCTCTCTCTATTTCGAAGTTTTGTCTCCGTTTTCCAACTTGTTTGATTCTTTCTTTTTTTCAAAAAGAAAATCGCTCCACGTCAACGTTGCACTTCTCGCACCACATTTATACTTTTCCTCTTTCCACGCATTTCTTCACACTATAGGCTATCTGTTATAATTAAACGCAACTAAAATATAATAACTACAGGTTGTAATAACTACGATACTACAATATTTATATTGTACATGTATATAAATATGTAAATATGTATAATCAGAAACGAGAAAACATTCATTTATGCTACTAACTTGTAAATTATCACGTAGTTACACACATATATATGTATGTATGTATGTATGTATGTATGTATGTATGTATGTATGTATATATGTATATATTATATACAGTGAAAAGCATAATTGTACGAATAACAATGAAAAATTATGAACAATTTAAACTAATACAACTTCGTAAAAAAAAGATCATATAGCGATCCATTTGGTCTCATTTTAAAGAGCGAAGCTTCTATTTCCGATAGTCGTGAGTTCGTTTCTTTTGAAAATGATTTTACATCATGCAGCGAGTAGGAAACTGAGGAACACATTTTTCACGAAAATTTTCCACCTTCACAATGATTCCCTAAAACTTGTTCTACAATTTTTTTCTTTGCTGTTTTATTTATTAACGTTGAACGAAACGAAAATTCGAAAATCCCAATCATTTTGTCATCTAACCTTGATATTTCAAGTTCAATAAAATGGTGAAAAGAAAATCGTAAAAACGAGTTTCAAGAGGTCGTTGTAAAGAAAAAATTTCAATCGTCAAGTCCGTGCTAAATTAGCTTTGTAAAGAAAAAATTTCTGACGTTGTTACACGCGTTTGGAATTTGTACAATTTTCAAGAAAAGTGTGTCCCCAGTTTGCCCCATTCGCAAAATTCCCATTCGTGATGTAAAATCATTTTCGAATTCACTGTCAAAGCACAAGCTTCATGCTTTAAATTGTCAACAATTTTTCATTGTCATTTATGCTCTTCACTGTATGTATATGTACATCAGTTTTTCTTAATATACGATAGAGTCTCCCGAACACTATATTTTTTTCTTTTTTTTCATATTATGTGAATATGGAGACGAATTCAACGATACAGTGACCTTCATACTTACAACTCAGGAACGAAAAAAATAATTTTGAGATTACGTATTGATGTATTTACCGGTGTTTCACATTAAAATGTTTATAGTTCACGTTCGGTATGAATATTTAGTGGTTTTACGTTGTGATTAGGTTTATATCGTTCAAAAATATTGTAATATTGTTAAAATATATCAAACATACAAAACTATACTTTTTAAGGCCAACTATATCTCGTCCATAGCATCTCAATGAAATTGTGGCACAGGATATCTTGTCATTAAACAATGAAAGGTTTAAGATAGAAGAAATAAAAGAGAGCTAATATAAACAATTTTTTATAATTATCTAGAAAAGGAGATTCTTCATCGGTTTCAATAATCTTGAAATATGTGTCAATAAGATTATCTTGAACAATTCTTTCCTATACGTGTTATCGCAACTTTACTTTCTGAGATGCATATCCAAAAATATGTCATCTCCGATATCGCTAAGACAAATTATTTCGACAACTCGAGAGTTGAAGTAGAAAATTTTGCGAAAAAAAATTTGGGAATAAAAATAAGACAGTTATTAGTGGAATAGACTTAATAGGACACCGATTTGAATGCGATGCAACAGTGAAAACACAATCTATAAAATATAATGTCTAATACGGGAAATGCAGTCGCGCACGGAAATCTTCAAACTATTGCATTCATAATTATTAAAAAATAAAATTCACACGATGAATTCACATTTATGATACAATACTGTAACAGGAACGAGGAATTCAATTTTGAGAATGTGAGTGAAGTTAAAAGAAAATCCGACAACGTAAAATAAACAGAATAAGAAATGTGCATGTATTACTTATGGGGATCACGAAATTCTTAGAATTTACTTATGATGTACCATTTTTACAGTACTTATCACAGCTGATATTTCAACATATACACAAGTTTCTAATGTTTTTTTATTCCACAATTTTTTATTTTTAATTTTTTTAAATATTTTTTAGTTTCTAATACTTTTTTTATGTTATTTCGCACTTTCGAAATCTTCTGTAAAGTTAAGGTTTGTAAAGATATTTTTAACGAATGAGCAGAATGTTTTGAATTGTTATCATCTTAAAAATAGAAAATCTTCCGACAAATTTGGTCACTCTCTTTTAAATTATGTTTTAAAATATTTAAACATTTATTCAAAATTTCATCGATGAAAACAAGATTTCCGCTTCCATTCGTTACCATACAGCCCCATATATATATATATATATATATATATATATATATATATATATATATATATATATATATATATATAGTACCATAATAGAATCACTTCCGTATTTTAAGTATACATTTTTCTTTCTTCATATATAATGTTGTCCGTCTGGGACCAAAAAGAATTGAATTTACTTTCATCTGAGTAGGCGACTTTATCCTAAAAAATATTCTCTTTCTCAGTGTAATTTTTTATAGAATGTGATTTTTTCTTCGTATTTTCTTTGCTGATGTATAGCTTTTTCCGCCATACTTTTCCATAATGGCCGTTCTTTCGCATCATCTTGCGACACAATTCGGCGTGTACATCATTTCTGAAACTACTAACAATCATCTCAACTACAACAAGTTTTACGTTACGGTTTAGGTTAGGTTAGTACAAATATATTAGGTTTAGCTTAGGTTTAGAAATTATTAGAAATTATACGATTTCGAGATTGTTCGAACGCTGGTCAACTAATAAATGTGAATGTAATGGTAACTAGAGAAGGAGAACTTCGATTGTAATCGTCAGAGTTTAGTAGATTTGAAAGGGGCTGCTCAGCGAAGCAGGAAGTGTTCCGCATTCTAGATTCTATTGTATCGACTTGCCTCTACTTACAAATTCCGCGATTTCCTTCTAAGATTATTCTTCGTCGTATAATTTAGGTATCAATTCATATTCATTATTATTGATTTTCGTATCTGGTTGTAGACATAATTAACACTTTGCCGACCGTGTATTAGCGGTGAATAATTAGCCGATTAATAGGCTACCGGTCGGTAAAGTGTTAAAATATGTTAGCCGATTAATAGGCTACCGGTCGGTAAAGTGTTAAAATATGTTAGCCGATTAATAGGCTACCGGTCGGTAAAGTGTTAAAATATGTTAGCCGATTAATAGGCTACCGGTCGGTAAAGTGTTAAGAAACGAAATATCTGTATCTTACATGAATTGAAATGTAATGATTATTAGGCATCGCGTCGTTCTACGAATTTTAGGAATTTTACAATTTTACATATTAAATTACCGAATCTATATCACGTCATTCTACGAATTTTAGGAATTTTACAATTTTACATATTAAATTACCGAATCTATATCACGTCATTCTACGAATTTTAGGAATTTTACAATTTTACATATTAAATTACCGAATCTATATCACGTCATTCTACGAATTTCAGGAAATTCTAAGAATTTTATGATCCTAAGCGATATATAAGTATATACCTTCTTTTTGTTCTACCAATCCCGCTTATGTTATCGTATTTTCTTCTAGTATGCAATTTTACTCACGCATTCAAATTAAGATTTGAACTTTTATTATCTGTTGCAATATTATTCTGCAAATGTGAGTCCATTATACAAATTTTATTTCCTAACACTTATATGTACAATAATATAATAACTTTCGTGAGCAAACTGTATATTTGTGATCCTATCAATGTAGTTTGTATAATATATTGTAACTGAACCAGTCATCTTAAAAAATAATCAGCTCTTTTTAAAAAGAAGCATTGGTTAAATAAATATACCAACGAAAACCGGCTGGAAAAACGCTGTTTGTTATTTGAAAATAATTCAAACAAATTAAATGATTACGTGATAAATGAAATTCTTAATAAACAAGTTATCTGCGGGACTGATGAAGGAAAATATGTCATTTACTGATATATCTATATATAAATAATTCAGTAAAATATATTTTTATAAATATCTCGGAAATTAAAATCAAACGATACTATTTATGTTATATATTATCAATTTTGCATAATATTTTTCATAATAAAATTTTTTAACTTTAAATATCTTACTAATATTTATAACATGATCTTTTAATATGGCTTTGTTATATTCTCATAGATTTCGATAATAATCCAAATGAATTTCATTCTTCGATCCTCTTTAGAAATTCCAAAATCATCATCGACAGACAGTTATAAGTCCCATATTTTTCCGTATTGCAGATTCCATAGACTGTAAATAGAATAGAGATCGATACTCTGTGTTGATCATCGCACTAGTACAACAAATTACTATATTCAAAGCTAATTTTTGCATGCACTTTTTACACTATGTAAATCCCGATCAAACAAGACGTAACAATTTCCTTAAGAAATAACAGCATGTATCTCGATTTTTAGTATTTTCAATTAATTGTATTACTAATTAATTCCTTTCGTAAAATACCTTTTTATATGTACTGTGATTTACCATATTTATCCATTCGATGCGACGAACCAATATCTTATTTTGTGAAACGGGAAACAAAACAATTGAACATCATCGAATATCTTTATTTTAAGTAAATAATATATATATATATACATATATATATACATATATGTATATATATACATATATATATAAAGTAAATAAAATATGTATATATACATATATATACATATATGTATATATACATATATATATACATATATGTATATATACATATATATATAAAGTAAATAAAATATGTTATATAAATATATATATAAAATAAATAAAATTATATATATTAAGTAAATAAAATATGTATATATATATATATAAAGTAAATAAAATATATATATATATATATATAAAGTAAATAAAATATATATATACATATATATAAAGTAAATAAAATATATATACATATATATATAAAATTAATATATATACATATATATATAAAGTAAATAATATATATACATATATATATAAGTAAATAATATATATATATATATAAAGTAAATAAAAAGTAAAAATATATACATATATATATAAAGTAAATAATATATATACATATATATATAAAGTAAATAAAATATATATATGTATATATATATGCAATATTGAAAAATTGTTTAAATCAACGTCAATTGTACAAAATGTTTTTGGTGTACTTTAATATTAATCTGTATGCGTAATTGTATAAGAGAAACATTATCAAGAAATACATGGTGCATGCATGTGTATTCCAGAGCACACCAAGCATCACCCTATAAAAGACAATGGCGTAGGGTTCGGCTATTCCCGAAGGTATTAAGAGAGTAAAGCGTTTCGCCATGGGGCACGTGCCGGTGTGTAGTTGCCTCCATTGTTGCCGGAGGATGAGAATCACCTATGGTTGCTGGTACACTCGGTCCTATGGCACGGTGACGACACTTTAATATTTAATGCGATTAAACTCATTTCGACCCGCCTCCCGTAATTGGTTTCTGATTAACAGCCAAGTTTTAAGTGCATTGCCCGTGCATGATAGTTATACGCGTCCTGACGCTATCAACTAATAACCGTGAGTGCTCTTCTGTCCGTAATGTGAACGCTCGCACATCAACCGCCATTATTATTTGCATTTATAATTAAACTTGTATTTCATTAATTGTATCGCTGGTATTCACATTCGTCCGAAATTAACGGGAAACACCAGTCGAACAAATAATAAGGGGAATCATCGATTGTTCCTTTCTTTCGACAATTAATCAGCTTTCGAACAGTTATGTTCATCGTTTTATTCTATGATGAAATCCTTTGTTAGATATTGATTTCGATTTTTCGGATTTTAAGTATATAATTGAAATTAATTTACAATCTATGATATCAATAAATATTTCATGTCCTGTTATTTAATTTCAATGTATTATATATTTCATTAAATTAATTTCACAAATTTCAGAAAACCCTTTATCTAAATATTCCAGTTTAGAATAATTTGTATAATTTGTATAAAAAATGTACATATAAACCAATGTACATATAAACCAATTTCTCATAAGATAATAAGATTATTTACATTAACGTACATTGATATTTATATTCATTAATCTATAATAATATTTGTAACGAAAACATATAAATTTTTAAATCTTTTAAGATATAACAGAATTATTAACTTAATTGTAACAAATCATATATTGGCATAAATTCGATCAAAAATATAATATAATATAATCAAGGGACAAAGTATTGCTATTTACTATAAAAAAAGATTACATATTATACGTAAGATTTTATAGATGCTAAGAAATATTTTTTACTTAGCTTGTTATTAAATTTTAATAATTTGAAATTTAAGCCGCTTTTAAATAATTACATATGTTCCTACTTATATGACGAGTCGCATAACAATAATGAGATATTAGTGGGACAAATAATATCTCTTTTCTAATTAATTTTACCAAAGAAAAACAAACAGATGATTCAAGGAGGATTATATCTTTAAAAGTTAAAATTTTTTTTTTAAGTGCAATGCTGCATGTTTGCACTATTAGGAACATTATTTCCTAATGGAAATAAGCATTGGTTTGTTTAAAAAATATTTTAATTCAAATAAAAAAATAGTCTTGTGTTCTTTTATACATATCAAGTCCTATAAAATATCACTTATGTAAAAAATGATGTCTTAGGAAAATAGATATCATATCATTCAACTTTCTCTTTTTTTTCCAAATTCAAGATATTAATTACCGTTTCCGTTACAAGGTTTACCAATTACTGTGTACATATGCACATATAATAATTAACAATTACTGCAAAATACTATTGGTTAATAATTTAACCTACATCATGTATATTAAAAATAAAAGAGTTCAACTTTGCGTTATAAAAAATACTTACAATTAGTAATATAAGAAAATATTTTAATTGTGAGTACTTTAAAAAGAAAATTTCCTTTGCAATAGAAAGATCACAATATAATGAAAAAGATAGATGAATACATAATTACATTTTTGTTTTAATAAAAGTCAACATTCCATGCCAAAAAACACCTATATATTTTTAACACTTGAAGAATTCAAAGAAAAAAATAGTATATAATGATAAAATCTTCAATTTGAAAAAGTTCCGAGTGAAATTAAGTTTTAATAGAAAAATCTAATTTTTGGCTTTTAAATATTAAAGTATATATATATATATATGTATGTATGTATATATATATATACACACACACACACACACACACACACACACACACACACACACACACACACACACACACACACACACACACACACACACACACACACACACACACACATATATAACGTATCATAGACAAAGCTAGAAATTTATTTAAAAATTCTTCAGACATGATATTTTTAGGTTATGATATTTCACATGAGAATATTTAAAAGTTCTTACATGAATTTTCTTTCGTTTTATCTTCTCTTTTCTTACACTTTTGTTTTCGAAAAGAGAAACACATTTGTTGAACTTCTCCGCCGGTCCTTTCCAATTACAAAGTAGAACAGACCTTTTTCGATGAATATATCTGTAAACGAATATTGTGATCTGTGATTCTAGCACTCGTGGCGATGATGCCTACCTTCTGTCAAGTACATAGTGAAAATAGAAAGTCTCCAAATTCAGGCGGCGAATTGCAGTACGAGATAAGTTGTCCATAGGGATAATCCATGGACTCAGCAGGTGTCTCTATTCGCCAGGGTTTCACTCCATCTTCCGTTGACAGACAAAATCCCCTACGGCGTGCAGTACGAGGCCACCGCGATCTATCCTATTGACCGTCTGTCCAATTAGGACAGCGAAAACTTAATTAACCGTTCGGATGGAACCCGATGAAAACTGAATGCGCCGCGGATGCCCGTGAGGAGAACTCGATAATTAATACAAATCCAGATATGCTGGCGATCCAATAAAAACAATTTGCCCGTTAACCATGATTGATGAACGATTACGCTTTAAATCGAAGCGTATAACAGTGCGGAGCGGAACTATACACGGGATTGAATAATTCATACGTATCGTCGATAGAAACCGGCCGTAATCGAGCCAGCGGAAATAGATACGAGTGGAAATCAGTGGAAGACATGTTGTACGTGAAGTAACGTCGAAGAAGAAGTGAAAGAAAAAAACGCATCGTCGAAAGTTCAGCGACTGATTCAATGTTTTAACATTCTCATCGTTTTTCGTCGTTTGCACTGCGAAGCAAGTGAATTAAATTTAGAATTCAGCAAGGTAAAGTCGGATGTCAGATAAGGTTTTAAAAAGTGGAAAGAAACGACATATTACCGATGAGATTGGTTTCCATTTTGAATTCTTAATTATACCGGTGATAACACTGATCGACAAATTTTGCACAATACCCGTCATTTGCAACTGTCATTTACTTTTATTATATTATTATGTTTTTTTTCTATTTATTACTGTATATATATATATATATATATATATATTGTGGCAAAAAGTGGCAAGAAAAAGTTATTTTATTGTAGTTGTAAAAACACAGTATTCCTTTAATGTTACTGAATTATATACGTATTTAATATGTATTTGTAATATATACATATTATTATGTGTATATATGATGCAACGAGTCAAGATACTTGCAAACGTCAAAATGACAAACATTTCATATTCATCAAATATTTTTATTGGTATTTGTTTATTTAACTTGTAGCACTAAATTTAATAAACAAATTACTTACTTATTATTCTTATTTATTCCTGTATTTCGAAAATTATAAAATAACTTTGCAGAAATTATGAAATTACATGGATCGTGTTTACGTTTCCTGAAGTAGGAAAAATTAAAAGATCAGGGAAAAGATAG
Organism: Tetragonula carbonaria; assembly: GCA_032399595.1. Taxonomy (NCBI): domain Eukaryota; kingdom Metazoa; phylum Arthropoda; class Insecta; order Hymenoptera; family Apidae; genus Tetragonula; species Tetragonula carbonaria. The sequence continues at coordinate 584,817 of JAUCRC010000019.1, read as the reverse complement.
ATAATTCAACAAGATTACGAAATTTCAATTGAAGTTGCTCTATTTGATAATATGTAATTCACAATTAATTAAAACTTCTGCAGTGTTAATAATATTGTTAGTAATTATTATTGGCAAGAGTAGGCTGCCTATGGAAATGGTTATTGATCATATTTTCAGGGAAGCTTCCTTTCGTTGAACTAAGCAGTTCACAAGGTAACTGAGACAGCTGTAAAAAAATCAGAATATTTTTCTTTTTTCATTCCAAACTTCATTAAGGAATATATAGGACGGAAATATGATAAATTTAAATTATTTTGTCAATGAATGTATTCTGAAATTTTTTTTGTCCGATAGATTAGAAAGAATTTTATAAATAATTATAGCAAATCTTTTATCCATTCTTTTCTTCAAGATCCAATGTTAAGCCTCCAGTTTTTTATAAATAAACTTTTACATCTGTTTCTTAACGATTACTAAGATAAATTCGATGAACTCTTCATATTTTCTCTTCCATTTTTTTTCCATCGAAATGGGAAAAAAACAACAAAGAATTATGATTTATGAACAAAGAGTATCGCACGTCACACAGATTGTTACACAGCCGTTACTGATTTGTTCTACCGCAGAATATATAAAAACATTTGTTGACGATGTAGCATGATCAACTTCATGGTTGCCCGATATATTGCTATAACAGTACTTCGTATTGCATAATACGTAAATAAATAAGTAAATATACTTGACATATACGTTGGATCGTAAGAATATATATAATTATATATGTAATTATATAATAATAACAATTAGTTTGTTCTTCCTGATCTTATTTTGTTAGATTTCTTTTTATGGGATACATTGAAATAAAATTTATAAAATATAAATATAAGCCATAGAATTTTAAATGCGTGCTTATCTATTGTGCATATATCCTAAAAAAAGCTAAACGATCATTTATCATCTATTAAAATTCTTGGATAATGTTTTTTTAGTAATTTTTTAGTTGAAGACATTTATTATGACACTCGTCGAATTCGTCTCAATATTTACTAAAAATTACCAAAAAAAGCCAAACGATCATTTATCATCTATTAAAATTCTTGGATAATATTCCTTTAGTAATTTTTTAGTTGAAGACATTTATTATGATACTCGTCGAATTCGTCTCAATATTTACTAAAAATTACCAAAAAAAGCCAAACGATCATTTATCATCTATTAAGTTAAAGTTCTTGGATGATATTTGTTTAGTAATTTTTTAGTTGAAGATATTTATTATGATATTCGTCGAATTCATCTCAATACTTACTAAAAATTACAGCGTGGGAAAATTATAGGCTTATATGTAAAAAATTGAAGGCAACTTCAATTTCAAAAAATTTGTTATATATGTTAAGAAAAGATCTCTTTAAATCATGTTACTTATATCAAACAAAAAAAGTTTTGATTGGCGCACTAATAACAGAATAATTTAAACTGTAATAGTAGTATAACATAATAAGACAACGAGAGTTGTAGAAATTTAATTATAAAAAATTTATCAAGATATAAAAAAATAGTCCATTTTTTCAGACATATTAATTATGTATAAGTTTCATAATCAAAATGCTCGATTTAACATTTCATGTGTAAAGTAAAGTTCGCTTGTCTGAGTTTTAATATTACTTACTGGATTGTTAATATTTCCTTGAAGCAATAATTTCAACTTTTGTAGCTCGCAATTAACAAGAACATTGTCTGATTGACCTGCATTCTTCCTGGCAGAATTTACAACTTCTTCCAGCATAGATGGCGTGGATCTCTTTCCATTTGTCCAGCCATTACTATAGTGAAACGTTTGACACATAATTGCAGTTATTGTCAATGACAAGATGAACAGCATTAGAACATGAGTGTTATCCATCTGTAAAAATTGAAAGATATACACGTTAATCAAAATTTAAAAAAATTTTACAATTTTACAAATAGAAAATTTTATAATAATAATAACATAATAAGTAACTTTCACTAGATTTTAGTATATACATATTCTGAAATTGTGTTCTAACTACATTTCACAATGCTTGATTATTCGATTCGTTAATTTCTAGTTTAATAAAATACTATAATTGTATTTAATATGATATTCATTTATACACATAAAATTTTAATACCTAGATTAAATATGTTTTGCTTAAACAAATATTGAAAAAAGAAAACTTAAATTTAAACCAAATACACAATTTTTTGGTGAACTAAATAATACAGGATAAAAGGATATAGGAGGAAACTGCCGAATTCTTGAACAACATTACAATATGGTAATAATTACAATTTAATAATGTGTATATCACATCATAATTGTAATAAATCAAATAAAAAAATAAAAAAAATAATTTAATTTCTATGGGAAAGAATGGGGTAATAAGATACATTTCACTTTTATATTTTGTTTATATGTCTAAAAATCTGTCGAAAAAAATTTCACAAGGCCCTTGATACTAGTACCTCACGTACTAACAAGAATTTAAAATTTATATTATAAATTTACCATTTATATCTTTCACGAATATATCTTTATTGGGACATCTATCTACTTTATTGATCAAGTGTTGCAGATTTTAACATATAAAATTTTTTCCTGAATTTAGTCAAGAACTTTCTATTTGAGTTTATAAAGTATTAAAAGAGTTTTCAATTAATAGTATTTTTTATTTTAGTTTAGTTAGTTTCATTCTTAATTATTTATTTATTTTAGTTTAGTAAACTATTTTTTTATTTTAAACACCTTAAAATAACAAACGAATATTTCCAGCTGTTTGTTTCTTAAAATAAAAGTTCTATTTCAAAGAAAAATCAATTTACAACATCTCGTATATAAGAAACATTAAACAAAGGACATTTTATTTTTAGAAACAAAAATTTGCTTTCTCTGTATATTACGATCGCTAATTTTCCAAACTTTTCAATCATTCACTCATCGCTATCTGTGTATAGCTGTGAGGTGCCATTGTGTAAAAACGCAAATTACACTGTCAACTTACAAACAGAATATTTTATTCAAAGTTACGAGTAATCTTTCTTTTCTCAGAATAATATTGTTTTACCAACAAATATGTTTTTGATCTGTTTGATAAACTTGCGTTCGAAACTTTCGTTAACTTCATTTTCAACACCTTGTAAGAAAAAAAGCTAGATAGATAAAACATAAAACGTAAAAGGTATTAGGATATTAGGATATTATTCTTTTGTAATTTTTTGCTAATCACAAAGGAAATATAATATTAGGATATATAATATTAATGAGAATATTTACTGATTTTATAATTTAAATAAAATGATGTAATATTTTATTTTTTTCTCAAGAACACTTATTGTTAAATGAAATGATTATCAGATAAAAAATTGGAGCTTCAGACTCAAAATCTGTTGCGCTAATTTTGTATGTATCTTGTTACTCCATTCTTCTCTATATATTAAAATTACTATATCTGTCAAGCAATTAATAATTTGAATCTACAGGTAAATTAAAGCCTCTTTAAATAATCATTATGAATTGTGTTCAAGTTATAAAAATTCGTATATCGCATATACTATTGCTTATAATTTATGGATGTTAAAAATACCATTACATATAATTTATGGGTATTAAATATACCCATTTGTAGTAAACTAGACTAATTTCCTAAAAAATTCTAAATCAAAACACAGAGAATCTTAAATATAAGTTTAAAAAGTACAATAAATATGATAAAAGTTGAAAATCATTATAGAATTAACTCGAATGATGGAAATTGAAATCGCGCATACCAAATACGCGATATTTTGTAAATCAAAACAAAAATGTATCGATTCTGATCAAACTTAGTTTCCGATGACAAGTTTGAATCCGTTATTTTTTTTCTGCGACCAAAAATAAAAAAGGCAGCTTTATCTCCTGATATGAACGTAAAAAAAATGGACAGCCCAAATGTCACGGATGATCTATTGGATCAACGATCCTTTCCATATTCAACAATTTAAGATATCCATAAATAAGATTCGATGTTTTACTTTATTTTAATAACACAATAAGTGCAACGTATCTATCGCATTATGTGAGAAAAAAGAGATTAGTTTCCAATTAAAATTTGTTGGCCATCTTTTTATATTATTATCATTACGATGAAATATTAAAAAAAAAAAAGGGAAAGAAAAATTTATAAAATAGTTTTATAACATACGTCAATGAAAGCCGTTGCATCGAAAAAATTTAATTAGTTTGCATTAATAAACCAATGTGAGTTTTTTCTGTAACTTTCTATCCTTTTTTTTTTTACAAAATTTCCGTTATTATTGTTTTACAATTTTTACACTATTAAAAAAAATTTATATAAAATATGAGCATGTACATTATACATATAAATTTGTATATTAAATTTATAAGTTTATATTAACTTTTCATTGAATTTATATATTCGTATAAATTTACATATGAATATACTAATATACTAATATACTAATATAGTATAATACTAATATAGTACTATCTTATATAATAACATACAGGATGTTTTATTCCATCCACGCAATTATTTCTGCAACTATTATCCAAAAAAAAATATTTAAAATAAAAATTTGTTTTATTTCGAGAGAAATATCTCATAATGACTATTAGATTTGTTTAGGTAAAGATGTTTCCAAAATCTCAAAGTCACATCCATTTTTTTTAAATGAAATCATATATATATTTTTTTTATGCATTAATTGATACAATACAACATTCTCATAAAAAAAAAAATATTAACCTCGAGAAATTATTAATTCTATTTTAACGTCAAGATATTTTAACTTCAATTTCATAATATCGAAATGCAAGACAAGAACAGTATGAGTACAGTAAGAGTACATTCTAGTCTTATTCATTCTCGTCTTTCATATGATAAATTTTACAAAATTAAAATTAAGATCTTCTGAACTAGTAATTTTTGATCATGTTAATATGTCAAATATTTTTGACATATATAGTACGTTAATATGAGCTAATATTTTGAAAGTGGCCTAGTCCATTTTTCAAATCAAAAAAAAAATCAAGCTGTTTTAATATTTACGTTTTTACGTTATCTTTTCATTTTTAAACAAATTGTAACTAATATATTTAAAATCACTAAGATTTTTTACACAGATTTTAAAATTCGCTGGTTAATAGAATGATTAAGATTTTCATTTTGAAAGTTTTATTTTAAGAGTTTTAATATATTATGCAAAATTTTATAAGAACTATATTTTTTATTATTAAAATAGTAGTGTTCGATTAGCTCAGATAGTGATTTTTTTTAACTAAATTCAAGGATTTCATTTCCTCCTTTAAAAGGACGCGGTTTTTGAAAGATTAAAAAAATACTAATGGAAAAAAAATAAATTGGTTAAAAATATATTGCGATTCTTGAGAAGATGCACTATTCAAAATTCTGGATTTACTTACCGCGTCTGGTGAGACCAAGAAACTATAATAATATTGAATTGACACCATTGTACAAAAATGTAAGACACTAAAAATACAAAATCGCAACACTAAAGTACAATGATATAATAGACTTATTACGCTATATATCACCACTATTTTAAATCCCTCTTGTCTGAATGTAACATTTCTTTAATAGTGAATAAAGTTAGAATATTTCTTAATTTTATAAGGCAAAATTGTAATATTTTTTTTTTTTATCTTAAGGGAATCTTATTTCTCTCAAGGGACTTGTGCTTCTTTAAAAATTAAAAAAGTTATTTCGTTAATTTTGAAAGTGGCTTAAATCTATTTATAGCCATCAAAAATGTTGTTTTTTAAACTAATACTAATACTAATACTAATACTAATTGGATTGATAAATTATACACCTTGGAAACGCAAAAACAATGTTACCAGTCATCAATATTTTTAAATTGATCAAAACGCAAACTGTTAAATATCTCGATTTAAAGATAAATGGATTTGGCCCACATTGAAAATAAACGGTTCACATGTTCTTTTATAGAGAATCGAGCTGCATCCATTAATGCATAAAAAAATATATAATTCTATTTTTTAAAAAAAGTGAATATGAGCTTGAGATCTCAGAAACGAAACACCTCTATTTACAATTAAACGAATCTACTGAATCATAAGATCAAATTTTTCAAACATTTTCTACAATAATGATTAATTGTAGAAATAATTGCACGAGTAGAATAAAATGAGACACCTTGTGTATATCTTTAGATAATATAGATAACATATTAGAGGTTATGTTCGGATAACATTAAATAATATGTTAGATATTATCTAGATATTATATTAATATATACATTAATATACATTAATGTTAGATAATGTGTTTAAGAATAATGTATTTACTGCCAACAAATTGTAATAGTTTAGTGAAAATTACTAAAACACTTCTTACTTAACAAAATAAAAATTAATAAAAAATTTATGTTTTACATTTATTCATAATTATTTCATTACACATTGAAGATATGTTATCCGAGATATCTTACTAGGAAAATTAATTGTAATATTATAATAATAAACTTAATTTGTCATATGAATATTTCTGAATCAAATCTAAACTTTTATCCTCAAGATCATTCGAAGGTCACAATATTTAGATCGTTGAACTTGTCTAAGCTGCTAACTAAATCAGCTGCAACAGTATCAAGTCAAAAATATATAATGCCATTGAAAACATTAAGGTGATCTTAACTTTTTATCAAAAGGAGGATTTTTACTAATCTTTTTCTATTGCAACTTGTAGCTGACATAAAACTGACTAACTTTTGCCTGAAAGTGACATTTTTTTCATTACATTATCGGGAATGTTTGAAAACTCATGTACACTGCATTGCTACGCAGTATAGCAGTATACCGGAATTTTTCCCAAAATTTCCCAAAAAGGGCTTTTTCCCAATTTTTGAAGTCCTGCATTTCTAAAAAGTTCTGAATCGTAGTGGCAACAAACTCGTGAAGTCCTCGAAGGATAATCCTCGCCAAAAAATTAAAATGTATGGTTCTTTCCCATATCGTCTCAAACAGACCCAGTATCGATACTTAACATCCGTCGTAAATAATACCGTACTTGTTACTGTTACAGTTTTAAGGGTCAAGGATCTCTCGGAGAGTTTGCGTAGGTCATGCTGACGTACCTGAATCTACAAATGGCCGAAAACTGGGAGAAGTTCGTTGATACAGTTCGTTATTCCGAATGCCAACCAGCGAGCTTCAACCATTACACCATTAAGCATCCTCCGATCAGCGTATCTCAAAACAGCGATAGAGATCGGCAAGAAAGGTGAGAGGCAAGAAAGTTGAGCAAGCCTTCTTATTCACAATCGTACTGATCAATGAACAAGTGTGTGCGAAATTAAAAATCAAACAAGAGAACCAAGTGAGAATAAGAACGACTCAAACAACAACAAAGCCGCAACAGCAAACCTGCAGGCAAAGCATCCACATAGATGGTGGCTAACAATAAGAGAAAAGCCACAGAAGAACAACTCAAGCTACCATCTCAAGAAAAAGAGCCACATATCAGATTCACTTCCTGTCGCAAATATGCAGAAAGGTATGGAACACATGAATCCCTACGAAAAACTGGTACAGCATCTAACGCTGATTGCCTCGTCAAGTCTCCAAAACGCAGGATCGCAAAATGACAACTCGAATGCGTGACAAATTCAAACGCTCCTGCTAAGGAACCTCAAAACATCAAACTTCCACCGATATGCATTCATCCTAAACTTCTTGACGCGCTTAAATCAAAATATCAGAATGCATTCCAAGCCAAGTTTTAACTTATTGCAAGTTCCAAATTTGAAATAATGTTTGCCAACATCAGAGATTTTATTGAATTTTATTGAATTCATCTGCATCGATTAACATTGAATTTCACACCTACACGATCACCTCCGAGAAAACCTTAACCGTAGTGTTCAAAGGCTTGATCCGACTTCCACCAACTAGAATGTGTGAAAACATTAAATGCCAGAGCCTAAATCGCATACACTGTGCTGAAATACCAAATACTCTACATATAGAGTAAGGTCACGTTCACACCCGGAACTACAACTTGAACAAGTAAATCATATCAGATTCATCGAGATTCAGTGTTTCCGTTGCCAGGCGCACTGTCACACATCGTCAAATTGCAACAAAAAACCAGTGTGTGCCAAATGCGCCGGACAATATGATACTAGATCCCTACAGCAAAACCCCAGAAACTCTCCCAACATGCGCTCAACTGCAAAGGCATCCACTAAGGCGCAAATTATTCCCAATGGCCTGCATTACTTGAGTAAGAGCCTTTCTGGCGAAAAGAATTGTCCACCATTTGACTCGGGCAAACCATAAAACAAAGCAAGGAATATCATAAACGGTATCTCCTCAACCAAAACTATCAGATCAAATGGACGATATTAAAGCAACAGGCTTGGATGGACTAGTTTCTAAAAATTATATCGCTCATTCAGAAATACTGCACGAAATCTACAAACAACCTAGAAAGAGTCCGAACAACAATACTAATAGTGAAAGAACTAAATAACAATGAGCAGCTGAAAAAACACCCCATCAGCGTCACCTTATGAAACACCACTAGCGTTAAAAACAAGATGTCTGAACTTTGCAAATTTTTAATAGACCATAATGCAGACATCGCAGTCATCGCCGAAATCTGGCCAAAAGACATTCTCAAAATACCCAACTACAAAATACAAAACGAGCGACCAATCATCAAAAATAAACCAAGAAACGGAGTACTAATAGTTGTACATAAGGGCATTTCTATGGAAAACACACTACAAGCTATCTCAAATATGAAAATACTTATCATAGATACAAGATCGAAACTATTCCCAACCTAATCAGTCGGATATCCCCCCTTCCCCCTTGCCCCAAATTAAAAACACTCTTGCGACCTAGACTGTACGCCATCGTACTGCCAGGAACCTAGATTCTAGATCATTGGCGGTGACTTCAACGCCAAGCACATCCTATGGAACAACACCAAAAGAAACATGAACGGTTCCATCCTCAAAAATCATTCCGTTCAATCAAATCATTCCAAACTGTGCCCTCTCCAACATTGACATTTTCCTATCAAATGTCGCCTTTCTACAAAATTGCCACACCGTAAACGATTTGTCATCGAATCTACCGGTGGGATCTCACTCATAATCCAAAACAACGCAAGACGACAACGTCAAATCGCATAAATCGATTAAACCACATTCACCAGAAACTGCGGTAGATTGTAAATCAATCAGAAACTAACAATGACAGCCGACATCGACAACGAAATCGAAGCCCTCATCCGGCCAATTCAAAGATGTTTTCGAAACGCAACGCGCAAAACTCCAAATCATGATCAATCCTCTGCCGCAAGCCCTGTTCTCCAGAACCTAATTAAGAAGAGAAATAAACACAGAAGTTCCAGAAAAGTGGTAACCCCTTTCACAAGCTACATAGAAACCTGCTTTCAAATCCCATCCTTAAAAACACATCGCAAAAGCCCGAAACCAAATATGGCAGGATAAGCTTGCAATCATCAAGAAGACGGACTACACACTTTGGCAGACCTTCAAGATTACGGGTCTTGTAAAAATCCGGATACCTATACTTCAAAGCCCTGCAACTCACACATCTCACTACACGGACGAAGAAAAAGACAAAAGCCTGGCTGTTAACTTGTAAAAAATACACAACTTTGCAAGGAACGCAAACACGAGAAAGATTTGCAACATTACCACCCACAAACCTCTCCATGGATGACAGCAGTTTAAACTGCAAACTCCTCAACAGATAAGGCATATGATCAAAAAACTCCTCTCCGACAAGACCCCAGGAACGGACAAAATCACTACAACGATACTCGAAAAACTGCCCACTCAATCAAACCCATAGTACAAAGACATTACATCTTCAAAGCTTGCCTTGAAATTTCTTATTTTTGTTCTCATGGCATGGAAAACCGGCAAGATAATCGCAATCCTCAAGCAAGAGAAACCCGCAATAGCCGTCGAAAGCCACAGACCAATCAGCCTCCTAAGTACTATCAGCAAATTATTTGAAAAAATTTGAAATCGTCACCCATCTATTAACCCACGTTGACAACAAGTAACACAAGTAACATCATTGCTCAGCAGTTTGATTTTATAAAAAAATCATTCATGCATCCAGCAGCTATGGAACGAGCGAGTTATGGAACACATCACCCTAGATGTGATAAACAAAAAACAGAGTAACACAATTTATCTTCCTAGATTTAGAAAAAGCCTTCGATTCAGTCTGGCACAGTGAAACTGCAAAGAATAAATACTCCACTCGCTGTTCTCAGACTGATAGCCAATTACCTGCAAAACAGGACGTTCTATGTCTCGATAAACGGTATTCCGTCAAAACTCACGGGAGTACCGCAAGGTTCCATACTCGGCTGCTATTCATAATTTACATAAACGACGTCCCGTGTACTCAAAATTCCCACTTAGCCCGTCTACGTAGACGACACCGCCATCTTCGTCTCATTATGCAGTCACAAAAACGCAACCAAGTACATTCAGGCACACGTTGATCAACTCCAAGATTACTTCACAAAACTGGAAACTAAAAATTAACCTAGTCAAAATGCAAGCCACTGCCTTCACAAATGATAGATCTAAAGCCACAAATCAAATTTCCATCGCAGGTCCCCCACTTGGTAAGACAAGTATGGCGTACTATCATATGTTAACGTCACCTGGATCGCAGCGACCACCAAAAGAGCAAATCTAGAAAACTATACCCGCTACTCCACGGAAACAGTTCAAAACAAATATCAAACTAAACTTATATGAGATATGCGTTAGGCCGAGAATAACGTATATCCATCAAATGGATGGGCTGCAGCTGCAAAGTCTCACGTTAGTAAGATTCAAAGAATCCAAAATAAAGTCCTACGCATCGTTCTCAACTTGCATGACACACCTATCCGCGTACTACACGCAATAGCGGGCATCCAAACAATTCAGGACTGCATTACAAACTCACTTGAAACCGCTTATCACACCGAGCATGAAAACCTACTCATCAGCCAAACATGAAACTACGTCGACAACATCCCATTAAAAATCAAGGAAAAAGTTACCTAAACAGGCAGTTGCCACTACATAAAACCCGAACAGAGTCCAAGAAGCCCAGAATAGAAACCAACAAATAAAGATGTGCAGGTTTTTTTGAAATTTTTCTTGTTCACCTAGTGATGTACAATCGTACCGTTCACCCAATAAATACATCTTTTTATGCAGGTTGAAAAGATCACCAAACCCCAGACAGACACTGCAATTAAATCAACCACAAGCAAAAAAAGATCTCAGAAACAGTTTTTTTCTTGTACAATCACGCGAACGATCGTGACCGTCATCCAAATATATCACTCGATCGCAAAAGCTTCGTCGAAATTCAATTTCAACATGAAATTCAACCCTAACTATCCTTACTCTCGTCGACCGGTAGCCTATTAATCGGCTACTATTTACCGCTATCGGTCGGTAAAGTGTCGATATCGTGTAATAATATATTTATATATTTTAACATTTTACCGACCGGTAATATCGTATATTAATATATACAAATAATATTATTATACGATGTTATTAACACTTTACCGACCGGTAGCCTATTAATCGGCTACTATTTACCGCTATCGGTCGGTAAAGTGTCGATATCGTGTAATAATATATTTATATATTTTAACACTTTACCGACCGGTAATATCGTATATTAATATACAAATATACAAATATATTATTATACGATATTAACACTTTACCGACCGGTAGCCTATTAATCGTCTATTACTTACCGCTATCAGTCGGTAAAGTGTTAATGTTCGTAAGGAAAGCGGACCAAACGGAAACGAACATCGAGTCCGCGTCATAACATATAATGGTCTTTCGAGCCGGATTTCGGCCTAGTGTTAAATATTCAGTGATTGAATAATTCAGCGAAGTGCAGCCGCCATTACCAAGAACAGTGCATCGCCAGTTATAGAGATATGAAATCAGACAACTCCGATCTTCAGATTCGCATACGGGATATCGGGAGCTACAACGTGAAGAGCAGATATCTCATTTCATCGCACAAATCAATTTATACACAAGACCTAAGAAGACTCCACTGAGTTCAGCAAATCAACCGCAAAATGTCGTCGGCTCCCAAACTTAGTGCATTAAACGACGTAAAATATTAACGTCATTTACAAGTTTCCTCGAGGCAGAAGAAAAGGCTGGACAATGCAATACAGGTTCATTTTGACGGAACGGAACAACTTTCATACTGCGTAACATATATATTGCATATGTATATTGTATTGTACGCGCGCGTGTGTGTTTGTGTGTGTGTTGTATATATCTATATGTGTGTACGTGTACTTGTATGTACATGTACATGTACTTTCAGTTTAGTTACTTTTAGTTGTACTAGTATATTTAGTTATTTTAACACTTTACCGACCGTGTATTAGCGGTGAATAGTTAGCCGATTAATAGGCTACCGGTCGGTAAAGTGTTAACTATTTACAACATTACGCGATTTCGCAGTTAAATAATATGTTTATAGTTTATTTATAATATGAATAGAATATGAAACTATATTTATAATATGAATATAATATGAAACTATATTTATAATATAGTTTATTTATAATATTATATATTTATCTATAATATGAAAGAGATATTTGCGTAAGCTCATATTTTTTGACGAACAGAATTGAAAAGGAATAGAATGTTAATAGATAAATATTCTAATATTCTATGATGAATAAATATTCCGAATGAATATTCTGTAAATTTGCAAACATTCGTAGATGTATAATATATGTGCACCTCAGAGTGCAACAATTTTGATATCGCCAAAATGAAATGGTCGAGGAAAGTATATGAGCTTGGATACTTGGATTATTAACACTTTACCGACCGTGTATTAGCGGTGAATAGTTAGCCGATTAATAGGCTACCGGTCGGTAAAGTGTTAACTATTTACAACATTACGCGATTTCGCAGTTAAATAATATGTTTACAGTTTATTTATAATATGAATAGAATATGAAACTATATTTATAATATGAATATAATATGAAACTATATTTATAATATAGTTTATTTATAATATTATATATTTATCTATAATATGAAAGAGATATTTGCGTAAGCTCATATTTTTTTGACGAACAGAATTGAAAAGGAATGGAATGTTAATAGATAAATATTCTAATATTCTATGATGAATAAATATTCCGAATGAATATTCTGTAAATTTGCAAACATTCGTAGATGTATAATATATGTGCACCTCAGAGTGCAACAATTTTGATATCGCCAAAATGAAATGGTCGAGGAAAGTATATCAGGCTTGGATACTTGGATTATTAACACTTTACCGACCGGGTATTAGCGGTGAATAGTTAGCCGATTAATAGGCTGCCGGTCGGTAAAGTGTTAAAATATGTTAGTTAGCCGATTAATAGACTACCGGTCGGTAAAGTGTTAAAATGTTAGCCGATTAATAGGCTGCTTGTTGGTAAAGTGTTATAATATGTTAGCCGATTAATAGGCTACCGGTCGGTAAAGTGTTAATATTCCAATTTATCCATTTGATAGACAGTTTCCAACATTTATTTTTAGACATGAAGATTTTTATTTTTATAGAATAATGATATAAAATGCTATTTTTATATTATTTTATATTATTATTTTATATTATATTATATTTATATTACATTATATTATTTTATATTATTTTTCTTAATTTTGCATCGATCCATTTTATTGCAAGTCCCAATTAAGAAGATCATTTAGTAAAATAAGGATGAAAATGTAAAATATATTTTACATATATATTTGAAATTTTATTTTCTGATTGTGAGTATTCAGTTGCTCGAACTATTGCGTCCATATTTATACAGAAGTGAAATTTACACATATGCTATATATTCGGACATATATGCACGAGTTGACATATTTCCATACAAATAGAAAGTTCAAATCTTAAAAATGTCTAATTAAGGTTAAAAAAAAAGTCCGGTAATGTAAATATAAAAAGAAAATTGACAAAACGAGAAGTATAGATATACGTGCCGCTTATGAAAGTCAAAAAAAAACTTTTTGTCAGAATAATATTAATATATTAATTTATGCTAATAGTTAATAAAATTTTCCTTGGTATTATATAATTATTTGCCATAACCAATATTCTACGCTATGTACGTATAAACGTTTGTAACGTGTTCTTTTTATTATCAACATTTCTTTTGACGTTTATTTGATAATTTTTAACTCTTCCTTTTATTTTGACTCGCATAAGCTTTGCAGAAAAGCGTGGAGATAAAACATAAAGCAAGCACTTCTGAATAATCCAAACGAAATGTATTTAGAATTAATTCTGCAAACTAATCTTCCAACAAGCCCAACCTATTCGTACGTTTCTGTAAATTTTATTTTAAAATGTTGTAAATATATTTACTTAAAATTCCATCAATAAAAAAATTTCTAATTGTATTCACCTTTGGTTCCATATATGTAATTTTTTTAATTGTATATTTTTTTCTTTTGTAATTGTATATTTTGTTTTCTTTTGTATTTTTTTTTCTTTTTTTAATTGTATATTTTTTCACATGTTATCAATTACTTTTACAATCGCAATATTCTGCACGATATATCAAATAATCACATAACGTGCAATTTGTCTCTCTGAATTTTGAAATTTTTTTAGTAAAAACTTTAATTTAGTAAACGTATTACAGACATGTGTATTATTACGTACTTTAATTAAAAATCTAACGTAAACACGAAAAAGTAGTAGACACGACTGATTATTGTGTTTATGTTTCCCTTATCTTTCTTGTAAAATATCTGATATCCTACCTTTCGTAAGATAGATTTTACAAAATTAAAGTTAAAGTAATGACTTTTCGACGGAAATAAATTAATATTTTTTATAGGAAATGCGGAGATGAACTTGTTGCATTAAAACGGATACATGATCTACATGTAGCCACATTTAAAAATTTTTCCCCGTAACGCCTTGGATTTTTTTTTCATTTACAAAAACTTTTTAAGATTATGTGTTCCAATTATAAATTTAACTTAATTAAATGTGAAAACTATTTTAACAAGTTTCTATATTTCTCTCTTTGCCATTTATTTTCTGCATAACAGTTGTTTATACAACAAAGGGATAGGGGCAATGACAAATGCATAATATTGCACGCGGCCTTTTATACGCAAAAATCGTGCATCACTGCATTAAAAAAATATACGATCCCGTGTAAAAGAACACAAAAACGAAATTGATCATTGTATGTTCTCTACGCATCGATACCAAGCAAATTTAATATGATACATGTTTTTTTTCTATCACCAATAACAACCTGAGATATTCAGATCGTATTTTGAGATCCTCGTTCTCCAAATCAAACCGATATCAAATTAACCGAGCAGATTCCTCGATTGCAAAACAACCTTGGTCGCCGAGCTTGCAAAAAGTAACAAAAGAAAAGAGATGTGTTGCCCGATGTTTCACGAATCTTAACACTTTACCGACCGGTAGCCTATTAATCGGCTACTATTTACCGCTGTCGGTCGGTAAAGTATGGATATCGTATAACAATATATTTATATTTTATATTTTAACACTTTACCGACCGGTAATATCGTACATTAATATGTACAAATATATTATTATACGATATGTACACTTTACCGACCGATAGCCTATTAATCGTCTATTACTTACTGCTATCGGTCGGTAAAGTATTAAAATGTATTTACTTAAAATTCACGCGGCCTCGATCGAAACTGCTTTAATAGCTACTCGTTTCAAAGTCGTTTCAAACACGTCCAGAAGACGCGACTCGGTGAAGAAAACGAAGAAGACGAAGAAAACGAAGAAAACGAAGAAAAACCAGTCATTTATCTCCTCGTCCGCTGACAGCTCGTCCAGCTCGGCATCACGTGAAATTTTTTTCGAAAAATTTTAGAGCACTGTCGCACATTTCCACTGCTAATTTTAAAGGAACCATTAACGCTACGCGCGTACCCGGTCATTAAGATAAAAGTAAGTGCTACTAAGTGTCCCCATGGATAAGAGACCAGTTGGCCAGTATCTCTGTCATATAGAGACGAGACATTTTCGAGCGTGTCATCGAGAACACGTGAAACACTAATTCTCTATACTAATTCTTGCATTATTCGATCAGCGACAGATGACAGCAAACATTGAAATATTTATTATTATCGAAACGAAATGTTAATTAATTTCTGTTATTTACAAAGAGAGAAATAATAAAGAGGAGAAAATTAATGTAGTCCTATTGTACAATATATACTTTAGTCGTATTTATAAACAATCTGTCTTAGGAGATTAGATCTTGAAACGAACTTCAATTGTTGACTTTCTTATGAAAATTCAAGGCAACTATTTATATATTAGTTACTTGAGGATGAAGTGATTATAAAATGTAATAATCACGTTAGATTGACACTTGAATTGATTACAGTTTGCTATTTCATACAAATTCATATTTTCTGAAATTATGAGGAGAGTCACTCTAAATATCACAATGAATACCTTATTTAAAATAGTCTGTAAAATTTGTATGATATTCTACTCATATCTGCACGTTTCACTTTTCCATAAATGTATAAATCCAGTATGTAATAGTAGTAGAAATTCGGAAATATTAAATTAATCTTGCGGAAAAAATACAATACAGGTCCTTGTTTTGATTTATGAAAATTAAAAATTGCTGTAAATAAAAAGTTGAAAAGAGAGGGTGTGCGTAAAATAAAATTTGAATACAAATGAAATAAAATTTCAAGAATAAAATAAGAATACAGATACATATTGTTTTGTAACTAATTTTAAATTACACAATGTAATAGAAGGTTGAACTCGATGTTGTGGAGCTGAATAAATTATTATCTGAATTAAGTAAATTATAAATTATTGTTTATGTCTCGGCTGTATTCTGTATATATAAGTTTATTTAATACCTAATTTCCACAATCTAGTATACAGAAACGCGCTAATTACAGTTCTCCACAAGATTGTCAAATTAACAATTTGTCACAATTAGTAGATATCAAAATGTTTATTTAGATTGATAAATGAATAAACGAATAAAGCCTGATTTTGAATGGAATTTAACACAATATTATTAATAATTTTATAGATGTTTATAGTATCATTAGCTTTATATATCTATAGTATGAAAATAATGCTAGATAAAACTATTCAGATTTAGGTTTTCAATAAAACTAACTGAAATATTAAATCTAAATTATTATAATCAGAATTTAATACAATTATGACTAATTGAGAGTTAAAAAATTCAATTTAATAATCGTTTGTGATAAATATCTTAGAAAATAAATAAATTCTGATTCTCCTTCATAAATGATTCTTTTTTTTTGTTTTATAAAAATGTTTTTATTTTTTTCTGATTATTTCAATAATCGAAATCCTTATTTTTTCTTTGGCTTAATTAAAAATTACATTTTATTATTTGTACGCGGTTCCTTAAATTATTTAGTTTACAACAAACACTCCAATTTTTCTGATTATGTTCTCCCTTGCCCTTTCCTGCTTAGCTATTTAAATTAAAAATTATTTTTAACTAACATTAATTTTATATAGGACTTTTATTTTTTACGATTTGATTTGATTTTACTTCATATGATATATATTATTTTATACAATTTAAATAATTTTAAATATCATTTTAAATTCAATTTTATTCATAAAATAAAAATTGAGAAGTTAAAATATTTATTTAACAATATTTGAATAATTCTTGATAGTTAAATATTACATAAATAAAACGCTTGAATTATATTCCATTAAAATTTTTTGTAAGCAATCCTTTATTTCTGTTATAAAGATATAATCTTTAACAGAATCTTTAATAAAATAGTTTTGGTGTTTAAAGTAATTCTATTATTTGAAATTAAGAAATTTAAAGATTACTTTAATAATACACAACTAATAATTAAATTATCTCGAAAACGAAAGAACAGATTGCTAAATATCAGATTTTTTTCACTTATTTTGCGATATTACAATGTAGACACTTATAATTAGTATAATCACAATTTAGATTTTATGTAAATACTTTACATTATGAAAAAGACGTTGTTACAGAGTCATTATCTTGTTATATCTTAATATCATGTTCTTATAAAATATTATGTAATATATATACGTAAGGAGCATAACTGTATCAGTAATTACGAAAAATTGTCGATAATTTAAACTGGCATGACTTTGTAAAAAAAAGATCATATAACAATCCGGTTAATCTTATTATCGTATTATTGGAATGTATCGATGAATGCTGTGAGATATATGAGTATGTTATTGTCTTTTGTCGTCAACTAAACAAATGAACCCCGGTTTTGTTGTGTAATTGATCTCGAGTCATCGTTCAGAATGCACCTATATATATTTCCAATCCATTATGTTATCGCGTATTCTTATGCAATAAATAAATAAACTCTGACAGATTTAAAATCTCTACTTATATTGTTCGTTTTTACCAAAGATGATTTTACATCACGTAGCGGATGGAAAAAAGAAGATATTTTTTTCTCGAAAATTATAAAAATTGGAATTGAAAATAATTAAAAAATTCTTTTCAATGTCCACCATCGACTTTGAGACTGAACTTTCTTCTTTATATAACAATCTCTCAAAATGTGCTATACAATTTTTCATTTGTACCACGATTTTATTGAACTTTGAATATTATATGAAATAAATTGATTACAATGATCGAAGAAAACTGTAAAGAAATGTATAGAAAGAAATTTAACAATTCGGTCCACAGTAAATAATAATTGCTTCGATATCAGTTTTGCATTGATAAAGCAGACGGATATTTCGAAACATATAAGCACATATATAATGCATTTTCGTATTTTCGTTATAACTTTTTAATATTTATGGATTTTTTGCTGTATAATTTAATTTTATTTTTGCCTATAAAATACGCTGTTGATATTTAAACATTAAAATACAGGATACCCTGTACATAATGTTTAACACTTTACCGACCGGTAGCCTATTAATCGTCTATTACTTACCGCTATCGGTCGGTAAAGTGTTGATATCGCATAATAATATATATATTTATATATTTTAACACTTTACCGACCGGTAATATCGTATATTAATATATATAAATATATTATTACACGATATTAACACTTTACCGACCGGTAGCCTATTAATCGTCTATTACTTACCGCTATCGGTCGGTAAACTGTTAATAATATTGCAAACAAAACTAAAATTAGAATGCTAAGAGATACTAACAATAAGTAACTGAGTATAAAAGAAAGAGGCAAAGGAAAATAATTTTTAAATAGAAATGAGAAGTTAATTGGCAAAAGTATCGACAATAAAAGATCTTCACATGAAAGTTTATTGACTCTTTTCAGGTAAAAACAAATGTATCAAGAAAATAATTCTTATTATAGATATGTATCTATAGATACACACACACACACACACACACACACAATTCATTTTCAGTCTTACTCATAATTCTCTTAAAAAGATTTGAAAATCCAAGTCCTTGTATATTATATGACACGTCTTTTTGTAATAATGTATAATACTGCATTTTTTTACCTTCAGTTTTTTAAATGAAATGATATATTTTTTTATTCATTAATCGATGCAGCTTAGCATTCTTTACAAAAAAAACTGTTAATTTATGCATGTTACCTATTAGTTTAGGGAATATTTTAATTTTAATTATATAAAATTTATCATATAAAAGACAGGAAAAACAAAGATGGTATTCTTGTGCTCGTATTGTTCTTAAAATACATATACGTATTTTAAATTTAATTTTTATTTTTTAAGATAAACTGCAAGCAACTTTCCTATGAGTGCTGCCTTATTTATCAGTTTTTAAACCATTCTAATTTAATCATTCTTATTTGATTCTTCCCACATTTTTTTGTATGTAGGATATTCACTAAACAATTTATTTAATTTTATTACAAAAAATAATTGAATTCTCTACATAATAGGTATTCTTTTTTTAACATTATTAATTGAAATAAATATTAAAATAATTTCAATCAAAAACTAATATATTTAATATTTATACGTTCCCTTTTCTTTTGATCAATTGGTTGAAAATACGTTTCATCAAATCTTCAGATAGTTTACAAGAAAATAAATAAAACTATTAAACAAAAGACAAATTTTTAAGATAAATAGTTGAACGATACAGTAATACCATAATGCAATAATCTCATCTATATAGAAAATTAAATAATTTTGAATAAACCTAAATTCCAATGACAATGGCTCTGCATTGTATGTTAAACAATTGTATTTTAAATTAAAATTAAAATCTATTTTTCTCTTTCCTCTGAAAAGAAGTTTAAATATCATTTTATCTTAAAAAATGAAAATTAAATTTAAAATACATATATGTACTTTAAGAACAATATAAGCATAAGAATACTATCTTTGTTTTTCCTGTCTTTTATATGATAAATTTTATATAATTAAAATTAAAATATTCCCTAAACTAATAGGTAACATATATGTATATAAATATATATTTGTATAAAAATGTATGTATATTTGTATAAAATGGTATATGTATATAAATATATATTTGTATAAAAATTGATAAATTATAGCATTTTCAATCAGAAATACAGATTACAGTTATATTAATGGCTTTTTCGATATAAATAGTTTAATATTTTTTATAGAAAATAACGTGCTGAATCAATCAGTGTATTTAAAAATATACGATTTCACTTAGAAAAAAATAAACTCAATCTTCAAACACCTTCTATGAGTCTACATTAAAAAATAACAATTATATCAATTAATACCCCTCTCGAAACCATTCAATGTTTGTCTAAAACATTTTTGAATATAATTTTAATCATTTAAAAAATATTTCAGCTTCTAGTCACTTATCCGGTATAAATTTTTTAGAAATTTTATTAAACATGAAACTATTATTATAGATATTTATGTGACTTATTTGAAATTAATTCACAATAGTTTAAAAATTGCATTTCATAAAAAATTGTTTAACACTTGTATTCTTTAAACAACGAATAAATTTTTCTTTATGAAATAATTTTATAAATTAAAATTACTTACGTATGTCTGCTTATAATTGTAAAATTGTTTAATATTGCCAAAGCAAATTTATTGCCAAGCAATAAATTCTTGTATGTCTATATTTTATATTTTATAAAATAAAATACAGAAATTACTTTATAAAATAATAAAATAATAAAATCTTGAAAGTTTATGTTTCGTTCAACTTTACTTTTTTGGAAGCTATCTCAAAAAGAAACCAATTGTATTTCCAATCAATTAAAAAAGAAAAAAATAAATAAAAATTAAATATATTAGTTTTCGATTTAAATTATTTTTAGTCATAGTTAATGATTTAAACAAAAAGAAGATCTATCACAATTAATAATACAATACATAATGCTAAAAAAAAGTATCTATCATATAAAAAATTCAGTTATTTTTAAAACAAAACAATACGATAATTTATAATACTATCATACTAAGAATAAAATACCTATTATGTAGAGAATTCAGTTTATTAAAAAAATTGTAATATCGTTATGGCAAAATCAATGAAAATAAAATTTTAGAACATTTCATTTTTCTTTTCTTCTTATGTAATAATTCAATATAAAAATTTGTGTAAAACATCGAAATAAATAAATAACGTTTTATAAAAAGGAAATTAGAATTAAATTTTGCATAAACAAAATTGCGATATTTTCATAAAATAAATGTTTTATGAAAACATACCGGAAATTGTTTTATGAACACATACCGGAAATATATATATATATATATATATATATATATATTCCTGATAGAAATGATAATATTTATATTACCTTAAAAGTTCTGCAACGTCGTAACGGTTTGCAAAAACTGCAAGTACTACGAAGAGTTCAATATTGCAAATTCAAAATACTGTTAGCCATGATCCTTCGAAGCGACTTTATATAAGGAAATTTTCTCATACCCTTCGTTCATGAAACTCATTAAAAGACCCCTTCTCTCAGACCTCTTTGTACTCTTATGCAATGATATCAAAAGTTTGATATACGCGTCAATAGTAACTAGTAATAAAACCAACAAAGGCACTAATTATTGTTAGGTAATATTGTAGTGAACTCAGTAGACCATAAGAAATTGTATGATAAATTTTCATTGAGGTGCCAGAAGTTTATAGGGGATCATCAAAATGATGATTTAATATATAGGATGTAATATTGAACAATCGATCACGTATAAAAAATTTTATTTTCAAACAATGAAAAGAACACCTTTTTGAAATTCGATTTCATCAATTTTTTAAAAGTGTCAAGAAGATTTTTATTTCTTGCATTTTAATCAGACCAAACTGTCCATTAGATTTAATAAACATTATATCTATTACACCGAATCTCTAATAAATAAAACAATCATTGATTTTACAAGAAAAACTTTATTTTATCAAAAATGCTATTGCAAATATTTATTTTGAGAATGAAATAAAAATTCTAATATTACTTAGAATTCAATACTTGAAATGTAATATTCATTTTCTTACTTCAACTTACATTTAATTTGTTAATATAATTTTTTTATCTGAAAATATTACATTGGAATAAATTACTATTCCTTTATATGTAGAATAATAAACTCTAATAATAAATTAGATATACAGGTAATCATATATTAGCAATTTTATTTATAATATATACTTCCAATATATTTATACCATTTATACTACCATATATACTACCATTTTTTCATACAAATGAATAAATACAATCAAGTATTTATAAAATACATTTATGAAAATGAAATTTTATATATATATATATATATATATATATATATATATTATATATAATGATTTGTGTTCGTATATAAAATAGGTAAAAAAATAATACTCTATTATTTAACAATAACATTTATTTTTCAATCATTGATAAAAGCTTCATGTATAAAACAGATCTTCTATGTGATTGTAATATCTTTAAAGTACACTCAGTCTCCAAAGTTTGCAATGATGTTCTTTCCAACTAGGAGTTACATTCTTTACACACATTCATGTTATAAAATAGTCAAAAACATAAATTTTATATTACTTTTATAAAGAATATCAAGAGATTAAAAATATTTTCAATTTAAATCAATTAGAAATAACTATTATCCTCACACAATGAAGCAGACCTTATGAGAATAATTGTTTAATAAACCTAAATTTTATCACACAGTGATATTTTAAAAACAAAGTTCATAATCTTCATTATGCGTGCACATACTACTGAATATTCATTCTTTTTTTTAACAATTATGAAAACATGTTTCATAAAAAGAATTATATTATTAATTGCTCTATTCATTGTATTAATAATTATCCTGTATATAATATTTTTATCTATTAGGAGTATTCGTACAGCTGTCTATGGCACAATCTAAAATATAAAGTCATTGAACGCTTTTAATATCTCATATATAAAATTAAATAATTTTAAATAAATCTAGAATTAAATAATATAATATATGCATTGTACTTAAGCAACTGTATGTTCAATCTATTCATGTTCAATTTATTTATAGAACTAAAATCTATTTTTTTCTTCCTCCTAGAGAAAAGCATGATTTTACCTCAAAAAATGAAAATCAAATCCTAAATATATATATTGAGTTGTAAACTGTATCTATATTTCTAATTGAAGATTAAATTAATCAATTTTTTACAAATTTCATTTTAAATATAAAACTATTATTATGTATATTTATATGACCTATTTGAACTTAATTTATAATTCATAGTTTAAAAATTGCATTTCTTAAATATTTCTATTTACACAACAAACATTGAACAAATTTTTTTTTACTAAATAATTTTATAAGTTAAAATTACTTATGTATACTTATTATTTATACTAAATTATTTGTACTAAATTACTTAAATTTGCATGTTTATTATCTGTAAAAAGTTTTAAATATTGTCAAAACAAGTTAAATAAATTCTTATTTGTACTTCTGTATTTTATATTTTATAAAATAAAAAAAATTTTAAACAAAATTATAATAAATAAATTTAAATATTCAGTTATATAAACATAAAGGCACGAAAATAGAGTGGCAAATAATTGATCACAGCTTTTAAAGAATAGAAGTACAACTAATTGAAGATTCAATTCTATGTTCAAATCTAGTTTACTTATTTATATTTGTTTTTAGTTCACAACTGTTTAAATTAATTTTAAATCTTACATTTAATTAGTAAAATAAATCTTACATTTTAATCTAATAAAAATATTACAAATATTTAAAGAAATAATTAGATCTTTGTTTCATCAAAATTTAATATTATTTCTTATTTAGATATCTTATTTCTTATTTAGATATTTTTATCAGTTTACAACCCAATATTTTTATCAATGCCAATAATATATTATCTTACATATACACGTTATATGTAACCATAATAGTACTCTTTAAAAAAATAGTTATTAAAAATTAATTTGTAACGTGAAACTAATATTTTTGTAAATTTAAAGATGACACATTTGTTTTGTTGCTTGCATAATCCTGTAACTACAAATTGAGAACATTGCATTATTCTGATGGTACAAACAAAATGATTAATTAAATATTTTATGTTATCATCCAAAATGTTATATGACACTTTCATTGTACACAGTACACATTGAAAAACATTCAGTCTACTTTCACGCGTCACTTGAAAAAGAATCATTCATTGTCAAATTAGCTGAAGAATTTCTACTATCAGCTGAATTCATTGCAATATAACGTCTTCGAAGTATTTCTTGTAAATCATTACATGGACTGTTATCACGTTTTATATGAAGAGGTCGTCCTCCAGGCGATCTGAAAAGATATAATCAAACTTATGATATATCCTCCAGGTGATCAAACATATAATACACATAACATATAAATTGTATTGACAAATAACTATAAATATAAAAAATAATTTACCTTGCAATTGGCTTTAATTTAACATTGTCAATATCTTTCAATACGTCCGTCATAGATATTTGAGAAGCAAATGGCCCTCTTTTGCGATCTTCAACTTTGTGATCCTGCAAACTTGCTCTTCTTGCAATATGAGGAGTTGGTGGTGGTAGTGGCGGCGGTGGAGGAGGGGGTGGTTGTTGTGATTCTATGATATTTTCACTTTCCATACCATTTGTTAAAGAAACAGTGGATGTATCTAAACAAAGCTTAAGTTAAAATAAGATAATTTAAAACATAAATAATGAAACACATGTTTCATATATACATACACCTAGATTGTTTATTACTTTTAACTATTGCTGAAATTTGTTCCCTAAGGTCTTGAAGTTCTTGTTCTAAAGCAAGTAATCGAACTTCAGATCCAAAACTAATAGGCTCTAATAGATCTGGCCTCACGTTAGACATCCTAATAAATATGAAATATTATCAAATTAATAATCTGTTGATTCAATGAAAAAAGAAATTAATAAATATATTCATATACGTAGAAACCTTGCAGGTCCATATCCATTTGTATCTACATAATTATTACTAGTTTCTTCATTGATCATTGAACTTGTCATTGAATGTAAAGGTGTAACACTAACATATATTTTTGGTGGTGGTTTTAAAGGCAACATTGAACCAATTCTACGAACAATGCTCCTTCTTTTTCCATAATATTTTAGTGGTTCATTACTCTAAAACAAATACCAAAATTTTATTTGCTTAATATACAAAATTATTACTGCGAATGAGAAAGTTTAATCGAATTCCCTCCGAACATTAATTCAAAATAAGAATATGTTTCATATAAATGTATTACCAATTTGATGAATTACGTGGTTAGTAACACATGGTAATTATATATATTACTCACTTTGTTCATAACAATAGTTTCTTACCTTCGACATTATTTTTCGTTTCTAAACTGTCGAAATGAAATACTAATGTATATCATACGCTTAATAAGTACATCAGGGTTATCCAAAATTCGAAATTAAAATAACTTTCTTACCATTGACGTAAGGCCAACATATGACGACAGGTTGTCGTGTAGTCGAAAGCGCAGAATCCAATGAAAAGCGACTTTAAGTAAAACAATTACAACTTTGATAACAAAATTTGTAACAATCTTTATTTATATTTGTTTTATATTCTTAATTGAAATCATAAAATATTCTTTTTATATATATTTGTATTAATAATAAATTAATTTTAAGAAATATTCTGTTCTTATATATATATGTATATTGTTGATATTGTTGATATTATTTCTTTCATTTCTATTACTTTTAATGATCGTAATATTTATTTGTAACAATATTATTGTAACAATATGGTAAAAGAATGAAAAGATCTTTGCATAATTTATCGCAAATATAATAAGTTACAATACTGTTACCGTTACAATAAATAATTTAAATAAAAAAAATTCTGAAAAAATATGAATCATTAATCTTTAAGTATATAATAAATTGCCCTTAAATTAAAATTATAATTCATTGGTACAAAAATCTCCATGCGTTCTTGTTCTTATAAAATCATATTTATAAGAAACAATAAAAAATATTGTGAACTAAAATATTGAAAGAAAGAAATTAATCGTTTAATTTAAGAAATACTCAATTGTTCGAGAAAAGTTCTTTATAACAGTAACTTTATTCGCATTTTTTAATATCATGTTCTATTTCAGTTTTTTAATATTCTGTACCAAAAACTTTTAACACATTTATGACATGTACATACATTTGTCTTCTTTCTCATCTTTTGTATGATAAACAACAAACAAATCATGTATATGTGTATATAAATATAAATATATACACATATATAAGTTTGTATATATGTTAGCATATATACACACATATATATATATATATACACATAATCAATCTATGCAAAATAGTAATTAGTTTAATTTACAATAAATTTTGTAATATTATACATTTTGGCATTCATCGTACAATCTTTATATATTAATTGCAAAACACAAGTACTTATTATATACTTATTTATATGATATTTACATTTGCAATTGAAGTCACATTCTACAGGATTGACTCAAAATGTATAATTTAAGAATGTACACAGACAAATACGCGCGCGCGCGCGATGTGTGTGGCGCGCATGTGCATGTATGTATATATCTCCTAAATTAAATTGATTTAAAGCATATATTTCTTGTACATTTTATATGGTATATATGTAATAAACCTAAATTCTTAAATTGTAAATTTAAAATTATTTTACAGAATATGTAATATAATTTATAAAAATACATACAAGTAAAAACATAATATAATATACATACATTTATAGTTATATAAGGAAACTAATACTATGTAATACTATGTAATATACATCATATATAGTTATATAAGGAAACTAATGCTATGAATTTCTAAACACTATTTGATCTATTATCATTTCCATTATTATTTGCTCTATATTATATAATACGTATATACATTATTTGTACAATTTTATGTACATGTAAGGCATAGATTAATAAATAGATTTATATGAACAAATCTTTTATATAGTAATTGTTCAAATATTATTATAAAACAAAATAGTTCTAGGTAATTATATCAATAAGTTTTACATCCATGTTTCTCTCTTTAACAAAATATAGCAAATATCATAATATTTACTGCTATTGTATTTAACAAACAAAATTCATTTTTATGTTATTTCTAATTTAAAATTATTTGTTAATTATCATTACTTATATTTTTGTTTAGAACATAAATTAAAATTACACTGCTAACAATTAGTGTAATATACATTATTTGCCAAATTATTCATTTATTCATGGCACATGATTGCAGCATAAAAGCATAAAAAAACAAAATTGTAATTATGCAATTATAATAATAATTAAAACTATGTTTAACTTAAGAAAAAAACAATATACCGTTATTGTACTATAGTGTGCACAAGAAACATGTTACGTTTAAATGGTACATATAAAATTTACACCCATTGGAACCTTAACAGAACATTTCATCACAACCTTACTAGGATAAACATTTTGCATAGGATACTCGTATATATTATACAGTTTTACTTTTTCTTGTAATTGCACTAATGTATTTCAAATAAAAGATGAAATTAGATTCGTTTATCATAAGCACTAGTTTAACAGACGTTTTCATTTAACGTCATTCATACCATTTTTTCATTAGATAATTAATTCCTTAATTAGAATAAGAATTCATGTATATAAAACCATTGAAGCTCATTACATATGCATTCGAATTTTGTGTAAAAATATCAAATGCAGTATGAAAAGAATTACCAAGATTGTTGAAATTTATTCACAATATCTTTTCTAATACTTATATATGATTGAAACATAAAATCTTTCATTATAATTCATCGTCGATATGTTTTACCTCGTGTTTCTGTACATCGACTTTCTCACTTTTAACTTCATTTATATTTTGACCATGTTGCAATTTATCTTCATCTACAGAATTATAATTTGAATTGGAAGATTCTTGTTGAATATTTATAGACTTTTTATTCTCTTTTTCTTTGGATGTCAATATTTGGTTTTTATGTTCTTTAGGCAGTTTAGAAGGGAAAGTTTTATAGTTTGTATTTGCATTTAAATGAACAGAATGTTCAATATTCGGATTATTTTTCCGATATTGCGACTCAACTATTTCTTTCCCAATGTTTTGTAATATCTCATTTTTTTCTTTTTCCATCGTTTCAATATTTGGAGAATTTGTCTTCCCATCTGTTAGTTTGAAATCATTGTTAGTTAACAAGGATTCTTTGTGTGCTTGTTTGTCAGCACTATTATTATTAATTGTTTCTTGAAAATCAATATTATTTGATTGTACATTTTCTAAAGAATTTGTGATTTTAGTAAAATCTGTTAAAGAATCTATATTTTTTTTTGTAAAATCTTCAATCTTATTTTTTATAAATTCAATTTGATACTTTATTCTATTTTTTAACATATCAGTTTTACTTTGATTTTGAGAAGAAACATTCAAAACTACTTTATTTGAATTAATAGCTTCTTTACTTGCGTTATCTGTCATATCTCTCGAAGTATCAATATGTTCTGGGAATTTTCTAATACTGTCTTGTTCTGAATCTTTCACAGCTTTTTCTATTTCTGTTAATATAAAATATTCAAAATCTTCAAATTTTCCTGCTTTAACATCTTCCTTCCTTTTAGACATTTTAGAAGTATCTTTTGATTTAATTTCTTTTTTACTATTCTCATTACTATCTGTCATAAATTCTGTGATCATAGAATTTTGTCCATTAGTTTTCTTTAATACATCTAATTTGTCAAAATTTTTCAAATCTTTTTGCCAATTATCAATTATTGTATCATAATAAAAATTTTTATCTATTACAGGTTTTTCTAAATTTTCTTGTGCTCCATCAGCTAATACTTCACGATATTTCTTATACGCAGCTTTATTAATACGATCTAACAAAGCAAGATGTTCTCTGATAATTTCGTCTTCCATGTCAAAAATACCTGGTAACAATTGTCTCAAAAACTTATAGTTACCAGCTTGAACAACATTAAGTTCGAAAATTTTGACTAACTGTTCAGTATTTAGACTTCCAGATCGCATTGTTTGTAGCATTGTTGTAACCGTTTTCATATTCAAAACCATAATGTCCATTTTTGTTAACAAATACTGTTTCAACAATTTTTGTTTATTAAAATCCATTAACTGGTCCATTTTCATAATGGACGGATTTGGTACAACTACAGCTAATTCCTTTAAGAACCACGCAACTTTATCTTGCAATGATATTTTTAATGTATCACTATTCGCGCCTCGTGACTTTACTACCCAATTATAATAACTTTCTAATATAAAACTTCTGATTTGTAAACCTGCTTTCTGTTTTACATTCAAATATATATGATTAATAAAAACTTCTTTTAATTGTCGCCATTGTTTCTCTATTAATGTGTTTTCCTCCGATTCTGTCGTAAGTGGAACAGATATGTACGACGATGTAATCCTTATTTCCCCGCCAAGTGGATCATTGATAATTTCAGCACGTAGATTATAAAAAAAGATTATGTACTTTTCGTCTTCTTCATATTTAATTTCAGGAACCATATCCAAATTCGTCCCACTGCTTGGAGATGTCTGTTATAAAAAAATATCTCTCGATATTTAGTTTCATTTTACAATTTTGTAAAATAAATGAAAAAATATAACTTTAGAAAATCATATATCTACTAATGATCTGAAATATAGTTGCTGCAAATGTAGCAGCATCTTAAAATAATGCATGATAAATTAAATTACAAAAAGGAAATAAAAATATAAAAATATAATATATATAATAAATGTTAAAATTAACAATTTAATATCTTAGAAGATATAAAAATTGAAACAATAATTTATGTTACAAAATATTTTTCAAAATATGAATTTTTATGACTAATTTGAAAATATAATGTTATATCATCTTATATCTATGTAGATAATGTAATGTATTTATAAAACGAATAGAAAACCTTTTCCATAATAAAATAATCATTATAAAAACATAATTTAATATCGTTTCGTATAAATAAAAATCCAAAGAAAAACATATTCAATAAAAATTACTGCAAAACACCAACGGATACAAACCTGTGGTGTCATTTGTTGTGTAAGGAAAGATTTTAATGATCCTTTTAATCGTTCAAACATTGATAAATCAGTAGGTGCTTTTAGTTGTGTATCTTCTTTTGAAAAGAAATTCCCTAAAAAAAACAGATCAAATATTTGAAATAATAGCAAATATAGACAACAGAATATAATAAAATATCTTACCAAGTGTAACTGTAAGATCACCATTTGCTACAGCAATTGCTTTTAATAATTCAGAAGCCTCCATACTAAACAAAAATACAACTGGAATAGTTACGTCATCTACTTCTTTTCCATCTCCTGACATTGCAAATATAGGCGAATTTGCAGCACTAGAACCATCTACATTATCCAACACTATTCCAGCAACAGCACCTGCTTGTTGAATTCGTCTTGCCTATTAATTACAAAATAATTACATAAAAATTCTTTCAAAATGCATTTGTACTGAACATAATAATAGAAAATATTTACCTTCTCTATAAACATACAGTTACCCCGACCCATTATTGCTATCTTGCCTATAAGTTTATCTGCATTATGAAGATCGGTACATGCAGTAGATGGAAATGTAAAGACAACTTTTCCAGTTATTTTATTTAATCCTTGTAATTCTAATCCAAATTGAGCTGGTCCAGCTAATAGCGTAACTATTTGAGGTGGATTTATATTTGGTTTAACAAACGTGACAGCTTGCGGTTTAGCTTCAGTTTGTTGAGATTGCATTTTACTTATTTCAATCATTTCTTGCATAAATAATAATCCTTCTTCTGAATCCTGTGGAGTTTTGGCCTATAAAATAAGTATAAATATCTCTGTTTTATAAATTAATATAGTTATAGAGAGTAAAATGTGTAAGTATATTAATAAGTATAAAGAAATTTTGCTTTACATTAGAAAATGTATGTAACAGTTGAACACGTCCATCTGCCAAAGTTAAAGTAGTTATTCCCATATCACTTAACAATTTTAAATGCTCCAAATTATTTGCCTACGACAAAATAATAGATTTTAGTGTATATTTAATATTTAACTTGGTACAAACATTCCCTTACCTGAAATTGTGCAGCACTTAATCTTCTTTTTAATACACGTCTTGGATAGACGTCTTCAACCATGTTTCTCAAAGGTTGTCTTACCGATGCAGGAAATAAATGTAAACTATTAGGACAAGTACGGTCCATCTCATCCACATGAACAATATCTCGTTCAAAATCTTGCTTCATTTTAGAAATTATAAACATTAGACAATTATATTTTAACCTTTTTTATTTATTGTATAATTGTATAATTTTTATGTTTTGCAATTTATATTCAAAATTTATTATGCTTACCGAAGAAATATTAGTCCTTATAGAAGCAAGTGTTAATGGCAATAGATGTCCTTCGGTTGTAAAAATAAATTCATCCAAATCTAAAAGTAGTTCACCTGGCTCCGCGAATAACAGAAATAAGTATTTAAAAGTTTCGGATAATACAAAGCTATCCATTGTATCATCATGCTTATTAGTTCTAACATCTGATACAGCAGCATAACCACATGGTACTCTGGCATAAGTTTGCAGACTTTTGAGTACCTTACGGCCAACTCCTAAATAATAATGATCGCCAGTAGCACGATAGAGGAAGTACGTTGATTCTAAAAATTCCGGCCTTAATGGATGATGTCCCCAGTGTACCTAAATATAAATTTAAAAACATATATCTCAATACTAAATTACTAATACTAAATTCTATTCACTCATAAAAATATACATATTAATAACCTGAAAGTCAGTGGTAAATGCTTCTGGTATAAAATTATGTCTCTGCATAACTTGATATAACATTTCATGCGTTTCTACAGCTGGTTTAATATCACCTTTCAGCACCTAAAAAGGTAAAATAAACGTTAAATAAACATGTAAACATTAAAATCAAATAGATTAAAGTCTACCTGCAAACCAGGCCAAAAGGCCAATAAAGCATCCATAAAATTTTTCGAGTTCGTATTTGGTCTGTGCATATGTACATCCAATAACATTGGTCCTTGGCTTACATATTTCATTACTGCTTGATAATGTTTATTAAAGCGTCCAAGATACTTTTCATCGCCTATGACATGACAAAAAATTTAATTTAATTATATTGCGATATAATAAATATATAATAAATATATAACTACAAACGATATAACAATAATTACCCAATAAAATGTATGCTTTAAGACAATATTCATAGTAGGAATCTATACCTGCTCCAACACCAGAATCTCTTCTTACCCAATCACCGGAATGTACATTTAACACAGATCCCATTAAATCAGTACCGCGATGACGCATTCTCCATAGAACGTCCATTGCTTTTTGTGCTTTCTCCTATTTCATATTTCATATAACAAATATATATTATTTTAAAAGACAAAATTTACTGATTATTTTTGTAAAATATTACAAAATACCATACTTCAAATATTGGTTCTCCTGTTAACCTTGATAATGCTGCCATTTCTAAAATCATACTTCCTGCACAAGCAGTACATGTTTCTCGTGATATTTCCAAAGGTACACTTTTCATGCCATATTTTAAATTTATCTGAAAAAATTATATTAATAATTTTAAACTTTTTATATATTTAATTACACCATAATAAATTAAAGTATTATTACTCTGCCATATGGTATTCCTGTAGTTGTGTTAAATGCAGGTAAAAATCTATATCCTAAATCTTTGGCTAAATTTAGAAGTTCGCCTCTATACCAAGGCATTATGTCAGCTCTTTGTTGTAAATATTCTGCTAGTATGTGACCACTTAGAAGACCTCTATTAAGTAAATTTCAGATAAATAACTACATAAGCTCAAATAATATAAACAATCAAACATCTTACCCAAGCATTCTAATATTAGTTTCAAATAGAGAAACTATAACATCAGTGTCAAAGCTAACATCTCTGACAACAAGTTTAACTGCATGTTCAAATTCCTCTAAATCTCCTAATACCTAATACATGTTTAATAGATCAAGATTAATTTAAATTACATTTTGTTAGATATATAAATGAAATGACATATATAAATATTTTATGCTCTTACCACCAATGTATCTAGGGTATCAACCAATGTAAGTGAAAAACTGAAAATAATATACAAAAATGGATATATAGTTTCCTCAGTATATTAGTATACTATTATTTAAATATAAACAATAAATAGCAAAAACTTGTTAATGTTCAATTTAAATAAATTGTTTTTATTTAAAATATAATTTTATAAAATAAACTTTTATTTATACTTTTAAAGTTTACATTACATATATACGGTAAATTTTTGTTCTTACTTGCCCAATGTAGAATCTATATCACCTCTATTTGGTTCTGATCCTCTGTATCTTCCTTTACAACTTAGTGGCATTAATTCATCAGCAGGATACGCATTATCCTTAAACACATATTTAGAAATAGATAAATTACAAAATACAAATTTTATACATTTTATTGATTTTTTAAATTATAACTTATACCTCTAATTTACAGAAATTAAACAGTTACATGTATGAAAGTAGCACAGATTTTATATTTACTGTTTACCGACTTAACATTTACATTTTATATATTTTATTAAATTTTTAGAACGGATTATATAAGATTTTATTTAAAGCAAATTTTTTATAAATATGTAAACTTTACCATATAAGCATTATATGCATGACAAAACATATCTCTTGCTTCTTCCCTATAAATAAATATAAAAAATATTATTTTTTCATAGAAATCCTTAGTTTTATATATTAATACAAACTTTAATGCTTCCCGTTCTTCTTTGCTCATATATTCCAGTGGGTCATCTTCGGATGCAACTAACAATGCTTGTAGACTTAATAACATTAGTAATCCCCAAATAAGTAATTCACAAGCCATTTTCTTTTGCATTAGAAAATATATTCCTTTTGGTGTCAAGATCTTATACTTGTAATAGCACACATTGTTTTTTTATATATTTTGTGATTTGTTTTGTTAGAATATCATTATTGCATGATGAAAATAATATATTACAGTGCAAATTAAATATGCACTAATCTAACACGTTTGTTACTGATATCTTTATCTTTCTATCTTCTGTAGCATTTTTTTTTTTTTTTTTTGGAAATTATCACACAAGCACTATGAATTTAATAAAAATACATATTATTACTAATAAAATGCAGATTTGCACTGTTCAATTATTGACATTTATCATGTAGTTTTTAATACATATAGAAGACTTGAGAATTGAAAAGTTAAATCAAATCTCTTACTTACATTAGGTTATACAAGTTCTCGATTATTTTTAAAGTAAGCTGGTGATGTGTTAAAATATGACTGGCAGATTCTAGTAAAAACATATATATTTAAATACGATACAAAAAGAAAAAATAAACGAGTAACAATAACAGCTGATTGCGTATTTTTATCAAGGCCAGATGATGTGGCTACTGTCAGTTTGCTGTTCAAACGATTTTCCACCTCGAACTATGATATACACGGGTAGGTTACGCACCATATGTTTCGTAATTTGTCATAGTTTTGTGTGGAGTAAAATATTTTTAGTATCAATTTGATATAATTATTCTGCCAGTTGTATTTTGAGATCTAACAAAATCGAATAATCTAATAGATTATTTAAAAACAAGGTATAGCATTTTTTTCTGAAAAACTAACCTCACAACGGAAAGTACAATTGAAATCACGTGACTGTCAGTCAATTTATTGTAATAGATCTTAAATGTAAATTTTTATAATTTATTGTTGCAAAGTGACAAATTAATCGAATAATTTTCAACCTATCCACATTTTTTTGTCTTAGATATCATAATTTAAATGTGAAAACGATATAACGTAATATAATACAATTGCATTGAATTGCATCTTGAAATTGGAGCGTGTATAAGTTGGTAAAAGCCGGCATCAATACTAACTAACGTGCAATGAATTTGTGAGATATTTTAACAATAAAATCATAATTTTTTCGAATTATTTTAATTAATAAGGCGATTGAATAATAAAAAAATGAAACTTTTAACACATAATATGTTAACTTCAAAATGCTTGAAAGGCGTGACTGTTGGATATCCTCTTGGAATTGTCGTAAGTTTTAAATCTGTATATAATTTTAAGGTTAATTTAAATGAGCATCAATTACATTTTATAAAAACATTTCGCGTGTTGAATACTTCTAATTTATACATTTTCGAGAAAAGTTTTTTCATCTGAACTTACAGGCAAAGGATATTAAGGTGTCAGAAGTTGATTTCAATTCAGAATTTATTGCAAGAATAATTCCAAAACTTGATTGGGCTACACTTTGGAAAGCTGCAGAAAGTGTGAGTTATTATTTTTCTCAAATAGTATTGCTAAAATAACTACTTTAATGTATAAAGTAATATATTGTATGTCACATTAAATTTCAAATAAAAGCTTGTGCTATATGTAAAATAATATAAAAATAATTTTGTTTTTCATAGTATAATTAAGTGAATTTTTAATGGTATATTAAATAAATATATTATAAATAAAATTTTTGATATATCAGAAGATTAATTATCAATTTATTCATTAAAAACTTAAAATGAAAACTACTAATTTTTTATTTAAGTATTCTATTATTCTTTTTATGTATTATTTATATAAATGTATGTGTTATTTATATAAAATAGAATTTTTATTAATTATAATCTGTAAAAGAATAATAGAATACTTTTTACGTAAGTATTCTATTATTCTTTTTATGTGTAATAAAGATAGAATTTTTATTAATTATTAATTATAATCGTTAACACAGATAGGTCATGTTGGAGAATTACCACAAACATTAATTCAAGACTTTGAAACAAATGAAGAATTTTTAAAAAAGGTTCATCATGTATTATTGGAAGTTGAAGTCATTAAT
The DNA here is from genome assembly GCA_032399595.1 of Tetragonula carbonaria. Lineage (NCBI taxonomy): Eukaryota > Metazoa > Arthropoda > Insecta > Hymenoptera > Apidae > Tetragonula > Tetragonula carbonaria. Next base: position 548,234 of record JAUCRC010000019.1, on the reverse strand, counting down.
GGAGATCTATTATGTCCAGAATCTGGCAGAAAATTTCCTATTAATGATGGAATACCAAATATGCTCTTAAATGAAGATGAAGTTTAATAGTTGATATTACGTTGATCAAATTAGATGCTATTTGTATTGTTTTTATAAATGGTAGAAATTCATATGTTGTATATAAAATGTTTTATTAATTTTATAATTTGATTTGATATCTTTATTATTATCAATGCAAAATAATGTATTACAAAACATTATTACAAAATAATGTAATATAATAATAACTATATAAAAGTTATAATAAACCTGAATAAATATGTAAAATTAATTATAATATTTTTTTAAATATTTTATTTAGTAATTATATATTATATATTAGTATTTAATATTTTGTAGAATAAGACATCATATGTAAGTCATCATTAATTTAAATTATTGTTGAATGTCATGAGCTTATAAAACTTCTCTCTCTTGTTTATTAAATAAATAATTACATAAAAAGATTGATTATGGATATTTTTATTATACAGATATATAAATACAATGAAATACAACTTTGCATTATTGCATTATTTAATATATAACATTTGCATGTAGTATGATGTTTATATTGCTAATTATGAATTGTTTTTAAATCTTTTTTCAAGTATTTAATCATTTAGTTTAAAATATTTAGGATCATATCCTTAAAGCTAAATATGATTTTTGACATTATATAATGACTGTATTAAACACAAAATAAATCTGAGAATATCTAAATATATAGTTTTTTTATGTATTCACATTTCATGAAATATCTATTAAAAATAGTTCTGTTTCTGCAAATAAAATAACACGTATACGAGAAAAATTGTGGAACTTGAAATCTTAATCATAAAATAGGGCAACTCCATTAATATATAACATTATTATTTGCATACATAGTGAATCTCACGTCGTTGATATAACAAAAACTTTGTCAATTAGCAAATCTCATGTGATAAAATACACTTATTATTATATGAGAATACACAACTCTTTACGATGTCTAATTCGTATTTATTTGACATAAAATGAATAAAAATGAATAAAAATATATACTTCACATCTTTCTATTTTATTAAGTAATATTTTGCAAAATGAATTTTTTGGATGGAAGAGTTAATTGAAATAAATTTGGCATTTTACATTATTGACTGATAGTTACTCCACAGCAATACATCTCATACAACTTCAAATAACTATACTACATCTTATACAGAATACAATGTCTAACTGTATTTGAGAGAATGTTTGAAATCGAATTATAGTAATTAGATAATTGAAAAATTCATTTATCCCAGTTAACATTACTTATCTGCATATGTGAGAATAATCAAAATATAGTCAAAATAGATTATTTTATCCCTTCTAATTTTTTCACAAGTCAAAAAGCTATAAAAATAGCTCTCAACTAATGTTTCAGCCACAGCCCATCTGTTATTAATTTTTATTCACATAGATTTTGTCAAAGGCAGGATTATTTTCAATTAAGCTATGAAAATACTTCTTTACATTCATTTAACTATAGCATATATAAAGCTTTTTTCTTGTTTAATTTATTAATTGTTAGAAACCTCATTTTAATATATCATATATGTAGTAATTACCTTGAAATTTGCGTCATGGATATGCAATTTATATTTTATATCGATCGCATGCTGCAGTATGATTTAAAACTATGCTGCAGTACATAATATACAAAACTAATAACTTTGCAAATATTTTTTGCATAATTAAATTTCTTACATCTTACATTTTTTTTAAATATTTTATAATACTGAATGTGTTGCGTGTAAATTTATAATTTTCATTATAAATCTTGTAATTACTAAATAAAATCAAATTGTTGTCATAAAAATTATATTATTTTAAAAATTTTAATATTGAAATATAAATTATAGGTTTTTTAATTATAATTTATATTTAGATTTAAAGAAATTTAATCATTTCTTTTTTACCATTATACAGGATGTTCCCAACCAAAGAAAGTCATTTAAATATTACTGTTATTTTTAATATCATGAAAAATTTCATTACATATTTGGTAATCAAGATCATCTAAACATCATGATTCAGGTATATTAAAATGTATTTTTTTAATCTCAAAAAAGCTGAAAAAATAAGAAAAAATTTTTTCTTTCAAGATACTTCTTTTTAAAAACCATTTAAACTGTTTTCAATTGTTAAAAACATTTTTCATGACATTAAAAACAAAGTGGCTTTCTTTAATTAAGACAATCGGTAATTTATATTACAATGATGATATAATATTATAATAATGATAATTAAACAGTTTAAAATATTTTTAAGCTAACTTTTTATGCTAACTTTATTATAAAGAAAAACTACCAGTATATAAACTATATTATAAAATATTTTTGAATTTATATTTGATTTTTAAATATTCCGACATTCCATTATTTTAAATTAAGAGTCATTTAAAATCAAACATAGTTTGTCATAGATAATTCAAATAAATATTTAATCGTAGAATTAATTACTATCACTATTATAAATATTATTAATTTAATACGTTCCACTTAAGCTAAAATTATTATAAACTTTGTTCATATTTCCAAAAAAAATTGATTGATTCGGTAAGTTCCTGTTCAAATGTAATGTTTAAATAACTTAATAAATATTCGAAAATTTTAAAATTATTTATGAACATATATATAGACACAGACACATACAGTGTCCCAGAATAAATAAGCAATAGAGGTGTCTGCAACACATCTAAATAATAAAAAGATTCATATAAACATACATTCTATTTAACTTTATTTTCAAGTTATAATAGATTTTTCAACTAAACCTGCCTATTTATTTTCTCAAGGAATGTTTAAAATAATTTTGCACTTCAATAAATCTACAGACGTCTCACTAATGAAATCTTGGCCTGTTTTATTCTCTTTATGTTTGGATGTTGTTTAGATTTGTTGTAAACTTTATTCGATTTAATGAATTTCAAATAATGCCATATGTAAAAATCATCACAGGATTTATATATACCCATGGATATAAAGGATATAAAGGAGCTGATTTTAGTGAAACTTTACATAAATACATAAATGTTTATTAAATATACCCAAAATTTAGCCGTAATTTGTTTGTGCCCGATTTTTATTTTAAGGGAAAAATCAATTATTTTATTCAAACCATCAGTCCCTCTATACAAATGATAAATCGTAAATTTCGAAGAAGAATCTTCGTGGATAAAAAATGGTCAAAATAAAAGTTATGCTCTTTTTGGAAACTTACGAAACTATGCAAAAAATTTTTTGAATCATTTTTTTAATGAAAATTAAATTGTAATTCCAATTTTTTTTTTTAATGATTAAAAACGTCTATTTTTTTATAAATCAATAGTATTGAACATTATGTAATTGTAATTATTGTAACATCAAGATCTTCGGAAAAGACTTGTTGGGAATTAATTGCACTTCATTACACTTGATGTAAGAAATAATTATACATATTTCGTCTTTTTGAGAAATATCACCATCGTAATAACTCATCGAATAAAACTTCTTCGACTGTTATTATAATATACTGTAATTAAAATTAAAAAGAGAAAAATTAAAATTTCTCAAAAAAGAGATTAATTTAATTTTTATAGAAAAAAAGGAATTTTTTCTAAACATTTTTTGAGATTTTTAGATTTCAAGAAATGACATAATTTCTACTTCAATCACTTTTTGATATCTTCTATCATTTACGATCTATAAACACTTATATAACAGATGAATATTCTGACTCGAATAAAAGGATTGATCTTTTTCTGGAAGTGAAAAACAAATTATGGTTAAATTCTTAGGTAATTCTAATGAACATGTATGTAAAATTTCATCAAAATCGGCATGTATCAGTCATCGGGATTCCCTTATAAAAGATAGTATTTACGAATATTGTACAATGTTATGTGGAGTTCTATTAAATTCTATTTATAAACAATTAGAAAGAATTAAGTGATACAACATACATACACTGAAAAAAATATATATTGCGATATAAATCGTAAATAATTTAAAAATAAAATTAAATAAAGATATATATTTATATAAACTTTTTTTACTATTTAGATGTGCTGAAGCTATCCCTAATTCTTTTACTTATTATGTGACGTCTTGTATATATATATGTATATACAAAGTGTTTCATTTAATTTATCCACACAATTATTTCTGCAACTATTTATTGTTCCTAAAAAAATGTTGGAAATAAAATTTGTTCTGTTCGAGGGGAATATCTTATGATGATCACTAGATTTGTCTATGAAGGTAAAATTGAAATATCAGCGAAATCTCAAGATTACATTCACACACTTTTTTAAATGGGATATTATATATTTTTTTATGCATTAATTACATAATATGTAAAAAAAAATACATATACATACAGAAGATACAGCTCAATATTCTCTATAAAAAATTATTAATATATATATATATATATATATATATATATATATATATATATAAAGTTAAACTAATATTAATAGCTATTTATAAACTATAAATCTATACATATCAAAAAATTATTAGTTTAAAAAATATTTTAACTTTAATTTTATAAAATCTATGCATGAAAGACAATGACAGTATGAATATGTATTCATACAAGAGTACAGGTACAGGACAAGAATATGTATTCCTCTCTCGTTTTTCATGTAATAGGTTTTACAGAATTAAAGTTAAAATATCTCTTGAATTAATTTTTGACATATATAGATTAATATTTTTTTACGGACAATATCGAGCTATATCAATTATTTCATAAAAAAATATATGATTCCATTTTAAAATATCTACATTAAAAAATAGATGTAACTTCGAGATTTTCGAAATCTTTTTATCTTTCAATCTAACCAAATCTGGTAATCATCATAAGATCTCCCCCTCGAAACAAAACAAATTTTATTTCTAACATTTTCTTGAAATAATAAATAGTTGCGAAGATAATATATGAATGAATTAAAATAACATTTAAGTATAACATTTATAAATAAATATATGTGTCAAGATATGTCATAAATGGAAGCATTGTGATTTTTCTCCAAATTGATAATGCATGCTAGAATATCAAGATGATGTATGATTTAAATCATTTAAAATATATATGTTTAAGTCAATTTGAACACTCCTTTACATATTCTTTCATGAATACATCTTCTTTACTACCTTATAAACAATTTACTGTTTACTCTCAGTATACAATTAGTAGTGAACATAAAATTAACAGTGAACATAAAAAATAAAATTTTAATTAAACAAAATAAACCAATATCTATATTAATATAGTTTTAATACAAACATACAACACAAAAATTTGGATCTAATAATATGTAACAATAATTTGTTTATTTGAATTAATATTAAAATACTGTTGAAAGTAATTTTATTGCATGTAAAAGAATAAAAAAGTTAATACTTCAAATAATGAACGTTTAAATTATGAATTATAATTATGAATTTCTATAATTTATATGAAGATATTAAATGAACGTTTAAATTATGAATTATAATTATGAATTTCTATAATTTATATGAAGATATTAAATCAAAGAAACTATTCAAGTAAAACAAACGTGTTCAACTAATTTAGCAAACATAAAAATTAACAAAAAAACAATTACACATATTTCATTTGCCGCGACTTTCCGTATTCGAAACATTTCTTTGGGAATATATAGAACCTTGAGTTAATTCTCTCAATGGACCTTTCCTTAATTCTGGATTAGATCCTTTGGCAACGTAACGATTTCCAAAAAGCAAACTTGTATCATGTCCATTAGCTATTTTTTTGTTATACATCTCTTTAGTTAATAAATTTGGATCTGGCCCTGACCATGGTGCATAATCAGGCCTAAAAAAAATTTATAATAATAATCCACTTATTTCAAATTTCAACCATATAGAAAATTTTATCATTAAATTATAAGAAAATTTTTAACTTACAAAAGTAAGTCATTACTAGCTCCTTTTGGTAAATCAGAGTTTGGTCCAACTGGTTTTGTCAGATATGGAGACTTGTATTCATTGTCTTCTGTAGTACTGGTTCCTCGAGAAACTCTGGAAATATCAAATATTATGTTTCTTTCCTTATTACATTCCTTTCTTAGATACGAAAATATAAAAAATATATATAAATATAAAAAGATATAATAAAATTTTATCTTACTTTGGAATTTCTATTTTAGTTTTTGACCGTTTAGATTTTTCAGAATCTGCATCCTTAACTACTTTCTTAATTGGCGAAGCAGTTAATTTTACAGCTTCAGTTATAGGTGGGCTGTCTTTTCTTTCATCGCTTCTACTACTGCAAATGTTACATATATTTAATAAGATATTTTTAAACAATTAAACTATATTTGTTTATAATAAGTTCCATAAAATTCAACTATTTTTGAGTTTTATGGAACTTATTATAAACTTATTATAAAATATCAATTTTTTACTTAGATATATCTTACCTTTGACTACTTGATGTACACAAAGGTCTTGTAGCTTCTTCTGTAACCATGATATCTAATATGTGTATTGCTCTTTCCTCATCATAGTCAACACTATCCATAGCAAGCATTATTACTCTTTCTGGCACTGATTTATACTTTTCCATTAATCGTATTTTCACTAATAAATTATATTTTAAAAATTTAAATATTGATATTAACATTTTAATATGCAATATTAAATAGACCTACTTTTATTTTTTTCTTCTATACTTTTCATACGCGGAGGCGGAATAGGTACAATTTGTTCATTGTTTATCTATAAAAATAAAATATAAAATAATTTTTGAAATATCGATATTGATATATGATATCAATAAATGTTATTACTTGTTCCTCTTCTTTTTTTTTTAATGATTTAGGAGCTGTTGGATTTCTTTTTTCGTAACCCAAATCGATTAATTTTTCAGAAGCTTTTTGAACATTGTTATCACTTTGTTCCAAAATATCAAGCAACATAGTTTCTTCTACTTTTGGAAATACATTTTTCAGGTACCTGTATATATAATATTTTAATATGTAATATTTAATATGATTGTTTCATAATGCATAGAATATAAACAAACAAAATCTACAATACAGGACTGAGAATTGTACAATTGGACAATTGATTTATAAATCAGACAAAGATATAATGCAAATAATTAATAAAATAAATTAAATATTAAAATGACATTATTTTTAGTGATTAGTAACTAAAATTTACATGAAATATTAATTGTAATAATTTACGTGGTATGTACATGTGATTGATAATTTGAGTATTATATATAATACTGAGTATTAATATTGAATACATAATTATGAGTATTAATATAATGCTATAATATTATAATGTGTAATAAAACAATTAATCTCAAAAATTACACAGACATTTTAAATATAGAGAATATACACATGCACATACTAGCATGCTTAAATCACAGTTTACTTGATTAAATGAATTTCTTATTGCATGCATAATATATTGGTACTCTCTTCTCTTTTTTAATATTCTTTGATTACATGTCAATGTTACATATAATATTTTTAAGAAACTCATTAACACCATTGTAAGGATTCTTATTAGAACAGACAAAAAATAAGCAAAAGAAAAACTTTATGATTGTTACTAAAAACTAAACAAAAAAATACATTAATGATATAGAACTGAAACCAACCTATCTATGATTTGTGTAAATTTTACACTATCCAACATGTGGTGTACTGTAAACCAGGAAGAAACTGAAATGAAAAATTAACTGAAATGAGAAATGACAATACTATGTATAAAAAAATTAATACAAATTATAAAAATAAAAGATGATTTACACGGAAACAAAATGATTAAAAACAAAAACAAAAAATTATTAGCCTTCTAATAGCATTCTTTGGAAACTACTTAACACAAATTTATTTACAACACAAGATATAAATTCTTGCAACATTATCTATTCTACTGATTATGAGTTATAAAAGTATAATAAATTTGCACACAAAAAAGTTTATAATTTTTGCTCATATAATATATAGAATAAAAAATATAGTTTTACATACAAATAAAAATTGATTTGATTGTACAAATAGTCTGTAAAATATACTAACACATGCTATTATTACACACCATTGTATGATCATATACATAAAATATATCAGATACTTAAATATAAATATATATATATATATATCTGATATAACTATCTGATATATTTTTTTGCAACTATCACAATATATCATACAATATCAACATCTACCAAGATACAATATCAATATATCTGATGAAATTTAAATTATAAGTATGGGAAAAACCTAAGTTTTATTTTTGGGGAGTTAGGGGCTGGCCGAGCCCCACGAGGTGGACTCAATGTTAGAGCTGCATGTATAGCATGTGCTGGTAATCGCCATCTTGGTATTGCATAGTTCGAATGCACTCCCACAGGTGTGCATGGTCCTGGTGCACAAAGAGGATTCTTCTCCACTTGTAAAGCACTGACAACCAAAGCTGCTCTGTTATGGTATCTGAAAGATATCAGCTACCATCTTAGCACTATAATTGATACAGTGCTAATAAAACTCACTTAAAGTGATATGTAATTAGTAAAAATATAATTAAATATGCAAGGAAGCATAATTTTTTATACATATAGTTTAAAATATATGTTTGAATTTAAAGACAAAAATTTACACTAATAAAAGTAAAACATTAATCAAAGTTTTTATTAATAATATAAATAATATAAATAAAAATCTAAATATATGCATATGCGTTATATATGCAAATTCTAAAACTTACTTTTTCAAAAGAAGTCGAATATGAGTATCAGAAACTGTTGGAAACATAGCATTGATTTTGGCAACTTGCAATTCAGTATCAGAATTTTGTGTTAAGCATGTTTCCATATTCTTTACTGGAGTTGGAGATCCTAATGTCATATCCCCGAGTCTGTTTGTCATTGCACTAACTGATTTCAATGATAACGGAGTTTTCAGATCCTGTATGAATTACTTTTTTTAGATATTACTGGATACACTTGTTTAATATTTATTAAAAAAATTTATTAAAAAAATATGTTTAACAAACAGATATATATTATAAAACCATTTAACATAAAAATTTGATATAAAATAATATTGTTTATGATTAATCTATGCACTTTTCAAAGAAAATTAATTAAATAAAATTTTAAAATCAAAATAATATATAATGCATGTATAGTTATACATTACCTACCTGTAAACAAGGAGGTAAAAATGCAAGTTGTGGATTATGATAAGGGGACAATGTTGGATAGATTTGTGGAGCTCTATGAGCTCCTGCATAACCTATATGTGCACCAACTCCATTTCCTCCAGTCTATTATTTTGTTGTACATGTTATATTTTATCCGAATGCAGCATGTGCATATGACAAGAATACATACATATATTGAAAGTGCAATTATGATTATTTTAATACGTGCATAAGTGCTATTTTAAAACATTCAACTACTCTTCGAAATATAAGAATGAATACATTTGTTAATTAATGTAATTAAACTGCAATTTATGGAAAATTTAAGAATATGAGAATATACATAATACACAGAATATGCAAAACTGTATAAAATAATTGTGATAATACTTAATAAATGAAATAAATTATTTATATTGTACATCATTATTGTTATGTTTATAAAAATACAAATTTTCATAAATATTGATGAACTTAACAATTTTAGCATACAACAAGGATTATTTACTGACCTGCATAGGCATATCTTGGGAAGTGATAGTTGTAACAGAACTCAGTGCCATTGAATTTTGTGATTGTATATACTGAGAATACTGCCAATATCTTACTCTTGGATCTTCCCATGTTGTAGTACGGTTAAAATGATTTATAAAATATCTAAAAAACGTTTTAAAGTAAATTGTATAATAACCGTTTAGTGTAATGTCATTTATCATATAAAAGTCAATTACAACTACATATAATGATTAATGTATCATACTTTTGCAAGCAAACAAAAAGAATTCTTTAGTAAAGAATAATTATGCTCTTTAATATTTTCTTTAGTAGTTTATGTACATAAAAAAATCAAATGAAATAAATTGCGATTGCGTAATAGCCTTTTATAATAAATAAATATTTCTACTCGAATTTAGTTTTTCTACTATTAGATAGTAAAATAATCAAAGATTTTATGAAAAATTTACATACGGACGACCACTTCGAATATCATATCTGCATTCCCAACCGGGTGGCAATTGACTCCTGTCACTTTCCTCAGCCATCTTTGCGTATCTTGATAACTCGAAGGTCTTCCGCAACTGATGTTATATACTTATTATTAATTATTATTAATTAAATTTAGTAAAAATACAGATCAATCAAACATTAATATACTTTATTTATTAATTAAATATAATAATTTGAGATATTATTAATCATAATTTTTTTTTCATGTTAGTTTTATTAATATAAAAAAATTACTCAATCTTGTGCAATAACAAAAACTTTCATTGTATATTTATTAACGATATTTAATAACATATTAATCTAATTAAGTATTTGCAGTTTAATATTTATTTTTTTTTATTTCAAAATTATTATAACATTTATATATTTTTTTATATTTTATATTTAATTACATCATACAATAAACAAGATACTTATTTAGATAAACAGGTATACGTGTATATGAGATAGAGTAATTTGAAATAAATTCTAATTCTTTCATTAAATATTTATTTCATCACATTTTATTTTTTAATTATTACAGTACTTCTATCTTGGAACATTATTTAGAGTAAAGTATGAGATACTTAAGAACCAATAATTTATACAATAAATAATATCTTTTAGCACAATATTTAAAATATATCAAACTATTATTACACATAATTATAGCATTCTTATATTGAATTTGATACAGATTGTACAAAGCATCTAAATTTAATAATTGTGAATAGTTTTTAAATATTTGCTAAAAATAAATATATTTTAATTTGTTCTTTGAAATTATATTTTAACTAAATAACGACTGTTATTGCTTCTTCTCCTTTATATAATCATTATATATTCTATATAACATTCCTAAACTAATAATTCCAACTGCTGTACCCTGTGCTATAATTCTTAACTGCATAAGAAACATAGAAGGTGATACTGTTCTTGTTTTCCATTTGTACATACCTATTCCACAAATAGTAGTAAAACCAACTAAACCTATAAAATAAATAGACAATTATATTTCCATAATGTAATATTAATATAAAATTAATGTTTATTCACTATATTATATCACAAAAAATTATGATAAAAAATAAATAATTATTATAGAATATTCATTCCAATTTAGTATGATATATTCGACTAATATTTGTTTCTAAAAGCATACCAGCTATACCAAATGGTGATCGTTCTGCAACTGAATAAATTTTAGCTGTTAGTGATTTTTCAGTTTCTATCGTTATCATCTCAACAGCCTCTTCTGGAATCTCAACTTTTTCAGGAACTTTCCAAGTATTATCATTCATTGTTCACCTGTACATGTTATACATATATATTTAATTAAAAAAAAACCATATTTACATGTATAAAAATATAACTATTTAAAATATTGTAAAATCTTTAGCAGTTATATCAAGTAATATATAAATATTTTACCAAATCTAAAATATTTTTAAATTTTATAATTGTAATACCTACACACACGCACACACACACACACACACACACACACACACATGCACGAGCATAGGCACATATATATATATATATATTTATTTATTTATTTATAAAAAAACAAGTTAAAAATTTAATATTATATATCGTGTATTACAAGAATGTACAATGTATTGTAAATGTTATACCGTAACTAATATATAATTTTTCTATTAAAAACATTTAAAAATAAATTAAAATGAATTAAATTTAAAAAGAAATTTTATTATAATTATTAAATATACCTAGGCATATATACATACACAAAATAAACATGCATATATAAAATAAAATTAAATACGCTATATAAAATTTTAATTTTATACAGTGAATAAAAATATCATAAATAAAAAACAAACATTAATAACTTGTCAATCAACAATGATAATAAATTTTGCATGTATTTGATTATTTTTATGCTGAGATTTTACTTATTTTATTAGAAAATCTTTTATTACTATGATATTTATAATATGTAATGTATATTTCGTTTTTCATTTCTTATAATTCGATTTTTTGTAATATCTCTCTTTTCATTGATTTTCAAATATGACATGAATATCGGTCAATATTATAATAACTGTAAATATTGTCACTTATTGTTCACATAACAAAATAATTAAAAATTAAATTACATTATTATTTTAAAATAGTAACATCATATCAATAGTTATTTTTTAAACTAATAAAAAAATGTAAAAATTATAAAATATAAAAAGTTATTGTAAGATTAAGATTATGATATAATAAAGGTTATAAATTATAAAATACAGAAAGTTATTGTAATGTTAAAATTATAATATAATAAAGGTTATAAATTAAATATAGAAAGTTATTGTAAGGTTAAGGTCATAAAAATATAAACAGTTTCTAATGATTTAATCTAATTATGTATCTTTACTAATTGTTTCAAAAATGAAAAATAATAATTTTAATTTTTAAAATCAGTTTTGATATTCTTTATGTAACGGTTATACGTTATAGGGAATAATAACACATTACCATTAACTTGTCTTAAACAATATTTTTGTATGAAATATTTCTAAATGTTTTGATTTATAAATTGATTATATGCAAAATGAACAAACAATTTACCTTTATTTTTTGAACAATATGAAAAATTCACAATTAAGAATATAAGTATTTCTACCGTTTCGTTGTTTTTACAATTATGATGTAACTAGCATGCGGACTCGGCCTCACAAGCAGTGCTTCTCCTCCTTTCCTACTTCGCTGAGTAACCCACCCCCTCCATACATACTAGATTCTGATCGCATCCGAATTCCTTCTTTTGTAATTACCATCGCATTCACATATCAATCGGTATCATTTATATAAATATATATGAATGTGTGGTAATTGAAGGAGGAATTCGATTGCGATCACAGAATCTAGTAGATATGGAGGAGATCGTTCAAGGAGAAACATCTGCTTGTGGCGTGTGGATCATGAGTTCCATATGCTAGAATCATGGTTTTAATAAAAATATATTTCAACTAATTTTAAATAGATGTAAATAATAATGAAATATGTAATAAATTTTTTTATCTGAATTTCCATTTTCCATCGCAGTTCTATGTCGTTATATTCTTTGATGAAGCGTTCAATTTGATAAATAATTTTTGGCAATATATATATCTATATCTTTGTATGATAATTCCTATTAGTAACATATTACGCAAAACCTGCATAAATACGTATGGTAAAATGTGACACGAAAATAGTAAGAGGACTCTAACCCCACTCCCCACAAAAATACAGTGGATGTTACATCTGTTTTATACCTCGTCTGTGGTTAAAACATATTTTTAATTTCAGATTTATCGATATCTGCTAAATTATTAGAAAAAATAAATTTTTCGTTTAGCCTAACGTATAGCCTAATAGGCCTTCATAAAGCCTAACAAAATACTATTTTAATATTCAAATGGGAAAGCCATTAATGATTAATGTTGAGATAAATCTAATTAGTGTCTAATGTATTCCTAAAGCAAGCATTTTACGTCCTGAGACTGATTTTTATGGCAACTTAAAAATAAATATAGATTAGTGAGTAATTCATTTAATTATAAATACTAATTATTACAATTTATATTTATCGTATCAAGATTATCATGTTGTATAGTATTTTTTAAAATTAACATTATGAGAAGTTGCAAGGCTGTAACAATTCAAAAGCCAATATTTAATGCCGCAAGAAAGACGTATTTTAAAAATTCTTATAGGTTTTAAATTTATGGATTATGTGCATTTATGTGAATTTTCTTATTAAATATAAAAAGAAATTATAAAACTAATTACTAATAACACCTTATAATGTGATTGATAATGATTATGTATGTATTTATATATTTATATATGTACTACATATATATATATATGTATATATATATATATATATATATATATTTAAATATGATCAAATAAATTTCTACAGTAAAATTAATATATTTATATACTATTTTATTATTTATCTTTCTTGCAATTATTCATTTTATGTTGAAAGTAGATTTGTATTTTACAGAATAATTTGTATTTAAAAAGGCTCTTAAGCAAATAAGGATTATTTTTTACTTTATTTAAATTTTATAATCATATATTTTTTATAATTATGATGAAGTTTCAAAGTAATTTATAATTCCGAAAAATTATATTATGCAACATAAAAAATTTGTAATAAATACTGTATTATATAGATATACATACAAATTTACCATCATGTACCATTGGTAACTATTTATTACTTATCTATTTATTTACTTCTAATTATAATATACGAATAATATATATAATACAATACAATATATACAACAATTTTGCTATTGGCTAATAGTAAAGAGATCACGTGTAAGATTTTCTTATACATGTGTACATGTGTATATACATATGAATGCATGTATATATGTCAGTCTGCAGTAAACTAAAAATCTGACAAACAAGAATTTATTTGACATAATCATAGATGAATCTAGCAATAGTTCAAGTGATTAACTTTGACTTGAAGTAAAATTATAATCTGTTATAAATTTATAACGAATGTGTCTAAAATTAAAAAATATGATATTAATTCTATAACAATATTTCAAAAATACTAAAGTTAAAATTTTACACAATATTTTCAGTTTGTTTTTATAGATATTCTAGATTAGTGAATTTAAGTTTATTACTATTTTAAAGTAACATTATTTATACATTATACATAACTTGAAACATTAACTGCAGTTATGGCAGCAATAAGACATACATTGCAAAGAGAAGTGTTTACACCTAATGATGAGAAATTATTAAGTGTATGTTATGTCAGTAAAGCATATAAAAAAAAAAAAATGAGTTTTTTGTGCTTAACTACGACTACAGATTTACCTTCATCTTTAGTTTTGTATCAAGTTAAAAAAAATGATAAAAATGTATTTAAGAAAAAACAATCATGGCCTTTAAGCGATATTCAAATTGTGGATGGTATTAAAAATGATTCTATGGATATAGAATTACATATTGATAAAATATATAAGTGGTCAGTGACAACGATACAAGAACGAAGAACATTCATAAGCAATTTATACACTTATTCTTGTAATTTAGCTCAAAGACCACAGTTTAAAAATATTCCTAAAGAATTGCTTATAGATCCGAGTTCGTTAAAAGAAAGTGATAGTATTACTTTCACACCAGGTGAATATTTCTTATAGTTTTTGTTTTTAAATTAGTTTATTTGTGTCTTAAATAATATCAACTTTTAATGTATATTAATGTAATTATTTAATAGTAATAATAATAATGTCAGTATTATAACATTATTTGTAGAACTATTAACATCTCCTATTTCATCTGATTATCAACCAATTACTGAAAAAGAAGTTACTGATTTAAAACAAATGATGGAAGATTGTGAATATGCAGTTTCTAATGCTGAACTTTTCATGGAAACTCTTTCTAAGAATCTTTCAATTCTTGATGGGGTAAAATTATAAATTTAGCAAATTGTAATTCTCATTAAAAAGTCTTAATTCAAAATTTACTTTTTATTAATACAAATATAGGAAAATGTGCAATCAGTTTTGGCATCAGAAGCCTGTGTAACTCAATTAATGAATAGTATAGAAGCAGCAATAACTGAAGCTTCTATTGTTGAAGCCCGTCTTGCAGCCTATGATGAGGCGCTTGGTAGAATTAGAGAAGTTATGGCACGTGTAGGTCAAAAAAATCAAGCTATCCATACAGCTAATAATAATGCAAGACTTTTGTTAGATCAGTTAAATACGGTAATTGTGAGTAATTTTTGTTTCACTATATATGTTTTATAAACTTTTATGATAACTTTTATAAATTGAAATTCTTATAAATTTTTATTTCATAATAATTTTATATAATCCTAATTCTTTAATTGAAAAAATTTTAATTTTTAAGTTGCAATTAGATATTTCTCCAACTCACCAACATATTTTGAGCGAAGCTGAGCTTCCAGGAGAAAAAGAAGAACTCAGCCATGCAGGTGCTGCTCTTCTAAAAGCAATTCTAGCTCCTTTACCACCAGGACTTGATAAATTAAATGCAGTAACAGAACAAAAAAGGCGACTTGATAAACTTAGAGTAAAATTTTCTATAATTGTAGCTAGACATTTAAATAATCTCTTTATTCATTTGGTATGTATATCTATAAGAATAATAAAATTAAGTTATCATTGATATTAAAATATAATATAAAATTGTTATAGGGTAATGATGTTGGAGATACATCAATGTCAATGACAGATTTAGTTCTTCCAACACATCAAGCAGTTCATCATGAACTCGAACCATATACAGAGTTAATGCAATTATTAAGAGCATTAGATAATAAAGCTTTTACACAATTGACTAAGGTATATACAGATACAATGAGTAAATTATACAAAAGAGATTTGAAACGATTTTTTGAGGAAGCAAGAAATAAGCTTATTTGCAAACGTCTTCAAGGTATACAAGTTTTTTTCTTCTTTACTATTAATAATGATAAATCTTTATTCTTAACGAGAATGAATGTTTTTAAGCAAACATATCAAAGTCTAGTAGTCAAAAAGCAGAAGATTTATTAAATCCTGCACCTATTTGTTTACTAAGTGGTGAAACATGGGCACCTGTAGGAGAAGGAAATCTTTTGGATTCAGTTCTTGATTGCATGCTTTCTCAAATGCAACCAGTCTGTCTCGCAGAACAAGCATTTTGCATTTCGTTTCTACAATTAGATTCTGTTCTTTCTCCATCAAAAGTACGTAAAATATTAATAGTTAATTAAAATTTAATTACAATATTTAAAAACTATTAATGTATTAGAGTAGTATAAATAGAGTAATGTATAGTGTATTATAAATGTATTAGAGTAGTGAAATGGAAGAAACAGATAATGTTAGCAATGGAGCTGCAAGTCCTGGATCAGTGACTTCTACAGCAAGTAAAAAATTAGAAAGACAAGTAAATGAAGAAGTGCGTGCTACAATGTCAGCAATATTTCCATCACTAGAACCTGAATTAAATAATTTTATTGCTTTTTTGGATAAAATCGATAGTTTGTAAGTAATTTATAACATTTTATTTCAATATTTTTTAATTTGCCTAATGATTAATGAAAAATAAATTTTAGTTGGTGTATGTATGTTTTGGTACGTTTATCGCAACATGTTATGTCAGCACAAGATACTGGTTCATTTTTATCTATGACATTTGCTTCTGCTCTAATTCAAGTTAAAAGAGCATTCGACAAATTCATGCAAACGCAATTACAATCAATTCTCTGTGATACTAAAGTTAATCGCAGAAATAAATGTGGTATATTGCCATATGTAGAAAATTTTGGACCATTTGCAAGAACAACAGAAAAAATATTTAAAAATTCAGATAGAAAAGTTGATCTTGAGAAATGGTATAGCAAATTAGTGAGTACAATGTTTGAAGCCATTATTATCCATAGCAGAGAACATCATAAAACTCCACAAGAAGTTATTAAAATGGGTAAGATAAAACAAATCGTAAAGTACTGAACAAACAATAATTGCTTTGTATTTTAGAAAATTTTCATCATCTATATGACCTTCTGTCACAATTAAAAATACCTGTATTTGATCATGAACGAAAGGAAGCTAAACAAAAATATCAGGATGCCTTACGTGCATATGTTACACAATATTTTGGAAGACCTTTAGAGAAATTAAACGTTTGTATCTTAAATGTTTTTCTACTTTTTG
The DNA here is from genome assembly GCA_032399595.1 of Tetragonula carbonaria. NCBI lineage: Eukaryota > Metazoa > Arthropoda > Insecta > Hymenoptera > Apidae > Tetragonula > Tetragonula carbonaria. Next base: position 530,311 of record JAUCRC010000019.1, on the reverse strand, counting down.
TGTAGTAAATTGTTTTCTTCTTTTAAATATTATATTGTACAATATATTTACAGTTATTTTTTGAAGGCGTGCAAGCAAAAGTTGGTGCTGGGGTTAAAGAATCTGAAGTTAGTTATCAAATGGCTTTTAGTAAACAAGAACTTAGACGTGTAGTAAAAGAATATCCCGCTCGAGAAGTTAAGAAAGGTTTAGAGAATTTGTACAGAAAAGTTGAAAAACATTTATGTGAAGAAGAAAATTTATTACAAGTAAATGAAAAATATAAATAATTTGTCAATATTTTCTTCTTTTCTGGACTGTATTATATATTGCATATCTTTTTATATAGGTTGTTTGGCGTGAAATGCAAGGTGAATTTATTGCACAATATATATACATAGAAGAACTAATTCAAAGATGTTATCCAGATAGTATGGTAACTCTGGAATTTACTATACAAGATATTTTAGAATTTTTCTCAGAAATAGCTCGATCTCATTAAAAAAATTGTAAAATAAAAGATCTATGATACACATTAATATTTAAATTGAAATAACAATAAGAAAATAATGTAATTTCTCGATGAAAATGTAAATATTTAAGTTTATCGTAAGTAGTATTAAAATTTTTGTTCAGTCTAAACTTTTGTGTGACATAAATAAAACAAACTTATATATTTAATAAACTTCAATCCATATATTTTGTATTATTTTGTATATTTTAATTCTTAATAATTTTATAATAACTTTTAAAGGTTTAAATTGAAATCTTAATTCTCTAGCAATCCTTAAATTTTTATATTTCAATTTTATACTCGATAAACGAAAAGGGTTTATAATATTTTAAGATGTTTAACATAAAATTTAATCGAAGAATCATAAATGAGAATTTTTTTAGATTTCGTTCAAACTTTTCTTTTAATTTTTGAGAAATGTGACTGAAAGAACGTAATTAACAATATACGGGATGACGATAGAACAATTAACAGAATGATAATAGAACAATACATCTTTTAAGATAAATATTAAGTTATAAACATTTTCTTTCTCTTTTTGTATATAAATATAAATTGATAAAAGTAATATGGAAATTATACATGTTATAAATATTTTATTACTTTTTACTATAAAGTAATTGTACAATTATATTTATTATCTGCTACAATTTAAATTTATCTTATTTAGTATTTTGAGGCCTATCTTCTGGTTTTGGTGGGCGAAAATTAAACCAAAGTATTCCAGTTATTCTACCCTAAAAATTAAAATGATACAAGTAAAAGTAATTTAGTGAAAATATTAATTTATGCTATGTACATACAAATGCTATAGTAGCACCAAGTATAATGATACCAGCTGCTAACTGTAAATTATACTTTCTTTGAATTTTAGCATTTGCTTCTTGCCATGAGCCCTGTGGCACAAGCACTTCGTCCATGGTTGGTGGTCGAACTTCGTTAGAAAAATGATAGGATCGAACACCTTTAATATAATATATAATTATTATAATAAATCCAGTGCAAGAAATCATCATAATCTTATAAAAAACAGAAAAATTTTTTTTTACGAAGTACAGATCTTAACTAGTCTAAAAGTACTAAAAAAATTAATCACAGTGAAAGAATCATAAATAATATAAAAATTTTAAAAAATATATGTATATATATGTATATATAAATTAAACTTCATAATTGTTACTAAATATATCTAAACAATATCGAATGACTAATATTACGTAAGATTCTTTAATACATTATTTCCAAATCCAATGGAATAGAATATCATTAGCTTACCACTTCGTGTATTTTGGACAATTGGTTGTAACAAATATCGTAACATTTTTACCATTGTAAGTTAATTTTTAATAGTTCAATAATGCTTGGCTCTTACTATACACAAATGAAAAGACATACGCATACGTAGATAGCAAAGCATAGATTAGTAAAGCACTTCGCACTTATGATCACTGCGCATGTTACTATTATGTGATATCTAGATAGGAAAATTGCTTATCAAAAGATTGAAAAGATGATTGAAAAGTGCATCGATAATATCATTGTAATAATATACATGTATATAGATTCGGGCTTCATTTATTAAAATAAACAAGAATAATAAGATCAGAAAATAAAGAAAGTCTTACTATGCGTTTATTCATTTTACTTGTGCTCATATCATTGTGTTATATCATTCACTAAACGATTAATGCAATATTGTTAATGCAATTGTTAATGCAATAAATGAATGCCAATTTGTCAGAATGAAAGGAAAACGAGGATTCGTTTGTTTGGTGTAAATGTACCAGTGGTGATAAAATGCCAACTTTCTAGCCAAAAGTAACCAATTCGATCTTATGTGTTGGATGTCGGATGTTTTTTCCTCAATTTTCCTCGATTCCTACATATAGATACCAAAGAAAATCAAATAAATAATTTTATTGATTTTCCCAAATTTTACCTATTTCGCAAGTTTTTCCTCAAATGCTTTATTATATCACTGAAACCAGAGAAATCAATCGGGGGAAATTGAGAAAGTAAGGCATCTTTATATATTTTTTATGAATTAAAAAGCGAAATATATCATAACTTTAGAAAAAGTCATCTGTTGCAAGCCTTCAGCTAGGACAATTCAATAATCAGAGTAATTACCCGGAAAATGGAAAACTACAGACTTGAGACTCGGTTCAATAAATGAAAATATTGCATTGAAGAAAGATACATGTATACTAAGGGCAAGCTTGAATTTAATTTTTAATTCTTGAAACTTGAATCTGAAACTTTACTTATTACTGAAACTTTATTTATTATTAGGATTTTCTTTGTAAGATTTCTTTATAAGAAATTCTTGTTTTAAAACCTGAACTTAACACTTATATAAATTCCTATTTGTCATAATTAAATAAAATATACACAAATATAAACAAAAACATAGTAAGATTAAATATTAAAATATTTAATCCAGATTCTTATTTAGGAACCGAACTTTTTCTTCTTTTTTTGTTGTTGTTTACAATGACAGATGTATGTAAAAATTTTTACCAGAGTATACCATTTTGATGGTGGCGTAATAAGATATTTCTTTGATAATTTATTTAGATTAAATATTTTATATTATTGTTCCAGAATTATGATCGATCGCTAGAGATGAATTACTCGAAACCCAAGAAAATTTCAAGCGTTTCATTACCGAACGTTTACAAAACATTTTGTGCCAAACATACGATAAAAATTGCTCTTTATTCATTAATTTGTATACTCTTTCTTCTTTGAGTTTCAAGTGCTTTTATGGGTTTTCGAGGAATTTCGAGATTCCAACATTTCGAATAATTCATCCCGGAAGAAAGAATTGAATTTTATGTTGAATACTTTTCTGTGTATCTAATTTCGATGTTTAGTTTGGAAGATTTTCATGTAGTGAATAAATAAATAATTGATATTTTATGAGTTTTATTTTATTACCTTGTAATTCTGTAACTTTCGATTGTATAGGGTGATTCACGTAACTTGCAAACTTGAAATAACTTTTAAATTATACGTTTAATGAAAAATTGTTTAATATAAAAGTTGTATGTTTTTAAGGAAGATAAAATATGGTGTATTAATTTTGTGGATTTCGAAATTTTCAAGATTATCTTTATTTTTTTTAATTGGACCATACATTTTTTTTTATTATAAATCGGAAGAATATTAAATTCCAAATCAAAAAAAAATTAAGCCACATTGCTCCTAAACCTAATGGTTAAGGAAATATTTGTATATATATATATATATATATATATATATATATATATCTGTAGTCTACAGTGTATAGTGTAAAGTATGAATTTTCAGTGTTTAATATTCCATGATTCTTGCTGCCATTTTATAACTCCATCAATATACTGTGTGACTGCCATTTTTATTTTTAACTTTCAAAGGTCACGAGAAACAAGATATTCTATATCTTTTTTTTTTAATTATTGTTGGACTATATTAGATGAAAAATTTTTCTCGAAGAATGGAGTTGCAATCGTTGCTTTTTTTTCTAAACATTTTTTTTTTAGACACGAATTCCGAATTTCATTACAATGTAGGCGATATTATTCATAATTTTATTTATTAGCTGTTGTTAAAACATATAAACAACATGTAAACATAAACAGTTTATACTAAAGATATTTAAGAGATATTCAATATAAGTTTGGATTTTTATGTATTTATGCGAAGTTTAGTAATCTAATAATGCAAAAAAATTTAAAAATATAAAAAATATCCAAAGTATGTTACATGTTATAATGTTTAGTAGGTAAAATAATTTCAGTTTTTTTACGTTCACAAAAATATGAATTTGTAGTTTACTCATGATATTAATTGTTCAATATCTTCTAAACTAGTCGTATTTATTTAGTATAAATTAAATATTAATATCTTCCTATATAGAACAAGGAAGTGCATCCACTAAAGCATTAAAAGTTATGATTCTATTTAAAAAAAAAAAACATAATTGATCTCTATATTCTTAAGCCTTTTCATGCCTATTTGCAGAAAAACACCATCAATATCAAATCATGTCTTCTTTTATATTATCCAACTTTTACTTGAAATATTTTCTTATATAAGTAATTTTTAAATAATTTGAAGTTATAAAGTTATCTTACTATTAAGTAGACACTTCATTCTACTCAAGGCAAAGTAATTTATATGGTAAAAATTTATTATTTCATTGTTAATAACACACTATTTCTATCTGATTGTGAAATGTATACATATTGTAAATAATATCAACCCATGAAGTTTATAATATCAGTAGAAGTTTCAAATCATCTTTCAAGAGAAGAATTGAGTTGAGACTCTTGGTTTAATAAAGATTATGACGAGCAAAATACAATAATAACATAAAAAAAAAACTTAATTTTAAATTTCAGGATTAAGCTTAATTTTGTATATTTATTTTTTTATTCTTTATAGTCTGTATATAAATATTTGTACATTTTAATAGAGTACTAATCTATCAGTGTGTAGGAATAAATATTTTTATTGTACATTTTATAATGGTTTATTCCAGCATATTTGAAAAAATATAAACATTTGGAATATTAATTACATAAATCCAGGTTAAGAATTATTCCATCTCCTCATACTAAACTAAAAAATTATATCTAAAATGTTAAATTTTATTATGTATTTTTGTAGAATAAAAATAAGTATAGACAACTTAATTCTCTTTTTGTTAAACAGTAATTGTAATAGTAAAAATAATAAACATACTTATGATGATGTATATTCTCAAATAAACAATATTTATAATATTTTTGACTTATACAGCAAGAGACATAATTGTTTTATATTTGCTATTTTATATTTTTAATATTGTTATACTTAATTTGTTTTCGGACGTGTATTAATATAATGCCAATTTTGTCACTTAGTTTTATACATTTACGTTGTATTATATTTCCAGCTAATATAGCTCAGGAAATAACGCAATTTGACTTTTCTTGTACATTTCCATCTGCTTTTTCAATCTCAATCAATAATGTATGAAAAATATCTGCAACAGACTAAAAAAAAACAAAATTACATAATCATCTAAATGTTATTTTTAAAAAATAAAATAAATTTACCTCATTTTGTTTTGCACTTGTTTCTAAGAAAGCGGCATGCCAAGAATCTGCTAATCGCTTGCCTTGTTCTGTTGTTATCATTCGATCTACATATAAATCGGTTTTATTTCCTACTAATACAATTGGAACACTGAAATTTATAAAAATATATTTTGTTAATTGTATTAAAAATACTATCACATTATTTACATGTATGTAAATTAATAAAGCGAATGTGTAACATACTGGACTTTTCCTGTTATATCCAATAATTTGTCATAAATAATTTGTACAACTTCAAAACTTTTAGCACTTGTTATGCTATATACCAGGACATAACCATGGATATCCATAGAATACTGTGTAGGAAATATACTATATTCATCTTGACCTGCTGTGTCTACCAATTTCACTTCATAATCTTGACTATTTACTCGAGTACTTTTTGTAAACGCTGGAAAACATATAAATATATTGTATAAAAAAATAGATCGGAATAGGGTAGTAGAATCTTTTAAATTTTTATATCAAATTCGATTGATGTTTAATTATAAAAAATATAAATATGTTTTGCTTTTCCTTTGACAAATTTCAATTAAAGAAGCAAAGCATAAATTTGATGATGAGATGTATGTAAGGTGCTACTGCATTCAATAGATTCAATTATAACAAAGAAAAATTGTAAAATATTTAAATTTTGTATGAGATAAGAAAATACTGATAAATTTTCATGCATATTGCTAACAATACATCATGCTGTAACAGAACTAGTTTATCTAATGTTAATGTAATTCATAAGATACAAACCGCACATAATGTAAACTAATTCAGACAATAAAAATTTTCTTATAATTTGAACATTATTTATAGATGAAAGTAATTTATGAAAAAAAAATTGAATATCATTTCATGAAAACTAAAACAAGTTTATAAAATTTTAAAATTTTTGTTATGTACTTATGATTTATTTATTTTAAATTATGTACTCATCAAATGTATTATTATGTATTAAATGTATTAATAATTGTATAAAATAATTGTATTAAATGATAAGTTTATAATTTTTTTCTCTTTTGTAATACCATGTTATATTTTCATTTTTTTCACATATAAATAATAATCTATACTATCATATTATATTATATATGTCAAATTTTTAAAAATGTATAATTATTTTATAGTAATTTTACAATATATTTGCATTTTTAGTACTATAAAAAAGAAAAATAGGACTAAAAATTTTTATATGTGAAAGACGTGATATTACACAATGAAAAATTAGATTCAATTTATGCATTAATTAATTTTTTTAAATACAATTTTTAATAACGAGTCAAATTTTTAATGAGATTCTATCATAGAATCATAAGAATAAATAATAATATGTTTTTTTAATTAACCATTATAAAATTCTAAAGTTTTGATTGTAAAATTCAAATAATGATATTATTAAATGAAAATTAAATTTACTTACATTTAAAATAATAATAATATTATAAAATTCCTTAGTATATAATGTAAATAATGTTAAATGTTATGTATAAAATAAGATTAATACTTTAGTTATTAAAATATATAAATGACTTAACATGTTCATATATCATAAAAAATTATTAAATATGTATATATTTTAATATTGTGTACGAATATATACAGTACTAAAATATTATTTAAATATAACATTAAAATAATATTTTATTAACTGAATATAATCACAAACTGTAAAAATAATTAAAGATTAAATTTGCAAAATATTTCATTACAGTTAAGAAAATAATAAATATATGAATCAGGAAATTGTATGTTAAATATCTTTATAAAAAATAGATATTGGCAGAAATGATCAGATATAGGTCATTTTTACTTTAGACACATCAGAAAAATCCATAGATATGATCTCTTCTTGTAAGAAAAAAGAAATAAAATTTATGTGTACACGGTATTCTTACAAGAAATTAAAATTAGTAAAAAGATGTTTTGACAAATATTACTTGTATTGTATATTTTTTTGCAGGTCAAGTAATGGAAGAGTTTTTGAAAACAACTTTATTTTTCTAAATGGAACCATATGATTTTCATTAAGATTCATTAACTAATTTACCTAGGCGTTCCCTATAAAAAAAAAAGTATTAAGCTATATCGAAAAAACAATTTTAATAAAACTAAAAAATAGTTTTAGTTTTCAAAGTCTACAGTAGTTTAGTTACAACGTAAACGCAAAAGCATTGTTCATATCTTTCCATATTTTTCGTATAACATAGACTTCACAAGAATAAAATTGAAATATCTATCTCTTGTGAGATGTTCTATCATTTTCAATTAAACAGAACATCCTATAAATATTTTTTTTTAACATGTAATATCTTGATAACTTGATCAATATAGTCACGATAGTCAGTTATTACTATTTTATATAACACATATATTCATAAGTTTCCCTTATAAATTTCAAAATACTTTTATGAAAATTTGGATATATTTTACATGTATTTTGTATCCTTAGAAATCATAAGTTTTTCTAAAAGATATATAAACCAAGTCTAAAAGTGTTAATATTTTGAAATATACTTTATTCTTTAGAATAAAAAGGAACTTTTATATTTTTTTTAGCGAACTTTAAATGCAAAATCATTTAAAATTATATGAAAAAAAATTATCAGAATTGGTCTGTTAATTGATATATCAATTTGCAATACTAATAATGATTATGCCAAAAACACAATGTTTTCAATAAATTCATAAAATAGAATATTATGTTTACAAAACAAATATATTAATAAATCGATTAATAAATTTGGTTAGAATTTCTATTCAATTTTGAAATGTAAATTATGTTTATAAATATTATAACATTCTTTTAAGAATCATCTCTTTGTCTTAAATAATTTCTTTTTAAGAATAAAATTCCTGTTAAATAAAAATAAAACAATTTTAATATCTTCACATAATTATAGATCATTAACTTTTCAAATATAATTACAAATAACCATAATTGGAAACATTAAATTTAAAAGTTGATAATCAAATATAATGTAAACATATAAAAGAATTTTATTTCTATTTTAGAAATTTTTAGTTTGTTTAATTAGGCCCAGTAAAATTCTTCAATAAAACATTTATCCATTCGGTAATAAGTTTTCATGAATCTATTGCTTATTTACAGCATGAATTACTAACAAAATGTGCAGAAAATACTACTAACAATGTCATTAGAAATCTTTGAAGTAGCGTGTAAGACGATACAGGTACTTCTTACTATTTTCTATAGTAGGGTCATATGAATCCACGAACTGTCCCTCGACGAACTGTATGCTCAGTGATGACTTGCCTATTAAAATTAAAGAAAAAAGTAATAAGCATTAAAGGCATAAATTTTTACATGTAAAATACTATGTATATAAATATGTATAGTTTATTATATTCATATTATTGTATAAATAATATAAATATGTTTATACATATATATTAAATAAATTATATAATTACAAAAATAACTATTTTTAAAAATATTAATTAATATAATAAGGTCTAAAGAATTTTAGAATCTAAATATGATTTAAACATGATAAACATTTAAACATGCTAGAAAACAAATAATTAATTGATAACACGATTAATAATATTTATTAATTATGTTATACGTAAGTTTTATATTCAAATATTTCATTTACAAGAATAATTTTTCATTACCTACGGATCTGTAACCCATAATAGCTATTTTCCTCTGTTTTGGAGGCATCTTTCAGCATTTATAAACAGAAACGCCGCAAGTGTAGTCCATAAAGGCTGGTGCATGCTCCAGTTAGAACCTATACATAAAAATTGATTTATAGATATGTAAATTTATATTTCTTTTTGATAAAAGAATATATTTTTATGTTTGTATTATTTGTAGATGATATTTCTGAATGATTATTACAGTAATAATTCCATAACTTATATTATGGATTAAAATATAACATACATATCAAAATAACGGAAATTATAAACAATTAAATGAATAATTAAACAATAATTCTGTAAATATAATTAATTTCATTATATTTACTTCTTGAAACTGTTACTTCTGATTACATCATAAATGTTTTAAAAATTAACTACGACATTTTTAATTTTATATATAGATTTATCACTTGTATTTATACTTTATTTTATAAAAATTACCGATTGTAATTCTAACTTCCAAATCATAACAAAAACGTCATACACGCAAAATATGAATATAATTAATTATTTTCATGGAAATATATTTTTTATACAATCATTAAATAAAAGCTATAAAAATATACAAGAACGTGTATAAATACCTATATATATATCTATATATATATATATATATATACATATATATATATATAATAATATATACATTTTTTTACATCACTATTTATTAATTACATAGTAATTATTTAATTGCAGCAATCAAATTCTTTTATTTTATACTATGAAAATAGCACTCACCATAAATAAATCTTTCATCGAATTACGTATTATTCAATGCAAATGCAAATGCACATGCATTACTCACCAAAAAAGAAGTTACACATTAAATGCGTTTCATATTAATCAGTATATTGACTGCTACAATATGTCAAATATTAAATTTAATAAAGATTGATATTTGTTTGGATGTGATATCTGAGAATAAATTATTGGACACTACTGGAAATATTGGTATCTTATACACTGACACGATAGTTTCATATTGGTATTTTATAGAACCATGTCTCTTAACGTGTATAGACTTAACGAATGTCCGTAGTTCAACAGTTGCCGCAAGATGTCTACTTACTATCTTCTCATAAATGGTTATTCCAGTGTCCGTTGTTTTTTATATGCAATTTTTAAAATTGATTTCCATTTTCTATGTAAATAAAGCAGAAGTCAAGTATAATTACGTTGAGAAGTTTAATTTAATTTTTTTTTTATGAAGGAAACTTTATTTCCCGATCAAACTTTTCTCTCTTTATTTTTCAGTTGCACTAATTTAATGCTAAAAATCCGATCTTAAAACTTAATAGTTCTAGATTTTAGTCAAATTTTCAGATTCATTTTTAAAAAGATTCTTAATTAGTACCGAGCCATTCTTTTATATTATTTTTAGTTAATTATATCTTATTTATTTAAATTCACATCATTTACTTATTTAATATATGTAATTAATATTAATTATGAATAAAAGAAAATCAATGAAGATAGAAATATTCTAGCCAAGGAAATAAGAAAATGAAAATTAATAAAATTTTCTAGTCTAAAAGTTAACATTAATTATATTGGAAAACTTTAATATTTAATTTGCATATGTATATTCTAGCAATAATATTTTCTATTGTCAAGTATATTGTTAATTTACCATGTCATGTTATTTCCTTTTCATCGTGAAATGAAGAATGAATAAATATTTATATAGAAGAAAATTTCCTGATTTCATTATCTACTTGCAATAAAACATATTTCTTTACAAACTATTGAATGATATTTTTCATATTTTCTACATGCTCTTAAATCTTTTTTTTATTTTTATCTTTTTATTTTTAAATGTTTTATAAAAATCAGTTACAGCAAAATTATAAAATAAATATTATATATTATTGGAATACTCTATTCTTTTTACTTCTATTCTATACTATTCTTTCTTACTTCTATTCCAGTTTTATTATAGTAAAACAATTTTATTTTAGTTTATTTGAAGTTTAGTTTATTATTTTACGCAAATAATTTTTCATAACTTGCAATTATCATAATATAGTTTATTATTTGTTGTAATATAATTATGATTTAAAATAACATTAGTTTCTATAAAATAACAACAATTTCTATAATTCATTTTTTGGAATATTAATATGAATGAAGAATGTGTTAAATGTGTTAAACATATATACATATAATGTATATAATATGAAATTTTAATGTTGTTAATTATATGAATAATGTTTACATAATAATAATAATTAATAATTTAATATTAACGACTTATAATTAATAGTATAATTAATGCATTTACTTTATTTTTATTTGTGTCTATTCGTTTCTTTTCATTTTTTACACTTGCATTCTTTAATATTGCACATGCATTTAAATAGAAATGGAATTTATTTACAAATAGATAAACTAAATGTAGAAGGAAAACAGTATATTAAATTTAAAATATTTAAAACATTATGAGAAACTGTTTTCAATCGCATTTTATAATTCTATTCCAATGCAAAACGTAAGAGAAAAATTATTGTATATAAATCTCTATTTCATTTTGTAATCATAAATGTTATATTAACATGTAATATGTAATATTTGTACAACATACAAATAGTATTAATCAATGAAATACATTATAGGAAGAATTAAAAGTGAAAACGGTGAAAGCAACACTATACATGTCAATATCACAGATATCCCTTTGTATTATAAAGCTTTTCCTAGATTCTACATTGAAGTACATAGATCTACTGATTCGAGGAGTCGAGATCCACGTGTTAAAAAACATGAGAAAGGCAACAAGGTTGGCTTAGCTCCTATGATAGCGTACGTACGTCTCGCATCAGGATTCTCGCTTTCGAACACATTTTTAGTATTTTTAGTAGTTTCCTTTATTTTTGTATGGAAAGCATTTTAAACTAATTGTGAATTTGATATATAAATTTTATGTGAAATATCGTTTGTGAATGAAAAACTCGAGCTACGAAACGAAGGTTATGTTCGTCACGTGGTCGCAAATCAACCGTTTTTCACTTCTTTATGGTACTCGGAGGAACAGGAAACGTCGGTTTTAATGCAGAAATGCGGAAAATTTCATAAAATTTCGTAAAATGTGATGGTGAAAACGTGCTGATTTACTCTCTCTCTCTCTCTCACACACACACACACACAACACACACTTGATAAAAATTGTTTCTGATGTCTAATATACATTTTGATGAATATTGTTTCCGTGAGTTATAGTTATACAAATTTGTTAAATAATTGTATATAAATATTAGTTAAATAATTAACAAGTCAGATATGGTTGAATACTATGAAAATATTTGAATTATATTAAACAATGATGTAATCATAATAAAAATATTAGTTATCAATGAAATTAATATGTCCTATTTCATATTTGAGTATAACACGTAACCTTATATAATTAAATAAACGTGAATAATTTAGAGATATGAAAACTAATATATATATATATATTCTAAACGTATGTTAAATGAAGGATTATATTTTGACTGCACAAGGAGACTGCAAGGTTACAAAATGGGACTTCACAATTGCTGGTATATGAGGGAATGTATTTTTACTTCGTCTTTCCTACTTGAATTTCTCGATTATTTTTAATTAAAAAAATTGCAATTTTGTATTTTCTTTATATCTAAATTTTTTATAGATGAAATATAATAAATGAAAATAGTTTAATTGAAAAAAAAAAACAAAATTGTCCAAATCGACGGCTTGTCATCCTAGCACATTACCATAGAGCCACAGCTGTTCTTAGCCTATACTTCAATTGCACCTGTACTTATTGGTAAAAAAACTTTAATTGCAAATATCTTGAAGACCTTTGAGTGTCTGCTCCTATAATGATATATATTTGCAAACAGAATATCGAAATCTATCAATGTACAAAGTTTCAGCCGAATCCCAGACCCAAAATGAATATGAATTTGGATAAGAATATGAATTTATTAAATTCAAAGTAAGCATTAACAATAATATGCAACAAAATAATTCAACTGGAAACTAAATGTGAAATTTAAAGTCTAATAATTTATAAAGCATAACTTGTAACATAGACAATATATAGTTATAGAAATAAACTTATGAAACAATAAATTAATTCGGTCTATAGTATCATAAATAAAAATGTAAAGTACATTTGAATGTTAAATAATAAAAACATAGAAATACAATATGTATTATCAAATCACTGTCAATAGTCTAAATATAAAAATACAACAAATAACATAAAATCAGAATTAAACTTATCTAAATATATTTTATTATTTAATTCTAAATATATACATAATAATAACAAATTTAGTTGATTTAGGTTGATTTAGGTGATTTTATATTCTTCATATATGTGTATGTTTTGTATAACTTTACATTACATAGGTGATTATATCAATTTAAAACTTCAATAATTTTAATAAATCAAATATTTTGGTAATATCACTTAACTAGTACTTAAAGTCTTACAAATTAAACATATAATTAATAATTAAATAATCAAATAATCAAATATAAATAAACCTAGTAAAATATAAACTCAAATATAAATCAAGTCTAGTAATAATTTAAAAATTAATAATTTGCAGTATAGTTACAGCTAATATAGTCCAAATGATTACAAACTGGGCATAAGTCCACTGAAAAGTATAAGTCTAATGTTAGATTTTATAGAAATTAAAATTACTTGAATGAAAAATTAGCTCAAGGCTAAAACCGAAATTATAGTATGTATAACATTATAACAGTAATATTTTAAATATATTAAAACAGTAATATTTTAACATTATAATAGTAATATTTTAATATATTAAAAATATAACTTAAACAAAACATCTAATACACTCTATATATTACATAAAAATTGCACGTTCCTACAAATTTTTTTTATTTTAGTCTTCTAAAAAATAAGTTGTGATATAAAATAATTTAGTCTTCTGAAAAATATGATATATATTTTAATATATTAACTAATTTCAACTTTCACCAAACTACTAACCTAAACAACTACTAAACCTAATGTCAGTATAAACTCTTATAAAATTCTTAGACAAAATAATATTTACTATATCACAAATTTTAAGTATAAATATAGCAATGTTTACAAAAAATATTAGAAATGATATTGGAGTGCTGGATTCTTGATTTAATCTATATATGCAGTTCAAGGAGCATCCTTCTCCCTGGCATGCTATTTTGTTTCCTGAATCTAGATCATAGACGAGGAATAGACATTGCGTACAATGTATTTTTTCGATCGTCAGTCCTAGGATTGCATTATCATTTTCGTGTCACATCCTGTCGTACCGATTCAGACAGATTTTACTGCAGCACCACCGACGAGGTATATGAATAGACATTGCATGACCATGTATTTTTGCGGCCATATTAATAAGGTCGGCATAACCTTACCATTTTCGTGTCACATCCTGTCTTACCGATTTTGCGACTGCAGCACTACTAGTGAAGAAAATTAAAATTAAAAAAAATATGAAGTTGCCAGTATTGCCAGCCTGTCTGTATTAGAAAAGAATTGATTGAAATATGATATCTTTATGAAACACATAATTAGATATGCCGTCTTTTTATTTACTAATTTGTAAATCTACAACCTGAATGAATTATTTTTATCCCATAAACTCAATTTTATGAAAATTTAAACTTATAAATAAAATATTTTTACAAATATTGTTTGCAATAAAGAATCACATTATGTGTTGTAAATTACTTCTTGCAAAATTCATCCGTTTCGAAATTTCGAAGAAATTAATTTTTTTAAACAATATCACATGCATATTTTCTTTTTTATAGCACGATGTTAAAACGAATTCACTAAATTGCATTTTCAACGACCGAAATCATTTATTTATTGTTATAAATTGTTAATAGATATAAAGTATGAGTGCCTCAATTATATATATATATATATATATATATATATATCAACGACCGAAATCATTTATTTATTGTTATAAATTGTTAATAGAAATGATATAAAATGCAATTTAGTGAATATATATATATATATATATATATATATATATATGTTAGTATTAAAATTTTATGAGTTTAAAACATTGCTCATTTTCCTCCATTCTGATTGCCGGTGAACTTGTAAATTAATCACTCTTTCATTAATTTCGACGATCTTTAAATATCATTTAGAAATCGATACTCTGAACGACCCTTTCCTTTAATGAATATAGTCCAACATATGCGTTACAGGAAAAAATATCTTCACAAATATCAATACCATTCAAAAACCACCGAAATTAGTGAAGGAGCAGTCAATCTACACTTTCATTCAACTGCCTTCGCTATTTTGCATAATGACAAAAGAAAAACGAGTTAATGGGACATAGGCAAGTTTCGGTTTTCCTGCAACGAAAGCATAGTTGCCAAGACCTAAAAGGTCTCAAATGGTTGCCACATTTCTGTTACTGTTCTGTCCGTCAACTTGATGAAATGGTTAAATTAGCGAAACAGGCGAGTTAAAGGATTTTTCATATGTTTCCGAATCCGTGCGAACTCAACCAAAATTATCCGATTCGACCCGAAGTATCGACTACCCGCGAATTATTTGAATCATTTGGGCAAATTTATATTTCAATAATAAGTCGCTTTTCATAAATATAATTTGTTGAACGTTAACTTTCTTTTCGGCAAATCTTCGTGATAGAAATATAAATATTGCATTTAAAAATAGCTACAAAAATATATTTCAATAATTTTTATTTAAATAAAATTAAATAAAATCATTCAAACGATATCAAGAATAACTTAATCCATATTTTTGATTTTCAAGAAAATGTTTATTTCATATTTGAATTAAGTAAAACAAAAATAATTTTTTTAAATTTTCATATCCGTTATATCGAATATGAAAAACCAAATGACAAAGTCACGCAAATAATATCGTCGCTTTTCATAAATATAATTTGTTGAACGTTAACTTTCTTTTCGGCAAATCTTCGTGATAGAAATATAAATATTGCATTTAAAAATAGTTACAAAAATATAATAATAAGTATTAAAAGTTTCATGATATCATTTTAGGAAAGTTAGGCATAATTCATGAAAATTTGACTGTATCAATGGTTATAACGAAAAATGAGTTATTTCTCAATTAATAAATGTTGGATTGTTTTCAAATATTTGATAAACAATCAAATTGAAAAAGAAAAAAATTTTAAAAATAAAATAGTATTTGTATTATTTATTTATTTGTTATAAAAAAATAAATAAATATATATATTTCAAGAAATATAAGAAATTTTGTTAAAAATAATAATAAAAGAAATTAAAAAGAATTGTTTATTAAAATAATTGTTTATCAAAAATCCTTTTCTCGATTTTAAATTTAAAATATTATGTTTTTTATATTTTCGTTTCCTGGCGAATAAAACAGCATTAGACAAAATCCTCTTAGAACGTACTTTAGCAGGTATGCTTTGAATAGGAAGTCTGAAATCTATGTTCCTTTAAATACTGTGTTGGAATTCGTCGAATGCTATAAGTCGTCTTAAAAATCGGACCAAAATACAAATCAGAAAAAGATATATAAGCGCGACGAAAAATAAGAACTTATGCTGTAAAGTATAAGTTCTTAATTATATCCTTACAACATTTTCATTTGTCATTTTGCATGGGGATTTCGATTTGATGAAACCGGATATCAGTTTATCATGTGTCGTTCTATTACAAGTATTATAGCCGTCAGACTCAATTCAGATTTATATTTAATTTATTACATCACTGGCGCACTAATATATAACGCAATATTAACGCCAGATATGTTTCAACAATAAATGATATCGTACGTGAGTCGTTAAGTTCGTCTTAACAACTGTTATGAAAAAAAAAATATAAAATTCCATTTCATTTGAAATTTATTCCATCACTCGGAAATATAAAATATGATTTGCACCATATAATTTGTAAAAATATTTCTTTAGTCGATTTCGCGAGATATATAAGGATATATTTCGTATGTATGTCTATATTTTTTATTAAATTTTCATGAAATATTACAAAGATTTATATTAAATGAATAACAGGTAAATAATTAAATAAATAATCATTATTATCATAATAGTCGAAATAGAAAAATTTCGAATAATATTTCAATTAAAAAACGTAATTTTTAATTAATGAATCATGGAATTTATGTTATTTGTCACAACCACCGCACAATTATAATAAAAATTGTTAAAAATTTAACAATTTTAATTTGAATATGTAATATAAGGAATATGTAAATGAGGAAATATAATAATTTTATACGCTGATCCGTATTTCCGCCTTCTTCGTGCGACCAACCACCTTCACTTCCTCGTTTTTCGGGAAGATCTTCAGGCGGCCTGCGAAGTTGTCCGCTTTCGTTGTTCTTCCTTCCCCGGCGATTTCGAGCACTACTCGCCGCAGGCGTACGTCCGAAATTCCTATCTCACTTAGCTTTATCTTACTCCTAGCCTCGCCCATGATCTTGTAACAATCAAAATTCCACATAACCACCACCCGATAAACAGGACGTGCCCCAAACACCGTGACGTGTCCATATTAAGATAAAAGGAGTAACAAACAGATAAACAGTAGTATCAGTAGAGTCTCCCCCAGCCGCCTGAGTCAGTACCCGATAAAAGCGTGACAAACAGATCAATAGTAGTATCAGTAGAGGCTCATCCAGCCGCCTGAGTCAGTACCAGACAGATAAACAGTAGTATAAGTAGAGGCTCCTCTCGCCGCCTGACTAGGCGGATCTAACTAGAGTCTTGATCTAACCACATTGTGCGTGCGTATCCTCTGAATAAAGTGTCTATCTGTAACATCGAGTGTCTACGGCTACTCTACCAATTTTTTATTACCCCGCCTATTATTACGTGACAATCTCCGCGTACGTCCTTTGACTTCCCGAAGCGGTGGTCAGTGTGATTGCGGCCCTCCTTGGAACCCTGAGAGGGCGGCGGATCTTCAGCTGCCGCTGTTGTTGCTGCTGCTGCTTCCGGGAGGCTACCGCCTTCTTCCTGTTCTCCCTCTTTTTCTTCCTTCCAACCACAGTTCAATTAGTCCACGCCGTGATTGGTTCGTTTCTCGTGTTCTCCTGTGTTTTTGTTTTTAAGAAGAATATGTTCGAGATAAAGTTGCACTATTTCAAGTTCAACTTTTCGTTGAAAGTGGAAGAAATTCTTTTCAAAGTCATTTTTTCAACGTTTCAAAGTGAAAGTGACTGAACTCTAATATTTTTGTTGATATTCTTACATAACAATTACAGCATAAAAATTGCAGTTTCGGAATTTCCTTCCAATCGTTTAATCCAGAGAAATTTTTTTCGGAATGAAACGTATATTAAAGAGATTGAATTTCACATTGAAACCTATTAGAGATACCTATTACCATCAAACGAACACAATAATCTGGCATTTATTGTGCGAGAATTAATATAAAATAGATGTAAAATAGATTTACAGAATAATTTTGTATGATAAATTATGTGATTGACGTATACACGAAGGAGTTGCGGTTCGTCCGAGAACTTGCATTTAAGTTGCCTTTCAGGTTCTCCTACAGATCATCGTTTTTTGTTCGACAGAAGGCAGTATTATTTCTTTTAAGAATCATAGTCGTTTACACCTCGTGATAATGCATTTGCTATCACGTGGATTTTGTAGTATACTACGGAATTATTGATACAATTTTGTAGTGAATTTAATAACATATTTGAACATATTTTATTTGATATTTCATACGAATTTATCAAAATGATATATTCTCATTGAACACTGGTCAATCTCATTCTCTTTTCAATTGCCTTTATGTCACAATTGTCATCGTGCAGAATGACAAATGAAAAACGAGTTAAAGGGACAGTTTAGGATATTCTGACAAGAGCATAGTTGTCAAATCTAAAAATTTGACAAGGATGCCACATTTTTATTATTGCTTCATCGATCAATACTGTCCATGGAATGATGACTAACTTATGATTAGTCAATATATAGAACTAATTGGTGGTAAAACTACGACCGCGTAAAGTCCTGCCATCTAGTCATGCAGCCATTAAAATAATAATATAAGTAATTTAATTTTCATTTTATTTATTTATATTATTTCATATGGTCAGACAAGAATCAACTTCAATAACTTGTTTATTCCTTAAATCTGTAGAAAAATGAACGTATATATACAAGAGTGGAATATGAAGTTTTAGAATATGAAGATAGGAATATGAAGTCTTGCAGTTAATAATAACTTGTAATTCCGTACTTACATGTTTCTACGTAGAATATATTCACTTTAAACTATGTATATGTTCATTTTTGTATATAGATGCATTTGGTAGAAAAGTAAAACTTTGTAAATTCCATGTAATTATTACGCTTGAAACTGTCAAAATTGATTGGCTCAGTTTTGAATGACGCGCGTAAAATATTTTAAGTTTGCGCATCACTTTATATTAGAAGTCGTAAGTACCTGCCCTCCTACTGACGCTTATGTCAGTCGATAGAAAAACAGCTAGAAAAGAACTATGTGGGACAATAGGCCGGACATCGTAACGTCAAGATTTGACACGTAAGAATTTCGATAGTGCGTAGCATTTATTGTAATTCTACTACCTCCTACAGACTACTATCAAGTTCGTTTAACTAGTATATTATTATATAACACATTCTTTTAAGTTTTTAATATTATAGTGATATTCAATAACTTTACGAACTTTGTTCAGCTCTCTATATAGTTGTTAGATTTATCAGTATCACATGTCAAGAGTTTTTGAAACAGAATTTAAGCTCATTTAATATATTACTTCGATATTGTTGATTCTAACATAAAGTATTTGGTTCTAATTCGTACAGATTGCTGATTGTGTGCTGAAATCACTTTGAAAGAACATCTCGATGGTTACAGTGTAAATTTGATACGTTAGTAAGATTATTTATTATTTCATTCACATTATTATTTTATCTGATTATTGACTTTATCTGAAGGTTGAGCAGCGAGAAAAGTCATTAGTTGAACCATCAGTAAAATTAAGGACTGTTCAAATGCATATTGCTGAAGAAAATTTTAAAAGCAAAAGCATCAGATGTATTCAAGAAGTCAGAGGCATCGAATATAATCAGATCAAATCCAACCAAACCTTAATCTACAATTTTGAATTCAACGACCGGTAAGTTGAATGGTTTGGTTTTTTTGGTGTTGGGTTAATACGTGATCATGATTATTTGTATTTGAATACTAGTTCTATCGAATAAGATACCACTATCACGAGTGGTATCTTATTCGTACAAAATATACTATGACAGTTATCATTACATTACATTTGAGCATTTATATAGGTAATATTAGTTTAACAATACTATTGCTATTTGGACATTATCGGATACTTTCAATACTTCTCTTTGAATGTATAATTAGGAAAATAATAATAGTCTTTTACCATTAATTTGTCAAACAAGAATATTTATTCAATGTCTTAAATTAATCATTAGATTGATCAATTATGTCTTATTTTACGAATATCTTTTCTCTTTCTCTCAAATTACTTAAATTCAATGGAAGTGCAAATCGTGACATGTGTGATAAATGTATAGAAGTACTGATTTACAAAACATTATAGTGAGAGCAGTGCGTAATCACTTCCATGTGATGGGTCTGATATTGTTGTACAAACTTTAATATATATAAAACGATATCAAGCTAAGAAGGATACAACCTGTTCATTTCAGATTGTACAAATTTTTTTCTTTTCTTTCAGGGTCCAAACTAGATTGTAAGTGCAATTCGTTGATAAGTAAACCATTAGACTCTACAGCGGGCCAGAAAAGGACGATGAGAGATGTCGAGGAACATCGAGGGACGTTGAAGGACATCGAGGGACGACGAGGGACGTCGAATGCCCTGTATAATTGTGTGATTCGCAACTGTATGTACAATTGTGCCATTATTGCGTAACACTTGCCTAACTTGGACGAATATTTCCCAAGTATTCCCAAATACGTAAGAAAGTACGTTCACACGGTTTACTCACCGTCACTCTTCAATAATACGACGTATAATCGTGTTCTTACAATAATTTCTCGCTCCGTCGAGGCGATGTACGCTGTAAGTCTTTTGCGTGTGCTTGTCTTGTACAGTCACGTATAAGCTGGTGTCTCGGCTTAGCTCTTGGCTCTTAGCTCTTTCGAGTGCCTTGCTCTCTCTTATGAGCTTGAGACTTTTGGGCGCACGAAAATATGTATTGAGCGACGGTGAGTTTATTCGTTCCGGTCGCGTCGCGATCTTTGCTTATGTTGCTATATTCGCGTTTGAAGTGAATTCGTGACATCAGTGTCACAGAAGTGAAGTTGTATAGTTTAGCCTATCGAAACGAATTCCTCCCTTTGAAACTATTTCAGTCGTTTCAATTTAGACGTGAGTGTCATTCGCATGAAAGTACAAGACACGCGCAGCTCCATGCAGCGATACCTGCCATCTTCTGTCAGAAGAAGCGGAGTCAGTAAACATTTTGCTTGCATCATTGTACTTGGCATAATCACAGACGAGAGTCACGTTTCGATATTAAATATTAAATATTACTATTTAAAATTCAGTAAATATACGGAAGTCATTCACCAGTTGCGAACCAGAATGATTTTAGGAAGTAATGTTAATAGTTGAAAATTATTTTTAAAAATAATGAATGAAAAAATATAAAAAATAATTATGTACATGAAATATATGTAAATAACTATATAATGTGTATTAATGTTAAAACACGGATAGAGCTCTTTGTGATATATACATAGATGCATAATATAAAACGGAATAGTCCTAGACACTGATTTCTTGTATCGGAATCTGGAGGTAGATCAGGTACATGTATGTATACCTCGTCTGTGCTGAAGATGTACAATCGACAACACTGAAATGGATATTATTTTCCCGAACCAACTTGTTTCATTTTGTTGTACGTAATTCTCTAATCCACCATTGTTTACGCATAAGAGACGCTAAAAGCAAGTGATTCTCTTGCTGGACAGTATTTCAGAGACACAAAACCTTATTTGACGTCCAGTTTATCCTAATTAGTCAATGATCGAAACACTCTGCATTTATACACGAAAAAAAAGTAGAAAGGAATTATTTGTCTACCTTTGAAATGTATGGTGATATTTTTGAAACCTGTAGCTTCGATCGTATGTTCCGTATTAATTTTCAAAATTAATAAATAACAATTTTCAAATCTCATATTCGACAGAAACTCATTGACAAACACCGACTAACGCAAACGAGAATACAATTTCTCGCCTCGACTTCAGTTTCTCCGCGTAATCGGTCGATTACGAAATTAATACGAATACGAATTAAAAATTACCCCAGAAAATGTCAAGAATTAAGTACGGAGTGAATAATTTTTCATTTGTGAAGAAGAAATAACGTTTTCAGAGGACTGAGTTAAAATTTCGCAATTACGCGTTCTTCGATAGATCTTACTCGATTAAAAAACCCCGGTAAAAAACGAAAAGAAAAAGAACGCAGGAAAAATAAGTGTCTCAAAGTTATTTCGTTCCGAGGATTGCCGACAAACTGGCGCCGCCATATTGAAGCACTCTACGCTCGTACGCGAAAGAAACAAAGAAAGAAATTAGTGAAATGAGGATAAAATTTTGCATCTACGACTTCGCGGATAAATCTTTCGCTCACTTTGCGTACCCCGCGAAAAAGAAAACGAAAGAAAAGCGAAAAATAAATTAATAATTAACATCTCGTATATTACTTCGCTCTCGGCATTACCGACAGATGGCGCGACCGTGTCCACATAGAAACCCTCTGCACTTCCGTGAAAACAGAGTTATCGACAGATGGCGCCACAATGTCCACACCTGTAGCGACATCTATTCAATCTTATAAAAAGTTACCATGGAGATACAACAAACTATTGGTTACCAAGTTACAAACATTTGCCGAGAAGATATATAATAGTAAATAAGAAAATAGCGAACAGTTGTCAGTCGTAATTCATCCATTAAATTCTATATCATGTAAACGTTGAAATAAAGTATAAAGATTCCTTTGCAGTACGGTGACTTTATCATTCATCGATCAGCGTATCCTACAAAATTGGTAACCCTGACGTGACTTAAGAAGCGAAGTGATACAAATAAAAATAACACAATTTAAGAGGAAAAATTTTTAAAATGGCAACATCAAATTTGCCAAATAGTGCATGGTAAAATGAGAGTAAAGAAGAGGCATGTGTTCCGCCAGTCGAAGGAAGAACAGAAATAGGCTCTATGGCTCTACAGAAATTTCCGCCATTTAGAAAAGATAATCCGAAATTCTTGTTTGTCCAACTTGAACCAGCTATGTACGTGGCAAAGGTAACCAGTGATGATACAAAATTCGATTACGTAATGTCGCAGCTGGAGCCGGATATCCTGTCCTTTATAGCGGATGTTGTAGAATTACCACCAGTCACAGATAAGTATCTAACAATAAAAACACGGTTGTTAGAATTATTCAGTCAATCGGAAGAAACGAAAGTTCGTCGTCTTTTAGAAACATGTAGAATGGGCGATGAGAAACCATCTCATTTCTTACAAAGGTTGAGAAATCTAGCTGGAAAAAATGTACCAGACTCGATATTAAAAACAGATTTTCTAGAATAAATACCTAGCTCGTTACACGATATACTAATGGCTAGTGACAGTAATGATTTGGCTAGACTTGCAGCTTTAGCTGATAAAATAGACTTTTGCAGCTTTAGCTGATAAAATAACTGAATTTAAATCGTCTCAAGTTTCGGTTGCGAGTCGAGGAAATTTAACTGGTGAAACCAACAACGTCCAAGAAAATAACATGGCAGTTACATGTAGGGAACTGTTCGAACAAATTACAAATTACAAGGCAGCAGCTTGATCATCGAATAACAGAATTAACCAGGCAAATGACAGTATTGAAAATGGAGCGGCCACATCGAGAACATCAATTTTGGAGACGACGTTCAAGATCTCGCAATGGGCGTTCTCCAGCGCGACAAACGTTTACAGTCAACAGAACGGGACACAGGCTTATGTTACTATCATCGAAGATTTGGAAAACAATCTTATAGATGCACAACCCCTTGTACATGGCGATCACCATCCAACAAAAGGAACACTGTCACTGCTGCGCCGATGGAAAACTAAATGCACGTCCCGCAGTTTTGACGACACTGGGTGACGTGCAAAGTAGTCGTCTTGTTATCAATGATTGTAAAAACAAATTAGCATTTCTAATTGACATCCGTATTGTCGCTTAGCTCGGCAAAAGGAAATGTCGCTCCTTCCGATTTTAGAGTTTATGCAGACGGCACAGCCATTGCGACCCATGGTTCCAAAACGCTAATTCTGGATCTCGGATTGCGGTGTCTATATACGTGGAAATTCGCAGTCGCAAAGGTACAACAACCAATTATTGGTGCTGATTTTTTAAAACATTAGAGTCTTCAGGTGAATTTAAAGCATAAACGCATTATAGATGACTACACCAAATTACAAAAACATGGACATTTAAGCACGATCATTCAACCATCAATTGCGACAGTAGACAATAGAAATAGCAATTATAATTTGTTATTAAAACAATATATTGACGTAACTAAACCGACTCAAAGACCGGACAAACCGGTAATAAGATATGTCATCACATAATCACAAAAAGTAGACCTTGTTCAGAACGAGCACTTAGGTTAGCATCCGAAAAATTTAAAGCAGCTCGAGAAGAGTTTCAACTTCTTACACAACGAGGAATTTATCAACCATCATTTAGCGAATGGGTCAGTCCATTCCACATGGTTCAAAAGAAAAATGGCAGTTGGAGATTATGTGGTGACTATCGACGATTAAATGAATTATCAGTACCAGATAAATATCTAACTCCGCACATTCACGACTTTACTCACTCGTTGGACGGAAAGACAATTTTCACAACATTAGATCTTGAAAGAGCTTATCATCAAATACCAATGGCCACAGAAGACCGTGAAAAGACAGTAGTAATTACACCTTTCTATCCTTTTGAATATAATGTTATGCCATTTGGTTAAAAAAATGCAGCTCAAACATTTCAAAAATTTTTGTCGTTCTTCGAGATCTGGACTTTGCGTTGTGTTACATCGATGATGTACTTATTGCCTCCGCTAACGAGTTCGAGCATAATAATCATTTGCGACAAGTGTTTGATAGATTACAACAGTATAGTATTTCTATAAATTTAGCAAAATGTGTATTTGGTGCATCATCAGTAGAGTTCCTGGGGTACCGTATTGATAAAAGGGAGCCAGGCCTGTACAATAAAAGGTTGAAGCTATATGAATTACATGAATGAATGAATTACAAAAAACCGATAAATATTTCCGAATTAACACGCTTCTTAGGTATCGTCAATTCTTAGGTATGGTCAATTTGTATCGTAGGTTTATTAAAAATGCTGCTAACGTACAAGCGCCGTTAAATGTACATCTGCAAGGTGCAAAGAAAAATGATAAACGACCTATTATATGGACAGTTGAAACGGAAAAAGAATTTCAAGAACGTAAAAACTCGTTGGCGGTCGCTACGCTCCTGGCACAACCAAAAAGTAATACTTCTTTACTCCTTTCGACAGATGCTTCTAATGTAGCTTGTGGGGCTGCGCTTAAATAAAGAGTTAACGGAATGTGGGAACCAATAGGTTTCTTTTCAAAAAAATTTACTCCTAAAGAAATTAAATACAGCACTTATGACCGTGAACTTACAGCGGTGTTTAAAGCAATTAAATATTTTAAACATTTATTCGAAGGACGAGATTTTACAATACAAACTCACCACAAACTGTTGACATTCGCATTTCTACAAAGATCAGAAAAAGCCTCACCGAGACAGCTACGACAATTAGATTATATAAGGCAATTTTCGACAAATATAATATAACACACATTCCGGGATCTAATAACGAAGTGGCAGACGTCTTATCGCGGCTGGACGTTATCAGTTTGCCAGTCGGTACTGAGGAACTTGTCGAACAGCAATTAAAAGACCCGGAATTGTCGCAGGTCTTACAAAGCACAGTCCTACAATTTAAAAAAATTAAAAATTAATGATTGGAAAGACTCAATTTATTGTGATATATCAACAGAGACCATTAGACCATATGTTCCAAGAGCGTTGCGTAGGAAAACCTTTGACAGCGTACACAATTTTGCACATCCCAGCGGCAAAAGTACACGAAATATGATAGCAAAAAGATTTATATGGCCAGGGATGAATAAAGACATTTTGAAATGGGCGAAAAATTGTGTAAGTTATCAAAGAGGAAAATTAAGTAGACACATTAAAAATTCGCCAAAACATATTGCTGTTCCAGAGCGTTTTCAACATGTTCATATAAACATAATAGGACCGCTACCGACGACAGATGATTTCAGATATTGTCTTACAATGATTGACAGATTTTCAAAATGGTCTGAGGTGATTCCGGTTAAAGATACTAACGCGGACACGATTGCCACAAGTTTCTATTCCACATGGATCGCGAGATTTGGAACTCCAGCGACAATTACGACAGAACGTGGAACACAGTTTGAATCGTAACTATTTAATGCTCTTGCAAAATTAATTGGATGTAGACATATCCTGCATCCAATTGAATGATAGAGAGGTGGAATAAATCCCTAAAAGCAGCAATCAGGTGTCATGAAAATAAAAATTGGTTAGAAATACTCCGAACAGTCATGCTTGGTTTGAGAAATAGTTACAAAGAGAATTTAAAAGCAACCGCGAAATGATACACGGCACATGCCTCAGAATTCTTTATTGATACAGAAACACGTAAAGACTTTACAGTAGACAAATTTAGACGGTACATGCAAACAATTCGACGAAAACCGACGAAACATCACTCTCGACGATCATATTTCATTTTTAATAAAATTTTTGATACATCACATGTTTTCGTAAGGGTAGATTACATAAAACAACATCTGGAACAGCCATATGAAGGTCCATTTCGCGTAATAAAATATATTTTGGACAACGTATTTCTAATTGATTACAAAAGCAAGGAAACTACTATATAACTACTATATCGACGGAACGGTTGAAACCAGCATATATAGAAGATACAGAAAATGAAGAACGAACTTGCGATTACAAGTATCGTCTACTCTCCCAAACATGTCGAGTGACTTGGAAGGGGGTAATGTAGCGACGTCTATTCCAGCGACATCTATTTCTCAACCGTCTCGTAGTAGAGTTCATCTTAGATAAACTTACAGCGCCAACTTTGCGAAACTCGAAAATAAGAAATCATCTAAAAAAAATCAATATTTTAACAAAATTACTAGGGAGATGTTTGTAAATAATTATCAAGAATACAACAAATTAGCGAGGATGTAAATAGTAGTTGTAAAAGAATTAATCGACATACTACGTTCTATAGTCTAAAGTCTAAAGTCTAGAGTCTAAAGTTATTATCAATTAAAAGTATACAAATAGTTAATTAATTAATTTTTATTGTTCAGTTGATTATTGTTAAATAATAATTATTAAAAAAATAATAATAATAAAATATATAGTTATTCGTTATATTTTTGGTACGGTGACTTTATCATTTACCGATCATCGCATCCACAAAATCACCAATTTTCGAAAGTCGAGATTTTGGTCTTTCGCGAGAAGATAAAATTATGCTGATAGAGAACGTGAACATAGTGTTTCACGTCGCGGCCGCTGTGAAAATCAACGAACCATTGCATGTGGCTGTTAATATAAATGCAAAAAGCACTGCTCGCATAATTCAACTGTGCATGGAATTAAAGCATGTAATTAGCGTTGTCCACGTTAGCACAGCTTACAGCAATGCGCATTTATCAGAGATAGAGGAAAAAGTTTACGCGTAAATTATTTCCTGTATTTTCCACTAATGTTTAAAAATCTATAGTTTCGTAATAATTATATTAAATATGTTCACTTGCTACTAATTTTCCAGCACAAGTTTGACACTTTCTGCGGGAATTGATACATGTGAAAGCGAGTACAAAATATTGATCGATCTATTGGAGAAAAGAATTCTGAAAATTTATCCAAACACCTACACGTTTATCAAAAATTTAGCAGAAGAGGTTCTGTCTTGCAATTATGATAGTTTACCAGTTGCGATAGTGCGACCAAGTGTAATTGCTGCTTCGTTAGATGAACCATGTCCAGATTTGGTGGACAATATCTATACAGGTACATTTACAGATAATTATTAATAGTTATTTTAATTCAAATCGTGACAATAGATAATCCGATTAATCGAGAGAAATCCCGTTGCACTTTCTTCCGTATGTTTTAATATTTTTAGTTTCTTTAATACATTTTACATATATTTTATAATTATATAATTTTACAATTATTTTACATATATTTCTCTTCTTTTTATAAGGATTACAATATATTTTATAATACTTTATAAATTTTGTGATAGTTTTCCGACGCGAATTTGATTACAAATAATTTTTCTCAACGTTCTTAAGAAAAGATCCAATCGACCACAAATTTTCATTCAAAAGAATACTAATATTTTTTTGAATAAAACTGTTTGGGAGACTCATCATCCAATGACTTTGACATATACGTATGTTACCAGGATCATATTCTTGAATGGACTTTGGAGAAATTGCTTTGACAGCTTGCAGAGCTAGTTACATTTGTTGAATTGCTATTAACAAAATAACATTCATAAATAGAGACAGTCTTTTTGACACTGATTTTAACTATATTTAAGAAACGATCACGTGTTAAATACTACATAGTATAGGATTGCACAACAGTTCAGAAGTTTACAGATACATCTGAATGATAGGTAATATCTGACCTATTTGATAGAAGTTACAAAGATTACGATCGACGAAATATCTTAAAGATCCAAAGAGTTGCAATAGAAGAATCAAAAATGAAGCGAATACTTGCCAATTTTACAGTTTCTTATATTATACTCTGCAATAGTTACTGGCGGTTGTAGTAATATGCTGCTGTCTAATTTTCCAGAAAATACTGTTCTGAAATACAGTCAGAATACGCTGATTTCTCGATTCACGATTATTTTCAGGCCATCTCTCTTATCGGTTCAGTCATTATACAAGAATGTTATTAGTAAAGATGTTATTAGTACAGATGTAATTCTTAGGTTGTACGTAACAATACATGTAATAAGCTCAATGAGCGGGAAAAATAACCAGGACGAACTGTGGCTTCATAAAAGTAATTGCTTCTTTTTTCAAAAAACAGTCACATTCACGTTTTCCCGAGTCATGACTAATATGGATATTATATATATATATATATATATATATATATATATATATATTTATCCAAACTATATATATCTCCAGTGGAATTAGAATTAGATTTAGCTTAGAGTTGAGTTCTTATAGGTTAGAGTTAAGTCCTTGGGTTATGTTTGAATTCTTTGGGGCTAACTCTGATCACAATAGATAGATAGAATAGAGTCAGATTATTATATTCATTTCAAAAAGAGAGCGTCACTCGTGTCTTTGAGTCATGAAAGCAACTGGAACGCATATTTTCGCTCATTGTGCGTTCTTTGTCCTTGGATTTAACACGTACGTATAACACTAATGTTCGATTTTCTTCTATTGAAATTTTTTCTCGACGTATTATTCATTATTACTAATCGTAGCCATTAATTTGCACAATTTCAACAAATCTCGAATAAACTTTTCAATTTGCATCTTTCACGTTAATCATAATCCTAATTCATACGGAACAAATCAACTATAGATTCGAAATTTTTAATTCGTAACTCTTTAACAAGCAAAAAGCGACGGGTAAAATTCACCTCGGAAGTTAGTCAGAAATGAGCTTGGATAATGCATGTGAAGGTCAAGATCAGTGAACCAACCAGTTTTACTAATAGTGAAACGATCACGAGTTACTTCTTCAGCTCTTATTTCTTCAACAAATAAAAAAAATAATTTTAATTGTTGATGTTGCAGCTGTCCTTCTGCAAGCCGGCAAATGTATATTAAGAGCCATGATAATTAACAAAGACGCAAGATTGGACTTAGTTACATATTGATTATATAGTCGACACGATAGTGTGTGCCGCATAGTATGTCACTCTACGTCGTGAAAATAAACTTGTAGTTGTAAAGTGTACAACTGTATGAGTAACGCGTCCCCTTTCAAGTAATATTCACTACGGAATTATGTTATTAAATATAATTTGATCATGAAATTGGAAGATTTCGTTTATTTGGGGCATGCAGTGAAAGAGAAATATCATCGTATTTAAAACATACAAAAGAGCACGCGAATGACAGGAAGATTTAGACAGTGAGTACAGCGAAATATTTTTCGTATACGTGCGTTTATAGAATTAATTTATTCCAATAAATTGTATTAATTACAGAAGTGTTAAATTCGTTAAAATATCAGTTGTTGCGCACGCACAAAATATTTTGTGCTCACGGAGATGGTCTTTGCTAGTATTCTTTAATATCTTAGATTTAGCCGAGATAAATGCTTGGATTTTATATAAAGAGACAAGAGAAGGAATTTCGAGGCAAGAATTTTTTTTAATTCAATTGAAAGGAGAGTAAAGGACCAGCAAAAACAATCATATAATATAACTATAGATTCATGCGGCCGGAAAAAATGCCAGATAAGATTTTGCAAAGGCAATAAGACGAACAAAATCTATTGAAAATGTAAAAAATACGTACGTAAAATGTTAATTAAGAACCCTATAATTTATACACAATGCGGTGAAACTGAATAAGGAACCAATATTGAACTAAACCTAACGTGCGTCAAGCTAATAATAACACATGGCCACTAAATCTGGTCAGCAAAGTCTCATATCAGCAAGATCCAAGAAATTCAAAATAAATTCCTATGACTCATCCTTTATAAACCGTACAAAAAACTTCACGTACCAGCAAATTTAGAAACAAATTTACAAATAATTCAAGATTATTGCAAACTCATTTGAAACCGCCAGAGTACCAAAATCCACTGATCAGCCAAACAGGAAATTACAACGTCGATCCCATTGAAAATCAAGAAAAGACTACCAAAAACACGCAATGTCACTACATAAATCCGAGAAGGATCATACCGCACGAAAAAATGAAGTTTTTTGGAATTTTTCCTTCTTCCCCATCAACATGCTATCTCTCCAAAAAATATCAAATTGACCCCGTCACTTTTATGCAGGTTAAAAGATCACTAAATCCCAGGCACTGCAAATAAATCAACCACAAGCAAAAAAAGAAAAAGATTCTATGACAATAGTACATAACCTAGCAAATTGCGATGTAACGCAACATCACTTACCGTAAATTCCCAAGTATCAGAATGTATTTTTTCATGAGCTGATAAAATAGAAAAAAATACAAGTTTCCTACATAGAAAATGCCAATAATCTTGAAAGCAACGTTAAAAAATGATATTTAAAAAAAAAATAATTCTTCCATCCTATTTTCTTGAACCAATTTAAGTTACATCAGGAACGATTTCTGTACTATCACTAATAGAAAAAGTATTTGGGTGGTCGTGAAACACTACGTATTATATAATTTACTCTCTATATATTATCAGCAAAATTTCTATAAAATCATCGAGTGAGATGAAAAGAATTGAATTGAAAAAGGAGGAATTTGTTACGAAATATATCAAGAAGCTTTATAACCAACATATCGAAGAATTATCGTTTGCTGCCACGATCGATCAGATATTTGTGTGATTTTCGTCTATAGACTGTATATAGAAAGAATAAAACAGATACACATTGGTCTAGGGCTAGAAGCAAACAATCTTCGACGGAGTAAGCTGTACGAATGAGAAACACCATGACAACTGCACTCTAAAAATATTTGGTTTTTTAAATTTAATCGGTCGTAGTTTAGAAACTCCTTTGTGACGGATCGATATGGATACATGAGTTATTAGAGAGGAGAAAGTAGGGGACATCAATTTTAAAATTCTAGCTTCAAACATTACCCTTCAACAGATATTAATAAATATCTCTGTAAAATATATTGGAAACGTATATATTTCTGTACAGTATATTGGATGTACAGGGAGCTGTAATGAAAGAGTGGCAAAAGAAAACTAGTGTTCACATATAACTTTATTAAACAATAACAACTTCGTAACAAACAAAAAAAGCGGATATTAAACGCAAATTACTTGTACAAATTACGTTATACAACAATGTAAACACTTTGGTATACGATAAAACTTTGAATTACCATGAACTTCAGAATTTTTTCAGACACTTTCGCGCACCTTGATTTTCTGCTGGGAAACAATGCAAACACTTTGAATTTCCAAATTTTGAAACAGTTTTGAATTTCCATGAAATTCAGAATTTTATCGTATAACCATATCGTATCGTTAAAGTGTTTACATTGTTTCCCTACAGGAAATCAAGGTGCGCGTAAGTGTCGGTTTGTATCAAAGATTTTTGATCATTGGGTAATGTTTCAAACAATTCCTGAATGTCCTGTAAAATCAGGGAGAAAATAATAAAAAATTCAAGACCAGTTGAAGATTCGCTATATCGACCTGAGCAGTGGCAACTATATCATTGGTACCGTAATACAAATACATTGGTACCGAGACATTGCTGAGATTATAATCAGGAGGTTGTACTTCGCCATATTTTTTTCATGTTACCGGCAACGCCATAGTCAAATTTGCGAAACTTATCTGCGAAAAAAGAGAACGCAAAGTGAAAAAAATTGTATAAAATTCTATTTACCAGTATGTTTGATTATTAAATATTAATCTGATCGAATCGAAATTGTTTTCTGTCTTGTAAGTATATTGTTTTTTGTATCGTAAACATAGAATATTGTTGTTTATAATATTCTATATTCCATTAATTTTTAAATTTATGGGACGTTTCATATTCGCATTTCAAACATGGTATGGTGTAAAACGAAGAATCGTATTCAATTTATTTCCTTTCATATAAATTAATTTATTTACTTTTTTTTTATTTTACTTAAATTCACTTCGTTCTCTTAAGATGAATTTTTCACGTATACCTTACCAATTTCTTATTTTCAAAATATTCCTTTATATTTTGATGTATAAGTGATATGATAAATCATATTTTAACATCTGCAGGAAACAAAATTATATCTTAATCATCACAGGATTAGTTGACAATCCTAGTAGAGATTGAATTTTAGAACTACCGTCTTGTGAAAAATCTTCCTTTACAGAAAATAAAAACGGAATAAACGAGCGAGTCATTCAAAAGTTATATTGATTATTTTTATAAATTGAGAAAGTGGTTTAGCTGATGTTGTTCTAAGTACTTTTAAAGTTAACATAGAGTTATCAATCTTTTTGATATAGAACTGTTACTCTACTAAGAACAAGTGGAATGCGAAGTATGTTCGCTCAAAAACAAAACATTTGTACAGTGACAATACTTTTTTGATGTGTTTAACATGTTTTTAATATCTAAGCAAACCGTGTCTCAAAGCAAAGAAGAAAATCAAACGAAAGAAATTGTATTATCAGTGCAACTATGATTGTCGGCATTAATTGATAATTGATCGATAATCGTCCTAAAAACTCTCAAATCTATGGTAAATATTCTTATGGAAATGCGATTGTTTCTTGAAATTTCATTAGTAAATATATACTTATTAAATATATATAAATATATATAAATATATTATATATATAATGAAACTGAACAATTTATAATATATTATTAATTTATAATATATCTATATAATGAAACTGAAAAACAAAAAATGAAATTCATCAATTCGGCATCAAGCTGAAATGTAAAAAGCAGTTATTATTAAGAACTGGATCATCAATGAGCTTCTTAAATCGTTGTTCTAACGTTTGGTCCTTCTTTGGACGAATGAGGAGAAAAATGGCTGCGATGTTTAGACGCATTAATTTCTCCAAAATGCCTTTCCCTACAAAACTTGTCACCAAGATTCCAGTGTTGGCGTAAAATTCTTTAATGGAATTTGTCTTCTTTAACTTTTTATCAACATTATTTTTGTTAACTTTTATATTCACTTTATCCATGTTCTTGCAGGAGTGCAACATGGATAAAATGGACATAAAATAATAAAAGAAATGAACAATACGGACTTGTCACCTTGATTGGATTTCTGTATAGAGTAAACAATGTAACTTTAATTACTTTTAATATCGAAGTCGTTAAAGTTTTGTGCAAAAAAAATTATTTAGTACAAAAGGCTATAACAGCAATGATTTTTTTTGCAAAGTCCATGAATAGTGGAGCGAGTAATATAAGTTACGGCACAATGGACGTTCAAAGTGGTGCATCACTACTACTATCACAATTCTACTTAAAATTTTGCATCTGAGAGTGACACTTTACCGAATTTTTTTATAAACAAAAAATGTCTGTATCTGTATCTTCTGGGAAGGAAGAGTTTTCGGGCTTTTATGTTTATATGATTTTTTCCCCTTTTTAGGAACAGTGATGTAGGATACGAAAGTTTGACGACGGAATTTGCGATTTTTGCTCACCTGTTAAGCGGAAAAAAAAGTGTGCATCCGACTGCAGCAATTTTTGCAGCAAGTATACTAGACAACTGAAACTATATGTTGTTTTTCTCATCATTTATACCTGTAATAACCATCCTACTTCTACCATTTTCTATCAATCCATGTCAGCGTCACCATTTCCACTACTACTAGCAATATTAAGATAAGACTTGCATATTTATACACATACGCGCAAATATGCAAATTAATGAGAAGGAATAAATGAAGAATTGTTTGTCATAGTATTTATTTCGAGTTTACAAATTAATTCATACGTAAATTGACATGTATGTTGTGGCATATAGACCAATATTAATTAATTCATAGTTTTGACCAATATTAATTAATTCACTAGCTCTATTTTCTTCATATAATTTTAACTTGAAAATGAAGTTTATAAAAACTAACGTAACAAGTGATAGATTGTTGCGAGCATGGATTCCTGGAACTATAAATATTTATTTTTCACGTATAATTACATGAAATACGTCATACGTTTTTATATGATCAATTTTCGTTTCTTTTTCTGAAACGTAGACGAATATGGGCATTTTCAGAAAGATGTCCTTTTCCCTTTTATTACGTTTTTAATAAATATTGCTAGTAAATAAACTAAGTGACAAATTTCCCTATTTTAAGTTCATCTGGCAAGGAAACATTCTCAATCTGAGATGCAATAATTATGAATGCAATAATTATGAAAATTTGGGAATGAGCAAACTATATAGATATGTATACTATTTTTATGCATTTACTTTAACACATCAATACGTATCAATAAATTTTTAAATAACTTGGAAATCATAAAAGAAAGTACGTAAATATTACTGGAAGAATACAGAGTACAGATTGCGATGAATACATAAAAGAAATATATCTGAAGATGTACATGCAGTCTTACCGCAACCTACATAGATCTCCGACCACCAGCATATCGGTAAAACCGGGTTTCGCGGGCTAAACGAAAAGGAAGATAAAACAGGCTTGGCACTTAACATGTTAAGGAGAGGGTCTGAAAAACCAAAAAAAATTTTTTGATTATAACTCGAGAGGTACAAAAAAAAGTTTTGAAACAAAGTCACTTCGTTCAATTAGGACTAGTTTATCCTAAAATATTTTTCAATTGCAAATAAAAAAAATTACTTTATCTATTAATCTAAGGTGTTAATGTTTTTTTATGCAACATATGAATTATTTGAAGCCATTACGTTACGAGATTTACGTTTCGTAAAGCATTGAAATTAATTGTATATTATTAGATACTAGGTAGATATACAAGTGAAACAAACTTTGCTGTTCCTTGCAAAGAATATAAATCTGCCTGAATTTAGTCTTAGTACAAATTTAACTATCGACCATTAAAAATTCTTATAGGTAAAAATCCTGATGCCAATTTCTTTTTAATATTATTGTCCCTATATTCTTTAATATATTGCTATCGCAACTGTATTATTTGTAACTTTATAATTATTCTAAGTAATAACTTTATTCAGTACTGAATAATAATAAATAGACTGCGGTTTATACACACATGCAGAAGTACGACAGAGATATTGTAATTTCACAGAAAAGCTTATGAATGTTTCAAAAACATGTCTATACATAGCAACAGTGTATATTTTAATTTGCATACTTTGCATAAAATTGCACGCGTATATCTTATCTGTGAAATTGCGAAAAGAGAATAAGTGAGATATAAAGATAAAAGTGACAGCTACCGACACTTGCTAGTATGCAAATATCAGATCTTTTATCTGCCAATAACAAGCTCATCTTGTATGTAAATGGATACATTTACGTCTGTACGTGAAAAAATGACATTGGCTTATTAAGATCGTACGACGTTGGAACATATTTTTTCTAATAAATAACCTATCGAATGCAGCGATGTGTATATATTTCTTCTTATAGACGCTTTTCTCTTTATTAATGTTACAATAATCGACGATTAAACTAGTACAAACTTTCTATCAGGGATATTAAAGTAAAGAAACTAGAAAGCTTTACAATCTGCAGTAGAATATACAGTACAAGTAGCTTTTGTTTGCGCATATTATGAAAAATCACTTGAACTTCTGAAGAAAAATTCTGTTACAGATATAAAAAAAATTTCTAATAAATATATAACCCGACCATTCTCGTAGTCCAAGTGTCCAAAATTCAACTTGTTAAATCGTTTTTTGCACGACTAGGAATACTAGGTGTCCGGTTTTGAATGTGTCCAACTTGAAAATCTTGAATTGAATATTTTTCTGACGCTGACTGAGAATTTGACTCGTTCTAAGAATTTCGCTGATAATAAACGCGCGGCCGCCCGCGAGCCTGCTTTTATTGAAATGTGATTGGCTGAATCTAGCCGTTCGAGTCGTTATAAGTGAGTCAAAAAAGATAATAAATGATACCGATGAGAAGGCTGAAATAGATATATAGTTTCGATTTGACAGCGAACAAACTATTTCGAAGGTCATTAACTGTTGCGCGACGCTTCTGATTCCTGGTTCCGTAAACATTATGCAAAAACACGTTCAACAAAAACACAATTAACACTTTACCGATCGGTAGCCTATTAATCGGCTAACATATTTTAACACTTTACCGACAAGTAGCCTATTAATCGGATAACTAACATATTTTTACACTTTACCGACCGGTAGCCTATTAATCGGCTAACTATTCACCGCTAATACACGGTCGGTAGAGTGTTAACATAAACGTGATCAGGATCCATAGGCGTAGGATATGCTTAATTTTGCAATAACTTGCTCATAACTATTCCTTCTGTCTCGTTAGAATTTTTTTCTTCGATTTAAAAAGTTACGTTAAAATAACTCACTTTGTGACCAGAGTCGTTTATAACAGTAAAAAGGTGTAGTAGTGAAATTTTTTGAAGAAGCTCGAGGCGATTCTATAGACACGTATATGTGTTGTGATACGTTTTTAAAATTCTTCTTTCTAATTGATCGATCACGTTTCACAGATACCAATCACTATGGTTGTAGAAATTCTTAGCGATTGCATCGTCTGCACCTTGGCACAGTTTTCGTCATAATTGTCGACGACTATCTTTATCGAGAAGAGTTTCCTTACAATCTAGAAAAATTAGTGAGCTTGGCAAGGTTCTACTAATCGAGCAATAGAAGAAAATTTGAGAGAAAGAAAGTGTATCGGGCCGATATACATACCGTGAATTACTTTAAATTACAGAAATTTAAAAGAAGAAATAGTAATATTTGCTATAGCACAGCGAGTTGACGGCGCAGAAATACATATTGATGTTTGAAAGGCATATAATACTCTTTCAAACAATGGACGCGTCCATGAAATTACTAACCATAATGATCTTGGACGTTGTTTTGTGGCCAAAGATGAGATGCGAAGAATATAAGTAACACAGTGTTCAGCTACGAACATTTTTAAATCGAGGTATGTGCGAAAGGAAATGTGTATGAGACGTTTGACACCTCAGTGACGTTGTAAATGCAAAAAATTCAACAGAAATTCATTTGAAGATCTTCCCATTTGTTTTTTTCGTTTTTTGCAATTTTTTGGCAGGATTTTGTTATTTTTGTCAAAAATGAGTATGGTATTCGTACCGAGCACGTTAAATGACGTATCATGTGTGTACAAGTTCGAGTAGGTATGTGCTGTACACACTACACTAAAATACTTTTCACTTATGTCAATCTTTACATACTGTGTAACAATGTTTACTGCACAAACCAATAAACATTCTAAACAGTAAATGTATTCATTGACAGTGAATGTAGTGAGTCTTAAAAATTTGCAGCATATTAATTAATGTAAATTAATGCAAATTTATCATTTTATGTAAGAATGACTATACAAGAATTTGCAAGGAACAATTTACATTAATTCTACCTGCATGTTATAAATATTGTATCTTTTAATACGAATTGAATATATTAACCTTTAACTGTTTTTTTGAGCGTATTAAAAACTGTTTTCATATTCGCTCTTGAAAGTTTTTTTTTTGTTAGATACTGCGACGTTGGTACTCGTAGCGAATTTCTGTCTTTCAACGTATATATTAGCGCAAGGATATTAAATATTCTTGGGCTTTGAATCATGATCTAATTTATACTTCCATTGAAGATTCTTTTAACTGTTTCCTCTTAATTTACTGACTCGCGAGCCTGTTTGCTATGTTTAATGCCCTGTAGAAGTAATTGGCATCAATGACATTTTTAGATGACCTGACAACAGAGTAAAAACACCACGTCCTTCAAATTTGATTGGCTAGATCAAACTAGCCGGTTAAACAGGCCGCGATCTATCATTTGATAAAATCACTTCTACATCTGCTTTTGATTAAGTATCAGGTTCATTCTAAATATATTTCGTCCCTAAGTATATTTCAATAAATAAAACATACTGTTGTAAGTATTAATTTTTTCATTCAGCACTGTTATTTGAAATACTAGCGGTTGATAAACATTTGTATACATTTATGTATAAAGATATACGAAGAATATAACAAAAGTTTATCAGTACTATATAACATATACACTAGTAAAAACATGCTATTAAAAATAATATAAGAATATTCTTAAAAAATAAGACAAATGTCACTTGTCTATTTGCGTAAAACATTTCAAATGGGATAAATTTTATTAGATAAATTATTTTTGTGCTATTTGGCAATAAACTTGTTCTAAGCAAAAGTTGCGAATATACTCTTCTGATTTGATTAAAGCAGCAGAGAATTGGTTAATTATTGGATCTCAAGGACCATAAAGTATTTATTATTTATTTATCAAATGAAAAACTCTTTGGTGTATAGAAAGTTCGTGATAATGTCTGAAAAACAGTTGCTGAAAAAGACTAGCAAATTGAAAGAGAATATGGGAGTTAATACAATTTAATTATTATGTAATTCAGGAGTTGAATATAATTCTAACTATCATATGAAATACGATGAAATAGAAGAAATGAGAAAAGGGTAATACTCAAATTTTTAAGTGGAGTATATTAGTTTAATTAGAGATAATGTTTCAGAACAGTTCGATTAATTTCTTACGATCCAATTATCATTAGATTTAATATCTTCAGCGCAGAAAATACCGTTACAGATACTATAAATGTGATTAGCAATAGCACACGATAAACTTATTATTTTTACTTCATTGACTCTTCCTTTTTATGCCAACAGCTTGTTCTAGAGCAAAGTTAGAGTTGGCATAAAAAGGATTATGATCAAATTATGATCAAATATAGAAATCATCACAATATATGCAATCGTGTCAATCATTAACCGAATTCTAC
The DNA here is from genome assembly GCA_032399595.1 of Tetragonula carbonaria. NCBI lineage: Eukaryota > Metazoa > Arthropoda > Insecta > Hymenoptera > Apidae > Tetragonula > Tetragonula carbonaria. Next base: position 490,199 of record JAUCRC010000019.1, on the reverse strand, counting down.
TAAACTCAGATTACTGCCTGATAAAAAAGCGGTGAATTAATACATATATTAATGCTTCTTTTCTCTAATTGGTATTTTGAACTTGCAGTATCATTCATTTCCGGTTGCTCATGTCTGCAAAATTTCTTCAAATATTTTGAATAAACGAAATTGACACATGTATAAAATTTACAAGGAGAGACGTAAAGAAAGCTGTCGAAATAGAATCGAATCGGAAATGGAAGACGCGAATCTTTTTTTTTCCCATTTCCGTTCTGAGTGGAGAAGGTTCGAGCCGCCATCCAACCTAAACCTAACCTATTTTTTTTTCTTTTTACGTGGAGGAATCTTCAAAAGACACCCGATCTTCCCAGAGGGAGAGAAGTCGGGTAGTGTCGGATTTTTACCGACTAAAACCTCCATGATGGCCGCCTCCGCACGTTGGGAGAGAGAGAGCTCCGGGACCTTTTTATATAACACACAGAACTCGCCCGTGCTGTTGTCCTTAAAAAAGGACATCTTTTTTTCGCCGAACAGGGACTCGAACTCTGAACCCTCAGCTTAAGAGTCTGATGCTCAACTGACTGAGCTATCCCCACCTCACAACACGTAGATAATCTAAACCTAATCTAAACTTAACCTAATCCTTTCCGGAATATCTTCCAATGGAAAACGCATATCATTGATTATGGCAGGATCGGATACCGATTTGAAATCGACGCAACGCGATGCAAGGAAGCGAATATATTCGTAATGTTTGCATTCTGGACCGTATAAAGGTGGGATTTTCTATAAGCGTCAGATGCACGTGTCTTCTATGCGTTGCAGAGAACGCAATATTTAGAGTGCTTTTAGACTGCACTCTCTGCTTTGACCAATTTCGTATTCATTCACTAACACTCGTTTAACCCGTTGTCGTGCGATTCTTCGGTTTTTCTTTCAAATCGAGATCATAACTTGTACCATCGAGTCACGCTCGTGGTTTGTGATGTGCACCACCCCAAACAGCACAGGCCAGGCTCGTGGTAGATTCTTGTCATCATTTTGTCTCGGTTACGTGTTATTCTTGGCCACGTATGCTCATTGAAATATATTTTCTTAAAATTATTAGAAAAGTATCCCTACAAAATGTGTTCAAAAAGAAAATTTCGCGACGAGGACAGTAAGAGGTGTGTTGACATTTCATACAAACATTTGTTTTATACAAACTTCTGTTAGCGACAGTGACAGTAGTGACATTGTACGTTCTGTACGAAAAAGTCGGAAGCGAATAGTTATTGAGGATGATATCGATGATGATAATGGCATTAATCATCAACTACCAGAGCACTGGATTTGGAAAGAGGTAAGAAATAATCCAAAAATCTGGAACTATACGGAGACTCCTGGTATAAAAGTGGCAATCTTATGTCAGTTAGGAGTAAATAAAAAAGAATTAAATGTATTTCATACTCGAAATTTTACAAGAGTGTGCTCCACAAATAAACAAACACCTTTCTCGAATTATATTTTCTTAATAGGTACGACACCTTTCTTGTTCATTGATGATTTCTTTCTAATTATTTATCAAACATCTTACAAAATTAAATCAGTTGTACCTTACATATGTATTTACATTCCGTAAGTCGTGTGCGATTGGTACAACCTAGGACCGATTTACCGAACCGTGGAATGGCTCGAAGGCTGGGCGGTCTTGTTTTCGTTTTAAGTCCACGCTATTGGAACTTAAATCCTAGGGCAAGGGGTTATGCAACCGTACAAGACGCGTGTGGAAAAATTAACACACATTACGAACCGAATGCTAAGCAGAAACTAGGATAACATTGGACCATATCCTGGTTTGCTCCAAACCAAGACGAAAAGAGAAAAACATAACAACGCAGCAGCTAGATCAGTCGCTGGTAGAAGGAATAATTCGACCAAGCATCAGGGAGTATAATAACCCAGTAGTCATAGTACCAAAGAAAGAGGGGACGTATAGGGTTTGTATAGATTTGTATTACCGCAAATTAAACGCGAATATAATAAGAAACCGATTTCGGATGTCGGTAATCGAGGATTGCATTGATGCGTTAACGGGAGCAAAAGTATTTTCGGTAATTGATCTTGGATTCGAAAACGGATTCTTCCATGTCAAAATGGTAGATGATAGTCAGAAGTTCATATCGTTACTCCAGACGGGCAATTTGAATTTTTTAAAACACATTTCGGATTGTGCAACATGCCTTACCAGTTATCTACAGTTTATAGTTGAGATCTTTGGCAATTTAACGAGGAGAAAGATAGTGTTAACATACATGACCTTGTTGTCCCAGGTATCGATATCTTTATTATTTAACTTCAATCGTAGAGCAAGGGGTTAATGTCTCAATCGCGGCAGCGGTCGGTCGCGAATATCACGTGAGACGTGGTGTCATTGAGTTCCGATCGCAATGTGTCCTTGAATATCTGTGGGCGTAACAATTTGTGCAGTTTTTTCCAGCGACGGACTTTTCAAACTCGGAATTGCAGCCTCTGTAATGATGCAAGCTGCTCCGTGAAACACGAAGATGAAATGACACGAGACAGATTGTTACCCGTGATTCTTCTAATAATCTATGATTTGTTCATAGTCGAGACTAGATATCTATTCTCACGGGTAAAGTAGAAGAGATAATAAACGGTAAAATTGTATTGAGGGGGAACAGGGGCGAATTAGAGTGAGGGAGAGTGAGATAGAATACAAAGCAAACTTAAAACGAAAATGCACCTACTGTCAATTTGTCAATATTGTCATGATTCGATAATGGTATGTCAATGATTGAAACTGTATTTAGCGAATGATTTAGTATGATTCTTATAATAATAATGATGATAACAAATAAATAAATTAATCGATTATCATTATCAATTAACATTAACAATGCGAAAGTAGTCGTAATAAACCACAAAACAGAAAAAAACAGGTGATAAAAGCAGAAATAGAATTTGTGAAATTCCTATACTGAAGTACCCCGATTGCTAGACATTAACCGCGGATGTTCAGTGCTGATGTCTTAATATATTTGTTTGGAATAATCTCCTCTTGCCACCGTGGCACTAGATACGACTGACGCCTCAATCAATAGAAAAACGCATCGTCCCAATTGCAGCGAGTCCAGACTATCCTATTTGATAGGAAGAGAGTCGGTAGCTTCGAGGATCACAAGTGTCGATGAGTTCGACAAAGCGAAAGACGACGAAGACGATGCGTGAAAGAAGACCGAGAATGAAAACAAGCTCGACAACGATTTTTACAGTGCGAAGGAAACCTCCGCTGAAAATTTGCATCGAGACGAATGGATATCAACGGAAACGCAACAGTTTCGAAAATTTCAGATAGACGAGTCGAGGAACCTCGCCAGATCGGTTCGAGCGTCAATCGCCGAAGAGTGCTAGCAGTCTCGTGACAAGAGCATTGATCGGTTTCCTAAAACAAACCTAGCACGAAGATCAACGAAACTCCGAGAACGAGCAGGATTACGACGAGTACCTGAATACTTCGAACAACAAGAAGGAGGAGGCCAAATTCTCGCGAAGTTTTCGCAAATCTTTTCAATCTTCTTCCGCGATTTGAATAGGAATTGGGGGACGATGTTTTTGTTGGAAACAGACGCGAAGATAATTGGATCCGCGAGTATCTAACATCTGATATGAACGCTGAATCGCACAAAAACAGCATGATATAAGTTGTATATTGTTTAACCGGCCAGTCGAGATCGATGATTAATGCTGAACGGGCGAGGAATTCCTATTCTCGGATAGCTCTCAAACAGATTGAAGAGCATTGTCCACATCACTGATTATATGAGATTAGGTACAGTCCCAGGCAAAAAGAAAACGCACATCCCTCATATGTGCTCATTTTTGAATACATACGAAAGATAACATATTTGGTACACCAAGTATATTGTATTGAATATTGTACTAACCTAAACTCAAAAAATCAATTTCTTAGAATTTGGTTTGTGAATGTTGTCGAAAGAAATACGAGCTGATGCAAACAGAACAAAATCATATAATAGACTGTATGAAACATACCTGCTCATTGATTTAGATGGTTCATCAATACTGTAGTATCGAAATTATTATGTGTAATTATATTTTCAGTTACTTTCACTTCTAACAGATGGCCTGTTTGCTGGAGATGATGTAGCGACATCTATTCGATCTCATAAAAAGTTTAGTCTTATAAAAAGTTACCACGGAGATACAAGAAATTATTGGTTACCAAGTTACAAACAAATTGTCGAGAATATATATAATAGTAAATAGGAAATTAATGAACAGTCGTCAGTCGTCAGTCGTCAGTCGTCAGTCGTCAGTCGTCAGTCGTCAGTCGTCAGTCGTCAGTCGTCAGTCGTCAGTCGTCAGTCGTCAGTCGTCAGTCGTCAGTCGTCAGTCGTCAGTCGTCAGTCGTCAGTCGTCAGTCGTAATTTATCCATTAAATTCTGTATCATGTAAACGTTAAAATAAAATATAAAGATTCCTTTGTAGTACGGTGACTTTATTATTTATCGATCATCGTAGCTACAACGTGCAGCGACGTCTATTTCTATTGTACCCTCAACTGGCGGAAGACATGCCTTTTCCTTACTCTCATTTTGCCATGCGCTATTTGGCAAACTTGATGTTGCCATTTTAGAAAAATTTTTTCTTTTCAATTATGTTATTCTTATTTGTATAACTTCACTTTTTAACATAGAATATGTTTTACCGGGGGTATTCGAGAAAAAAATGTAACGAAACGTGCAACGAAAACGCGTCACGCTCTCGATTAGGAACTTGGAGGAGGAAGGTGTCACGTGATTAAGAAGAGAGATAAGTTTACGAGCGATGTGTCATCGGTTGTAGATGCTATAAAAGAGTGAGGTGGTAACACGTTAAGTGCCCAGCCGTTCCCTACGGACCCGCCGCAGACTTTTTGTTCATGTTATTTCCGTGTGCGTGTCGGTCCTTGCGTTCTTGTGAGGCTGAACATTTAAATATAGACAACATTGGTTTTTTTCGGTCAATACTTTAAAGAAAAGAACATAATACTTGAAAACATTAATGTAGCGCGTAAAAGTCTTCCACATTGAGACAATTTTGCAGTTCGTTATTATTTATGTCAACACCACATACGCCTGTAAAGGCTGTAATGTTATGTTGATTCCCTCTTTGATCGAACCATTCCTGATCACTTGTTGTATTATTATCCATACGCTCATTCTCTAATGAGCTATCATTTTCGAACGAGCGCAATACACGACGATGACGACGTCTAGGCAGCGAATTTGTTCGCATGATGTATCACTTGCTGACTAATCCATTTCTGGTCAACAACAAACTTCGTGAAAATCTTTGAAATGAAACTGGACTACGATATTATACTTGTGTATAATTGATGATTTGTTAGGCGTTCGGGTGTCGTTAGGCCTCGCATTTCGTTTTCTTGTCTTCTGCCACGGAGAGGGGACTATGAGCGAACTCAGGATACGAATCCAAAATAGTATTTGTGTGATTGGGAAAAGTCAGGCCCTCGAGTGCAACTCATCTGCAAGTGGAGAGGAAAACGTACGAAGACAAACCCCGGTCCTCAAGCCGAGGCTACGTTACTCGACTGATCGGTTTATACTCTGGCTCGCCTATCGGCAAGCGGCCCGGAGTCGCCCCCTTCACGGCTGACTGTGGCGTGAACGAAACGGCAACAGGCTGGGCACTAACTTGTTAAGGTAGTCGAGACACAGATGATGAGCAAGCGGGATTGTGAGGAAAATAAAAGTTGTTCGGAGAAGAAAAGGGCGAAAATGAAGATAGCGATAAACGTTGAAGAATTGTCGAATGAAGTATCGTCATTTGAAGTTGGTAAAAGTGTGCTTTAACCGTTACCCGAGGAACAGAGAAGAATTTTAGTAGAGATTGCGAAGGTTTGTGACAAAGCGAAGCGTTTAGAAGCGCAAAAGAGAAAAAGGGAGTTGAGTGCCGAAAGATCGAAGACATACAAGGCTAGGAAAACAAAACCTCCTACAATTAAAACACCAACTACATCTACTGAACGGTCTAGAAAAGTTCAGAGAGTTAAAAAAGAAAACGACAACAAATAAAGTACCGACTACATCAACTAAAAGACTGAGAAAATTGAGAAACTTAAAAAGGATTGCAAAGGAAAGATAAATTGAATACGATGGGTGTGATATTAGACTGCGGAAAAACGCTGGTGATGCTATATTTCAAAAATTGTTTGTAGAGAATGAGTTCGGACATGTCTGCAACATCTGTGATGGATTGTGGTTCCGTAAAGATATTTCTAGAATTGCGAACTTGCGTGACAACGTCATACAAATCGTGAAGTTACCGAGCGTTGAGTTTCCAGGAGAAAACGTGGAGAACTTTATGGTTTGCGCGAATTGTCGCAACAATATAAAAAATCTCAGAATACCGTTATTATCAAAATCAAATGGTTATAAATATCCGCAATTTCCTTCGCACTTATCCCCATTGGATTGTATTACTGAACGATTGGTTGCGCCACGATTACCTTTCATGCAAAATACGGCAACTACGATTCGCTGGAGGTGCAAAAAGAATTATCGGGCAGGTTGTGAATGTGCCTGTGGAAGTCAATAATATGGTACTGCGAGATTTGGAAGATGATTATGCGATTAACGTGCATATTAAAAGAAATTTGATGCACAAATCGTCTTACTTGGTGGGTTATGTGAAGAAATCGACTGTAAAATCGTGGTTAATGTATCTTCTTGATAACCTCTATACAAGCAATATAAAATAAAAGTTAACGAATCTTTTTTTGAGAAAACAGAAGAAAATAATATGAAGGACGAAGTTAACGATCCAGTAGAGTCGGTTGACATATCGAAGGAAACAAGAATACAGATGCTGCTTGCGCAACAGAAAAAAGTATTGTGGTCTGAGAAGAAGTATGTCGCTTTTGCTCCAGGTGCGTTCAAGACTCCGTTGAACGTGGTCTTTCACGAACATGCTGAAGAGTTATCATTTCCTGCAATATATTTTGGCGAACCAAGAAAGTTTAAAGATGGAGTGTTGGAAACGCCTTTCTCGATGGCTACAAGCGAAAAACGACAGGCTGATAGACGAGGAGCTGAGGCAAATCATATCCTGTATATGGCGACGAAAATTATGAGACTTAGAGTTGTACAGGAAAAGCGTCAGGAGTTCAAGAACGAATTGGTGAATTAGCATATGTAACGAGGAAAATGATAGAGGATAAAGAATTTCTGAAAAAAACTTTAGACTATAACATGTCGTTTCTGAAAACCATACCCAATTCAGTTTTGTATTGGATGAATAGGAAACGAGATGTGTTTGCGATGTTGAGACAACTTGGTAAACCAACGATGTTTCTTACAATCAGTGTTAGTGAGATAAAATGGCCGCATTTATTGAAACTGTTGTACAAACTTAGACATCATCAAGAATTTGAAGGACAAGATATCATGAGTTTGTCCTGGTTAGACCGTCCAGCATTAGTCAATAATGATCCGGTCGTTCTGTACTTCAACAAATTGGTTGATGCGTTGATGTTAATCTTACAGAGAGAGAACACGATTTTCGGAAAATATCGGATTGACTACTTCAAGAGAATAGAGTTTCAATATCGTGGGAGTCCGCAGGCGTACATCTTGCTATGGTTGGACGAAGATCCATCTGAGGATATTAGTGAACACATGTCGGAAACGATGAGTTTGGTCGATAGATTATGTAGCGTTGATTCAGATTTGTTGCTTCATCCAGAAAATCAGGAACACAGTCATACATTTGCGTGTTACACGGAAACAGGTTTGGAACACCTTTCTGGCAAATGTCCACAACACAAGTACTGCTACCAATGCCGGATACGGCCGTAGAGCGGCCTTGCGAACCAAGTACGACCAGCTTCACTTCCGGCTTGAAACTGCGAGCGATAAGTCTTTAGAGGAATTCTGGGCGAGAAACGGTGTTACGAGTGAAGAACATTACTTGCAGATACTGAGAGCGGGAATTCGTCGTCCGACATTGTTCATGCGTCTTTCGATGAATCAGAGGTGGACGAATGCGTTCAATCCGTGGATAGCAAAGATACTAAATTCTAATATGGACTTGCAGTTCATACTTGAGGAATATTCATGCGCCGCCTACGTCGTGGAGTACGTAAATAAAACTAATCGCGGAATAAGTAATTTGCACAGAGAATTGATAAAGCTCAGGGAGAATTATCCTGACAAATACTACGGCGATTTGTTGAAACAAGTTGGAATGCAAATGTTGAATAGCGTAGAGGTGAGTAGCTAGGAAGCGGCGTGGTTTTTGTTGAGATTAGGAATGTCTGAAAATTCGCGAATGGTTACGTACATACCGACACAGGAACGCATGAGAGTGAGGAAAACTGTTGCAAGAATGAACGAAGAGGATATTGGAGAGGATGAGAAACGACCAGCGAGATTGAATCAGGTGACATTAGCACAATTCGTGGCACGTTGTAATTGGTCCGGAAAGTACACGGAATGGTAATTGTCGATGGTGATTCGTTATCGTGGCTACGAAACAAAAAAAGTAAATGAGTTCAAAAGAGAAAAGGTGTTGTTACATTATCCGTTCAGGTAAGAGGAAGTGGATGTACTAGATTGTAATAAATTTATAGAGATATATGACAATAACGAGGAAGACATTTTGAAAAGGGCACAGGAATTCGATTCGGGTATGGATGTGGAGGGGTCAAAGGAACGATGCAAAGAACTGGGAGATCGGGCGATGGATGAAGTGTCATTACAGGAGAAGCAACAAGAATTCAAAGAGAATCAACCGGCGGAACTGGCCAGCATTGACTTCTTGGTCAACGAGGTTAACAACGATGACATAAAATCTTTACACGTGTCGAGATTGAATGGAATAATTAGAAAGAGAGAAAACGTCTTGACTGCTGATGAATACTGTAAAAGAATGCGGTTGACGAATTACGAACAACGAGGACTAATTTTAGAGGCGATTTATCGATGCATCAACAAGGGTGTTTTGAACTAATACAGATTTCTTTTCAGGTCCTGCGGGTTGTGGTAAGACTTATACGATGAAGATGTTAATGGAAACGTACAACCGATTTGTTCAAAAATTCATATTTATCGGGATACAAAGCGTTCATGAAGCTTGTGCTTCAACTGGTAAAGCCGCTTTTGCGGCTTGAATGGTGGGACGGTCCGTTCAGCGTTCAGAATATCGATGAATCGAAATGATGGTGGATTGCGTTGTGATCAGAATGGTAAAATTCAATAACATTCTAAGAAGGTATCATTGGTAGTATCGCTGGTTGAGCAGCAAATATGGATAGTTAGATGAGTACGTCTTTGCAGACTTCACAGCGAGTGCTAGTTGAAAATAGTCCAAGTCCAATTAAATTATAGCCCAGATATTGTAAGATACTGAAATCAGTCATTTTCCAGTTTCGAAGTCGCCTTTGGTTTGCGTATTTATTGATTCAGATGTCCATTTCTTCTAGGTCGGTTCGATGTTCCGCTAAATTATTAATAACAAGTGGAATTTTTATTAGTGGTATATCGTCATGTAGTGTTTGCAGGTTTAATGGTGTATAGTCTAGGGTTACATTTTGAAACATCGTGTTATATATTTATTCCTTGGAATTACCGTTGAATTTCATGATATTATTGTCAAGTAGTAGAATACAGTAGTAGAATACAGTCTTTATCGCTTGAGACTAGGCTGCGTTTTGAGAGGTGTTGAACGGTTTTAGTGTCGTATGTAATAGTTAGTTAGATGATTGGTTCTTCGGAAATTACAAGGTGTCCGTTCGTATCATCGAGAGGAATATACGCCAGTCCTTGGATTTTAAAGAACACTACTCTGAATTTGTTTTTGATTTTGTTACTGCGTATATTAAGTAGTTCTGCAAGGCAGTCAGCACGAGTCGATAGGTCTGACGAGTGTCTCGGTCTGATTCTTTGACATAACATATAATCCCCTCGTTTCTTACGTTTGGTATTCAGATATTCTACGTATTGCATGTATTTTTGTTTGGATTCCAACATTATATTATTGTTAATTACTATTCCTACAAAGATATTGTTTCATTTTTGTTTATCACCATTCTGTTAACCGAATCTTCTCTTTTTTTGCCTATTTATTTCTTCGCGATAGGTAAGAGGATATTTGCATTACTTAACATGAATAGGAGCTTCGTTTGTTGTAGGAATATTGTGTTGTTAATAGAAGTTTCATTTGTTGTAGGAATATTATGTTATAGCACGTCAGTGTCTGAATTTCTCTCGATAAATGGAATCTGTCTGGTTGCGATTAATTAGAGTCACGATGTTTTTTCTTTCCATCTCATTGAGGTGGTTCAGCTGTTCCATGATGTTTTCAACTCGACTTCTACTTGATACGATGGTGTTGCATCTTGATCTCTTGATCTCTTGAGAGTCTTAATGTGTTTCTGGATACTAGAACAAATGTAGGAACATTAAAGCTAAATTCTCGATGAATGCTATTAAAGATTCGTAGATAAGCTCGACCTTTCGTATTTGTTACGAGTACGTCTCCGAAATAGATGCCTGTTGCTAAATGAATGCGTGGTAATGCTTCTTCTTTCGATTTCGTGGAAGATGGTCCAGCCTCAGCTGTTCCATGATGCTTTCGATTCGATTCTTGTTAATAGACATGACTGCGTTGCCCTGATATTCTCGAGGGATTTTTAATTTTTGAAACTCCTTGAAAGTGACTGAACGTTGAAATTAAATTCTCCATTAGTCTTGTTAGAAATTCTCAAATAAACTCAACTATCCACGAGTGTCCACCATGGCTCGGGAACAGAATGTCGATGATGGTGTTTATTGAATATCGTATCGAGGTTCGTTCTCGTTCACCGTTTGATCTGTACCATTCGAAGAATTACTTGGAGCTGTTGCTTCAGAACAAAGTCTCGATCGAAAATTTCTTATTCTCGATCCACTCTCGCGCAAATACATTCTCTTTTTGTTTGTACCTTCTATGCAGAACATTCCATATCAAACACATCGTGATAATTCCGGGGATTAAACAAACAACTTTTCATCCAAACTGAAAAATCTTCTCTCAGAGTGCATGAGTTCTTTATTTTCGATCGCGTGTATTGGTTGTTCGTTATGGGATGTGTTTGGTGCGTCATTCAGGTTTCATGGGATTTAACGGACACCTGTGCTTTATGAAAACATTCGCGTCTGTCATTGTTCATTTCGGTTCATTTTCGCGACGCACGAAAATCTTCAGAAAGATGCAGAAGTGGGTTAGGAGTTCCAGAGTGGCTACCAAGTGGCTTCATCCATTGACCGAATGCATGGCTATTCCATTGAAAAAGTGGTATTGATCACTGTTTTGATGATGCGTCGAGTAATGTTTATTCCCATAAGTCCGGCAGCTATTGAATCGAACCTTTCAAATTGTCCTTTCCAAATTTTCTTATCGTTGTGATTGGCGATTTTTTCTAAGGCGATTTTTTCATCTAGGAGCCTATGCAGCTGCACTGTATTAGCTGAGTATGGTTTTCTTGTTGCTTCTCGAGCGAGGCTATTTATTATCGAGGCCCGCTCAACCGAGAACATGATGTGTTCTTTTAATTTTTTCAAATCTTCCGCTGAATATATACCGGCGTTTGTGAAGTTTTGGGGGTCGACGTAATGCCACTTCGCGCTCGTGAATTGCAGCGGTAGCGGAGAAACGCCATAGACTGGATTTGGTAACAGTCGATACCAATTGCCTTGGACCTTCAATATCGTTCAAGGCAGAATCCACCTGTATTCTCTTTTGGTACCAAATTTGGTCAGAATTTTGTTCTTAAGTGTTAAAAAGTAAGATTCGTTTTTGTAGAGCACAGATTCGTGATTCTTCTCACATGGCACGTGATTGCTACCTGACAGCACTTGATACGTGCACTCCTGATTATAGCATCTTCTGATGACCAGGTGTTCGGATTCTCTCGTGATGATGATTGCGACGTCCTCTGCTTTGACATGGATCAAGATGAGGTCGTTCTGTATGACCTGGAATTTTGAGGTATTTTACACGAATTTTGAATTGACGCATGTGAATATGTTGAAATTATTGATGGGTGTTGGTTCCTTGCTCTTCCAGCGAAGATGAAGACACTGTGACAGTGCGTAAGCAGTAATGTATATAACTTCACAATTCAGCCAACTCACAATACTTGTATTATACTAAAGATGTATGACAATACTCGCACTTTATCAGAGATCGTATGTTCTAATAATTTAAACGCACGAGTAAATACGTGGGAATTAATTATTCAAATTTCTATTCACTGGTCATGCAATTTTTAAGTATACCAGATATCGTAGCCAAAATTTGGACGTAGACTAGTTGAAAGAACAGCACATATTGACGGTTGAGAATTTTACTTTTATTGAATTCATTAGCGGTTCTTTATAAGTTTCGTTTCATTTTTATGAAGGAAGAAGAGATTAGTTTAATAAAAAGCAGTATTCACTAGTTCTAGACGATTTAGATGTCCTGGTTCAGGACACATTATCGTCAATTATTATTTCTACAAATATGTTTGTTCTTGCGGTATCGTGTACAATTTCTTAACAGTCCATTCGGTGTCTTCGAGTTAGTGCTACAGCTGTATGATATATAATAATAAATATTATAATATATAATATTTGCTGTATAATATTTTGTAAATTGATCGCTATTGAAATCTTGCTAATGGATAGAACTGTAAAGTCATCTTGTTGAAACTTGGTGGACTTTTTAAGATTATTTAACGCGCTTAGAAAAGTCGGGTATTACGAGCTCTGGGCGCTATGCGAGAATCCCGCTTTGCCTAAGAGCATCGCGATTTCGAGAACATCGAGGTGTTCGCTAAGTTCTGCAGTTAAGGCTTCTATCGCAATGATTTGAGCTGTCAAATGTACACCGTCTTAGCTATTGAGGAACAATTTCAAATTTTCTCGCTGCAATTCTTCCAACGCGACGCTGTTCGTGTCAAGTATGTTTCTAATCATGACGGTTTGGTTATGTGTTACATTAGTTATGTCGTTATTGGCAGTGAAGAGTTTATCTATGTTCTGGTCAATTAATTCGAGATCATCGTTGCCTAAGGTTCCAAATCTTATATTTTTGACACGCTGCCTATTGTATTCGAAAGACCTCGTTTGTTTCTGATATGGTTCTGATATTAATCGTTCAAATCTGGTAACGCTTTTTCCTGATCTATTGATGCTACATTTGATAGCTAGTGCTTCTGGCTCTAAGTGACATTTAGTTCTATGGCACTGTCTTTCGACATCGGTTGTTAAGCTATCTATGGTGTATTAAGTATCTATGGAACGTAGAGTATCTATTGCAATTACGTTTCTAAATTCTTTGTCGCGTCTTATTGTTCTTCAAATCTCTTCTTAAGTATTTCGATGTAATCAATAAAAAAGCTCGAAATTAAAATATATTCTTATATATTCTTATATCTATGAATTGCCTTTGGATCTCAGCTATACTGAACCCGACAGCGGCTAGACTGTAAGGCGGGTCAGCAGAATTCAGGCGTTCGACAGATTGACAGTTCTTGCTAGCTGATGCAGTTAATCACTGTCTCGAGCAGTATATCCGAGTGGTTAGAATCTTTGCTCTAACAATGAACCGATCAAGCAATCGGTTCAATAGCGTAAGTTCTCTAACGGAGAGCTTGCACTGTGTTTTGGCTAACCTATTACGGGTAGGAATACTTACCGGGAAGAAGGTCTTCAATTCTACAATGAGAAAATTCAAATTTTCAAATGTTTGCTTCATTTATAAGATTATTCCTCAGACAGATCCAACAGAGTGTTGAAATCAAGCACGGGTTAGTTAACAATATTTGGTGATGGAGGGCTGTGATGAAGCCATTCGAACGCTGCAAACATTCCTGATACCTTGGGATTAGTCTCAAGAATCGATGATCGGAGAGTACGAGGTTTCTTCAGGATCCCTATTCCTGATTTGCTCAAGCTTCCTTTGAAGCAACAATTCTTGCTTCTGAAGATACTCTCTAAGATGAGGACTGGAGTCGGTAATATTTGATACAGAGCTAGAGAGCGAATACAGATGAGAAAGCTTCACTGAGATAGGGTTCTGATTAAACACGTTTGCTTCCTCAATTATAGCTTTCTGCTCCTTGTCATGTTGGTTATTAACCTCTCGCAGAAACAACCGTTTCAATCTACGGTTAGGTTCTCTCCTCCTTCTCCTAGTATTCGAGCCACGTCCACTTCTTGGCATCTAATTCATTATGATTTTATTTAGAAATTTATAAGCTCCAGTTTGCTATACTGTTGACGAATATACTATGAACGGTATTAGTGGTGAAATATTTTATTTATTGTCAAGAAGACGCTGGTGATGCTTTTTATTCTTTTTATTTAACTAACGCTATGTATGATTCGTGGAGATTTTATATTTTTATCTTTTTTTATTTTTGTCTCTAACACTCTAATTGAGATCCTCTTTCCTTTGGTTTTCGAAGTAAAAAATCTTTGTTTGTTCATTCGCAGAAAATTGTTGAATACATCTCTTTTCATCGATATTCTCTTTGATTTGATTTTTATTTCCGTTTACATTTATCCTCTTTCTTCCTATCGATTCGTTACTTTCGACACGTTGTTCGCGTAAGTATAAGTCGTATGATTCCCCATTTGTCTTTTCAGACGTATTTTCTTCTTAGTGAACGTTCGCGTTATTAGATAAATTATTCTTACTGAAGGTTTTAGTCGGATGATACTGGCAGGATGAATGATAACGCGTCTGCATTTGTGTCAATTATTATTTGTAGTCAAGTTGATTTAGAGGTAGATTTAATAAAAAATGAGAACAAGTGGGTAAATTTCACGCGTGATCACTTCACGATATGATTCGCTAAACAAACTGTTGTGTTTTATAAAGAAAAATAGAACAAATGATTGGATCTTAAAAGAAAAACTTTCTAACACAATTCGCCGCAATTTCAGAACGATTCAAGATAATAATGAAAGAAGTTCGAGTTCTAATCCAAGATTGACTTTATTAGGCGTTTAAGTCTTTATATAACAATGGGTGTGCATTGAGTGGGGGTTGTGTACATGGACTTGGGTCACTAGATCTGCTGACTACTAATTTTAAGAATAGGTGAATAATCTGATGATTAACAGTTTGGAGAATGGCCGGAAGTCTTATTGGTTAAAAAATTTTTAGCTGGTGACACCATGGTGAACGTTCTTGTCTCCGTCGTGTTGTCGCGTATAATGGTAAAATACACGTTTTGCATCAATTTTTCGTCATATCCGCTGCAATCAAATAAGAGGACTGCATCGTTAAATATATTACAGAGAAGTGTCAAGCTATTGTTTAAACCACGTTCTTAAAAGTTCCTGATTTAATTTTCCAGATGTCGAGATTCTAATAGCGATATTAGGGACTTTGAAAACTATTCATTGTACACCCGGTTTTAATTTTTGTCGTTGTCCACTGACAACCGATGCTCATTTGTAAAACTGAAATATCTGTTTAGCCATTCGCATTCAAGCACTCTGCTTTTGAATATAATGAATATTTTTACAATGCAAAAATCAAAATTCCAATTGATTCGCACTTTATGTTTGAATATATAGTTTCCATAAACAAATATTTAAGAAAATGTTTTAACGTTTATTTGGAAAAAATCATAAAAAATACGCTTTCCTAAATATATCATTTAAACAAATGGTTTTTCGCAAAATGATATATATTATTAAATATTGTTAAAAAATATTAATTTCGTCAATTTACACAATAACTGTATCTCCAATTTCCGAAATAGGTTCTTTAACTTTAAGGGCAGTTTACATTCCTTCAACATGGACGATTGGTGATTGACATTTCAGTATGTTTCCTTGTTAGCAATGAAAAAACTCACTTATAGCAATAGCATTCAAAGAGTTCATTATAATAATAACTGAAAGTAATATTAACTGATTCTTGAAATTAATATTAAGATATGGAACTTAAGTTCACTGAGTCATATTACCCTGCAACGTCAACGTTATTTTTTACTTTTTCACAGAATGTAATTAGGACTGAAACTTAGATAAAAATAAAAGCAGCCAAATAATTTAGAAATTTTGAAAACTGTCAAAAATGACGATATTTGAGAAATCAATGTGACAGAAATATAAATATTGCATTTAAAAACAGTTACAAAAGTACAATAATGAATATTAAAGCCAATGGAACGTATTATTGATGACATGAACGTGTTATTCTATTATTTCATTCATTGTCAGTGCTTCTATTTCTATTCTTTCATTCATTATCGCGTTATAAGATAACAGGAACACTGATGAAAGAAGGGCATGCTGCAATAAAACGTAGTATAATTTTTTTCTATTTCTTTTGTTAAAACTCGTTCGAGTTTCATATTGTTTTGAAAAAATTAGTCATAATTCATGAAAATTTTGCTTTATCAATGATTACAGCGGACAGTGAGATATTTTTCAATTAATAAAGGTTGAATTGTTTTTAAATATTTAATAAACAATCAAAAAGAAAAAGAAAACATTTTAAAAATAAGAAAATCTGTATTATTTGTTTATTTGTTATACTGTTCTATAAAAAATAAATAAATATATATATATTTCAAGAAATAAGAAGTTTTGTCAGAAATAATAATAAAAGAAATTAAAAAGAATTGTTTATTAAAATAAATTGTTTATTAAAAATCCTTTTCCTAAATTTAAAATATGTTTTCTATATTTTCGGTTCCTGACGAATAGAACAGCATTGGACAAAATTCTCTTTAGAATGCATTTCAACAAATATGCTTTGAATAAGAAATCTGAAACCTGTGTTCCTTTAAATACTTTGTTAGAAATTCGTCACGCTATTTAGGTTCGGTTAACGATCAAAATACAAATTAGAGGAGGATATACGTGTTTTTACGTCAAGAAGCTACAGCGTAAAAAATCTATATTGTTCCAATAAAGTTCTGTGCAATTGTAAAATATAAGTTTTCCACCCTACATTTAGTCTTGATCTGCAAAAATATAATTTGTATCGCATAATGAGCCTCTTTGTACTAAATTTGTAAACAGATTTAACATTTGTCAATTTTGCGACATATATAAGAATATATTCCGCAAATATGTTTGTATTTTTCATTAAATTTTCATAAAATATTAAAAGATTAATATATTAAAGATTTATATTAAGTAAATGACAAAGTTTTGTTATTATCACAATATTGATAGGCAAAGTAATTTGTAGAAAAATTTCAAATAATATTTTGATTAATAAGCATAATTTTTAACTAATGAATTATAGAATTTACGTTATTCGTCATAACCAATGCACTGCATAGTTACGATAAAATTGTTAAAAATTTAACATAAATTTTAATATATAATTATAAGGAACATGTAAATGAAAGAAGTATAATAATTTTAATATTTTAACACTTTAATATTAAAATTATTATATAGAATAAAATATATAAAATTTGAAAATTTTGTTAGTTAAAAATTTATACGTAAAACCATGTATTAATAATTTCAAAATTTTAACTTATTATATATTTAAAAAGTTGTATTAAATCTGTAAAACATGGATAGAGTTCTCTCTGATACAGGGTAGAATGATTTCGGTTACTTGTGTGTTTACTAGCTTCACATTTCGGTAGTGAAAGTTTGGCAACATTATGGATCTCAAAAATCATGTTGCTGGTTCATTTACTAGTTCCCCCACTCACCGTTGTCTAAACGTAAGTGCGCTAAAAGGCTAGTGATTTTTTAGTATGTCGGTATTTCAGGTCACAGACCACGAAAGTCCATAAAGTGCAATGTTTATTCATATACTTCGTCGGTGAATAAAATTTACCCGAATGTGTAAGATAGACCCTGGAGACCCAAGTTATCTATGAGATATCTAAGTAAAGCAAAATTACTTGGGTATCTCATATCCGAGTATACAGATGCTTCGGTATACAGATCTTACGAGATAATTGAGATTAGAGTTGTTACTAACTCGTCAGATATCTGGACCTCGATATAATTTTAATTATAATTATTATAATTAAAATTATTATAATTATTATTGTTATAATTATCTAGTGTTTCTAGTAACTTATATTTTCGTGATAAATAATAAAACAAATTATAACTTATATCCATGAGAATTAGAAAACAAAGAAAACAAATATCTTAGATTAGTAAAACTTGTTAAAAGATATTTATGTACACTGCAACATTGGTTAGCTCTGAAAGATTTTCCACAACTAGAAATATTGTTGGAATTATTGCCTTATTGGAAAGTGTAGATTTATTAGTATTTTTATACAAAGATATCTAATTTAAAATAATCATTTCATTCTTATTCATCGCTGAAATAAAAATTATATCACAGACATCCGAAGAAATGTAAAATTTATTTAATAATTCAATAATTTATTTCAATTTAAGAAATAATAGATATGTAGTTTCAATTATCTCATGCACCCAGGTATCATGGGATACTACCCAGATAATTTTTATTTACTCGGGTGTCTCACAAAAAATAACTCTAATACATACATATATACATACGTACGTTAATGCTGACAATCGATTAAACTATATGAAACTCCTTAAACTTGAAAATTACGAAAATGATCAGCGTTAAGTTGACTTGATTGAGACAATAGATGGAAAGGCTGAGAAAATGTAACACTGATTTTATTTAATTTTTCAGTTAAAGTAATTTTGAACTTGAAATTAGTTTGAAAAATTTCCGTTATTATACCGTTTTTTTTTTTTTAATATTTAGAATGCTACTTTAATCAAATATTATATATTCAGTGTTATAGTAACCCTGTTAATTTGTGTAATCTTAAATTACTAAAATGATAGATATTGGTAAATTTTGGACCTGACTGATAAATATTTTTTTTAAATATCCTGATACAGATGATATAGGAAAATTACAAAAAATAAGTATAAACTTCGGAATATCGTCGAAACTTATTAACTTTTTCTACGTAATTTTTTTTTATCGTTGAAATGAGATCGTATCTTTCTGTAGTTAATTTTTATTTTTAATTTTAAAGTACTATTAAAATTAAATGTAATTCACCATCGACAGGATGGTAAAGCACAGTGGTAGAAATTGATTAATTTTGAATTTGATTGAGGCAACTAATATTTCTTGCAAGATATATTTCTATATATTTGAAGGAATTTGAAACACTTAATATAGTCACTTACAAAATTGTACGTATACTCGATGAAAAATTGGCGACATTTTAAATTGTTATAATAGTAACATTAAATTAATAACATTAAAGTTAGACAATGAAACTTAGGATCTTTTGCATTTTTGTTTAATTATAATATTAATAAAATTCAGTAAAATAGCGAAAAAGTTCGTACAGCAAGTTTTCAGAGCTTGTAAAGAAAAGAGACTTCAGTTTCCAAAATTACGAAAAAATTTTTTCAGTAATTCTAGAAACATTTAAATTTTCACAATTTTCGAGAACAAAAATGTTTTTGTAAAATATTTGTTAAAAATATTAAAATATCTTCAAAGAAACGAATTCAAGATTTTTTACAGTGAAGATTTTATATTTTAATGAAGTCTTTTGTACGACTTTCGTATGATTTTGTTTATGAAGTTATGACAATTTAAAAATAATATCTTATCTTCCTGAAATTGATAAGTAAGTTATAAAAAATAAGCGTAAATTTTGGAATACCGTTATTAGCAAAACTGATTAATTACCGTAGTCTCCTTTATCATAAATTATTTTTCGCATAGATAATGACGTATTTTAAGTATTTGTTATCGACGAAGCGATTTTGTAATTATTCGAAGGCAGATAACTCGTCGCTATTCAGCTTTCTATGATTTATAATTAAACTGAGTCTCCAATGAACTTGAGAAATGTCAATATTTAAAAAAATAATTGCAAGTAATTTACTTTGCCTTCGTAGAAAATATTGAACACTTACAAGAGAACCGAATTTGAAAGGTCGCGAGTTTCTCCGAATTTATTTTGAACAATTTGTAACATATTAAAATAAGTAAAATAATAGTTTAGAAAAAATCAAATTTGTTAAATTAATCATATCAAAATATTACAAAATTATTGTTACATATAAAAAAAAAGCTTCACGCCAACCACGTTGCACTTCTTCCACCATATTCATACTTTTTCTCTTTTCTTCCTTTTTTTTCTCCACGCTTTTCCTTCACTTGGCGAACAGGCTATAATTAAACGCATTACGACAAAAATTATGATTTAAACTTACGATGCTACAATGATTTTAAAATATGTATTAGAATTATATTCTGCAAAAAACTTTCATTACTAGACTCAAAATTATATAATTTATGTATTTCTTATTTATTGTTCTTATAAGAAAAAATGATTTTTTAAATTGAAATCGTAGTTTGATCAATCGTAGCTTGATCGTAGGTATTAATTTAGCGTTAAATTATTTAATTTTGAGAATTTTTATCTTATTTGAGTTTTAGTAGATACGAATCTCCTTTACATGGAGAATATCTAATTTTATTTTGTATTTTACATAAATTACTACAGTCATTTATAATCTTACATAAATTACTGCAGTCATTTATAATCTTGCATAAATTACTAGAGTCATTTATAACCCAATTATTTTAAGATCAATAGTATTTCCAATAATTATGTTTTTTATTGCTGTTATTTATTATTGTTATTGTTATTGTAAGTCTGTTATCTTAAATTACTTTTTACAAAATAATGTTTCTTTTTAAATTTTGATCATAGTTTGATTAACATTTGGCATCGTTCATTGTGGAGATCGTTTATGTTAATTTAGTGTTACAATTATTAATTTAAATGAATTTTGTTACTAATCTATTTTATGGAAAGTGTAAAATAAAATTAAATATTTCAAATTTTAAATATTCTATACTTTAAATTTCACGTATAATTATTATAGTTATTTATAACATAACGATATGTTAATGTTGGAGGTCAATAGTATTTTTCAAAATATTATAAATGTACAAAGTATATACAAAGTATATTTATAACATTTTTAGAGATACTATTATAAATTTGGCAGTTTCACAAATAATATGAAGATAACAATGAAACCTAAATTAAAGAAATCTGAAGATAATTATAAACTTTTCTTTGTTAAGGAAATTTAATTCTTTACTTCAGAAATAAATAGAATTAAATAATCGATAAATTATAACTTAAATTAAAAGAAGAAAATACACTTGAATTAAATCTATTCAGAGAATAATAAATTTTGTACAAAAAGTTTAGAATCGTGAACCAATATATGTATATATAATGGAATGGTTATACAATATATACATAGAATATATAATGGATGTCGAAAAAATCATATTTCAAGATTGAGCGAACAACTTTTTTTTTAATTTTTATAAATATTAATATAGGGATTCATTCATAAGAATCTGAAGCTACGAATTGTTGTTTAAGGCTTTTATGCATAAACAATATTGAAAAGGAATAAAATTGTATCTTAACGATGATTGCTTGCGTTGTAGCAAGCTTTTTTAAATATGTGAGAACATACAGTACATACTGTACAGACATAGAGTATATATTGTTAACCAATTAAAGTAGTGTTAATTTAGAAGGTGATAAATAATTTAGAAAACTGGAATTGAATAAGAATTGGAACTTATGCAGATACACTACATTCTATTTTAATTACTACTATTTTAATTAAGTTAGGTTACGTAGAAACTTCAATTCTTAAAATAATAAAAAAATTCATTAAATAGATCCCACATTATTTTGTAAAAACTTACCATCTCATGGAGCAACTTTTACATTTGTTTTGATTGTCAAAACTACTAAACTCTTCATTTTCCATAGACTTGCCTATTTACTATATTCTATTGTGTACTCTCAACTATTAAATGATCCATAGAGCATTATAAAACAAAAGCAAAGTATGCTCAATCGAAATGAAGTTTCTTTTTTATTAATTAAATTAAAATCTTCAAACTAGATTTACTTAACTTCAGACAATTGAAGATTGGTAATTTATTACATCAATTGGTAATTTACGGATCACAATTTATGATTGTAAATCATAATAAAAAATTTGTATCTCCTAAAAAAAAGAGAAATTTACGTTTTATATTTTATATTTATATTTTAAAAATTATATCTTGATCAACTTTATTGAGAAACAATTAAAATGTGTAAGAAACGTATGGAAAAAAAGCAAAAACGATTTAAAAACTCATTTGATAAAAGCGTTGTGTAATTCTGGTTTATATACATATAGTGAATATTATTAGAAATAAGTGATTTTAAATCTACCAAATACTTACAGTGACTCAAAGTACAAAAAATATATTTTTCAAATCCAGTATTAAAATGAAAAGAAAATGAAAATTTTATACAATAAAATTAATTGAGTTTAACTTTTTTTATTTATATACTTATTATTGTGTAACATTTGTTATCTTTTATTTTTAAATGCACAATTCAATTGTAAATATTAAAAACTAGAAAATTCTAGCTTCTTTCTTCGTTACATTTGATCAGTAGTGATTAGTGATTAGTGATAATCTATAAGTCTATAATAAAGAATTTGCTCGAAACTTTCTACTATGCGTCCTCTACGACTTTTATTTCACTGTCCAGCTATATGTATATTATAGCTACATATTTCTTTTTCTCACCATCTCTTACCATTTCTCACCATCTCTGTATTTTACTAATACAAAATTAAGACAGGAAGTCCGTTCGAACTGTCTATATTTGTATTTTATTTGTTTATACTTGTAATACTTATAATACTTTATGAATCTCTGTAGTACAGAGAAACTTGTTCCATTCTGGCAATTATGCTACTTCAGTTTGCTAAGAAATTAATCGTAAGACTATATCTATATTTCAAAAGAAATTATTATTATAATTAGGTCGTTGCACGTGGCGAAATTAAATTTCAAGTCTATAGTTTTCTTAAAAATAATTTCAATACATTTTATCCATTCTGAATAATTTTATAATTATTAAATCAAAATTTTCAGTCGATTATTGATGATAATTTAAATTTTAATCTAATCTTACGTAAAATTTTTTTACGTAAATAAGGCTGTTATCTTATTGCAAATTTCGGAATATTTATATTATAGGCCGTTGGGATCGGCTCTCCTCTAGCCCCGATGTGCAGTGTTGCACACTTTCGGGGGTTGAATGAGAGTCCCAATGGCCCTGCCACGCTCTCAACCGCCGCGAGAAGGTGCTGCATGCTGCGGGGCACGCGGCGACTAACGCAATATCGCCCGCGTACGCGAGGGCTGTCACCCTCTCGCCGTATATGTCGAATCCGGCTCCCGATTCCGTGACTTTGCGAACCAACGGGTCGATGACCAGGTTAAACAGTATAGGGCTCAATGGACAAACACAGCCCTGCCTCACCCCCGATCGCATTGGTATAGGGTTGGTGTACTCTTCGCGAGTACGCACTCGAACCGTGGAACCATCGTATAGGCTCTTCACGATATCTACGAGTGCCTTGTGGGCACTCCGGTGCCGACGAGGGTGCGCCTAATGACCTCGTGGGGGACGGAGTCGAACGCGTCGGCAAGGTCCAGCCACGAGATCACCACTTGGCTCTTTGAATCACGAGCGCGCTCTAATACCCGGTGCAGCATGAAGGGAGTGCTCGAGGCATCCTTCATACGGCAAAAAACCCTTTTGGGCCGCGCTCAAACGATTGTTCGCGATCGCCCAGCGCGTCAGGCGATCGGCCAGCACAGCGGCGAACAGTTTAATTACGACGTCGCCCATCACAATTGGTCGCCAATTACCCAAGTCGTCTCGAGAGCCTTTCTTGTGCAAAAGCACAATCAGGCTCTCTTTCCATCCACCAGGAATATGCCCGAGGCGAAAGCATGCGTTGTAAACTGCGGTTAAAACCGTGGGGCATCCGGATCAGCCCTCTTTAGGTCGTCATAGGTTACTCCGTCCGGCCCAGGGGATGAATTTTTCATTCTCATCTGAGTCGGCGAAGCACCTGCGAACACTCGAGAGGGGCGATCAGGGCATCGTTTGACTCGGTGGACGGTTCCACCGTTTCCTGGGGCTGAGGGAGGGGGGACCAGTTCCTTCCGTCCACGCGAAAGTCTCTGTGAAGTGCCTTTGGATGTTCTCCTTGGACACTTCACAGAAAGGAGAGGCCTTCACTTCAAGGCCTCAGCGAAGGTCGTCGCCGGCGAGGCCAACCGGCGAACGAAGGGCCTCGGTGACGCAGCAGGTGGAGTCGTCGTCGTGGTGGCTGGTGGCGTCCCGGAGAGCGCGCCGTTCGTCGCGACAGAGTCTTCCTTCTCGAAGGCGTTTTCCTCCCCGGACGCCGGCTGGAAGCAGAGCCAGGCGTAGGAGGTGTGCCCGGGGAGGAATACTTACCTCCGCGCGGCGAGGCGCAGGTCCGATTAGCCGTGGCAGCAGCTGGGGAAATTCCCGGCGGCGTCGTTGAAGTCTTTGGCGACGTCGTTGTTGTCCGGGGTGGCGTGGTTCGTCCCACGCGAGCAGCGGTAGGCGCTGTCAAGGTCGTTGCCCTGGACGAAGTCGTCTTCGGGGATGACCTTGGGGCGTTCCTTCTTGCGTACGTCGGCGGCGAGGGAGGACATGACGATGCACGCAAGCGTGCAGCCGACGCCCGCGTCGTCATCCTCGTCGCCGTTGTCGTCGATGTTCGCACCGAGGCTCTGCCTTTGGTGCTCGTCGATTTGCCGCCCCTGTTAGGGTGCAGCGGGGGAGAACTCCCGCTCGGAGATTCCGCCGGGGGGCTGCTACGACCCTGTGTCGTCGATGTTCCTCGCGGCGAACCGCCGCTCGTCCTTTTCAAGGTCGGCGGGGTCGGCGGACAGGCCGAAGCTCGTCGCAGGACCGCCGACGCCCGCGTCGTCACTCCTGCCTTCGTCTTAGTGGAAGTTGTCGTAGTCGTTGCCTTTGTCGTTGTTAAAATTCTCGACGTCCTCCTCGTCGTGTTAATTGTCGTCTGCAGCGTGGGGCTCCTTCTACTAGCGGGGGCGCCTCTCGCTGCCGTCGTTGTCGCTCCTCTCTTCTCTCTCGTCGTCGTCATTGTCGCAATCGTCGTCGTTGCCGTGTTCGTCGTCATCGTCGGTGTCCTTGTGCGGTCGCACGTGAATACTGGCTCAGGCGACGGTGGAATGCAGCGCGGTGTAATTGCGGGCGATGTCCTGCCCGCAGCCGTTGTCGTTGTTGTCGTCGTCGTTGGTGCCGTTGTCGTGGCTACCCTCCTGACTCGGAGTGTCGACTGTCTCGCTGCGTGGGTCTTTTCGTAGTGCAACTTTACCGCCTTGAAGGGATAACCCCCAGAGTCGGAGAAGTTGCACTCCGAGCAGACCCACTTGATGAATGACGAAGGGTGGTGTAACTTTAAATTCTTCGAAAGGCTTCCATGTAACTTATATACACCACTGCCCTTCATCGAGGCAGTCGACTGCCTTGCGTAACAGTAGGGGCACGTGTTCACCTCGCCAGGAGGGTATTTGAGCACCACCGCACTGCCGGAGTCGCCATTAGGTCGGGCCGCCATTTTCCTCTTCTCTACTCGTTCTCTGTCGCGCGCGCCTGTTATCACGAGTCAGTCGTGGTGGGGGAAGCCGCACTTGTAGTCTGTCGCCGGGTGTCCAGCACTACGCGTCACCTGTCAACGCTCGTGTAGCTGAGAGTTGCGCACGCACTTACACTCGAGCACATACGAGTCGACGCGAATTATTTCGATATCACTCGAACACCCGCACGATCCACCACGAACCGCCGCGCACTTGAACGAGCATGCGCACTAACGAACACTCGATCTCGCGGACACGCACGAATAGTAGACGAACACCCGCGAGATCGCTCGAATAAATTACGGACGAACACGAACTCGTGCGCGAAACAAAACGAACACTTACGATAACATCCGAAATCACGCACGAGCGCACGCGAACAATTTGACAGGCACACGCGGAAATAAATTAAACGATCACGACCTAAAACGCTTAGCATTCGTTCACTTATCACACTTCGCGGGGTGGCACGAGGGGAGCACACACGCACTCAAACTGTCAACAGCAGTCACTCCTACCACTCTCAACTGTCACTGTCACTCCACCGGTAGGGGCTGCACTAACACGCACTCGCGGGGCAATCCGACACTCCCACTTCACCTAGTTCCTTGCTCCTCCGGGTGGACTTCTTTCCTGTCTAGCTGCTGGTGGCGTCGCCTCACTCGTCACCGAAAAAAGGTCATAGTGGTCGTCCTTCTCTCCTCGGGTCGCCTCTGTTGCTCCAGTTTCTCCCTCGTACCACTCAAACTTCGCGCGCTCAAAATACTCAAACTTGCTCGCACTCGCGCTCAAACTTGTCCACGCTTATCACGAAGCCGGACCAAGGCAAAGTCTTCGACGCGACCTCCCGTCATGCAGCGAGTAATCCCGTCGCACCGCAGTTATTATTCGCGTCCGCGGTTACGCGAATCTTCCTCGCGGGGAACTGCTGGGCCAAACGGGCGGCCACAGCCTCCAATTCGTTTCTATACCGCGCTGCCGCCGCGTCCTCCACGAGACGGGCCCGGGTCCTCGCCGCCATTACTCTGACGGAGAGCGACGCCCCGGACACCGCCCCACGGGTTTCACTGCGGCTGTTATTTTCGTTCAAAAGAAGGTTGCGCGCCCCGATTAGCTCGTGACCTTCCGAGTGCGCACTGATCTCGCCGTGCCGTCGATCATGTGTGTAGTATATAATATAATGTATAAATATAATACTACATATAAATATAATCCAAACGCATCAACATTGTTTTCAGTTACAGACTGAAAGATCATTACAGTCAATGATGAATGTAAACTCGAGATCAAGCAGTAACACAAATATATAAAATGCCGCATAAATATGAACTAATACACTCACTGTCAATTGTATCATACGAATGGTGACCTACATATAGGATGTTGACGCATCTATGTATAAGTACTATAAACAAGCTTTAAGATTTAGTACAAGCCATTTGAGTGCATTGTCAATAACAAATTTTTCTATTGCATTGAATATGTCGAATTTCGTGCCGACATTTCATTTTGGAGAAAAGTGCAGCTGAAAATTATCGCTGCAGCTTGCAGAAACTTATATCAACACGTAAAGAATCGTTTTAACGATATCGAGAAGGCGACTGATGTGAAAGACAAAAAATGCTCTGCTGCACAAAGATCGAAGATGAAGAGTTGAAAGCATTACTGATTGAAGATTCACATCAAACGCTTAAAGAATTGTCTTAATCGTTAAATATTGATGAGTCAATTGTAAGCAAACATTTGAAAGCAGCAGGATTTATTCATAAGCAAGACTACTGGACGCTGCATGTTTTAAAAGACAGAGACGTTTAAAGATGTTTAACCATATGCGAATTCTTGCTTCAAAGACAGGACACGAAGTCATTTTTGCATCGAATTGTTACTGACGATGAAAAATGGGTACGTTACGATAACCCGAAGAGTGAAGCCTGGTCAGCCATCAAAATCAACAGCAAAACGGAGTATTCATGGAGATTATGTTGTGTATTTGGTAGGATCAACAGTAGGTGGGGATAGCTCAGTCGGTAAAGCATCGGACTCTTAATCCGAGAGTCCAGGATTTGAGCCCCTGTTCAAGCGAAAAAAAGACATTGTCCTTTAGGACAACAGCACGGGAGAGCTCTGTGTGTATAAATGGTCCCGGAGCTCTATTAACGTGTGGAGGATATGGCCATCGTGGAGGTTTTAGTCGGTAAAAATCCGACACTACCTGGGTCTTCCTGTAAAAGACTCTAAAAGGTGTCTTGTGAAGATTTCCTCCACGTAAAAAAAAAAAAAAAAATTTTGCGGGATCAACAAGGCATGATGTACTATGAACTGTTGGAACCGGGTCAGACCGTCATATTGCTGTTCGTTACAAGAAGTAAAAAGTCAATCGAAGAATCGTGTATTAAAGGAAAAACAATATGCCGAAAGGCATGACAAAATCATTGTTCAACGTGACAATGCTCGACCGCACGTAGCAAGACCGGTCAAGGAAGTGTTAAAACGGCTTGGATGCGTTAGATGTGTTATCCTATTCAGACCTTGCTCCATCGGACTACCATCGATATAGCATAACCCTTCGAAGCAGCACTTCATTTCTTGCGAGGATATCAAAAATTGACCTGATGAATAGATCGCTTCAAAAGAAGAACAATTTTTTTTATCGTGAGATTCATTTATTACCTAAAAAGTGGCAAAATGTTATAGCTAACGACGGCAAATACTTTGCATGAGATGTTTATTTTTCTGTGTTAACAAAGTCTTATATTTTAATCGTGGAAACTTATTCAAGTACACACACACACACACACACACACACACACACACACACACACACACACACACACACACACGCTCAATTCTAAAATCGAAACAATATAAATCGAACTGATTGGTTCGTATGTATATAATATACATACGAACCAATCAGTAAATTAATACTAGAAATAATTTCAATAAATTCTAATACTTGCGTGGGCGTGTATGCAGATAAAGAACAACGTTTAGATAGAAATTCCGTATAAAAATCAGTTGCGAAAGAAAGAAAGAAGAAATATACAAAACAGATCGATAGATCAAACGAGGCAAAGGTAATTGGCCGAGTGGAAGCTGTTTTGATCAAGAAGCTGGAGCTAACCAGTGAAATACTAAACCATCAGGCCGAGAGGCACTGAAAGCGAACGTGCAACCTCAGCCAACCGATGAATGGTAAAGGAAAGCCAAAAGGAAAAGGACAATCGACGAGGATAAGCTGAACATACTGATCGCCAGAGGTCGGCCCACCTCACTTACAGACTCAGTTCCAAAGTGGATCAACCAAGCAGCAGATATGGAAAAAAACATCTAATGTAACTATTAAAAACTGTTTCGGCAATCTCGCGGACTGTCGTTTAAATACACCAAACAACAAAGCTGTATGTACCAACAATAACAAATTGCAGTCAGACGAAACCACCATTAATGCATAAAGAAATATCGAACCGCTGCCGATTTGCATGGGAATATTAACTTTGTAAAACTCCTTGAAATCCTTAAGGAAAAATATGGGAACAAATTCCACGCCAAATTCATGTCGAATAAACTCCAGTTAATATTTCAAGGAATTTAAAGTAATATATAAACAAGACGAGATAGACTTTCACACGTACATAATCAGAACGGAAAAAATACTAACAGTCATCCTTGAGGGCCTATTTAATAAAATACCGGAAACAAAAATTCTAAATAGTTTAAAAAGTCAAGGCTTAAACCTACTGTACCGAACTATTCACGCGTACAAAATACTCAATATACGAAATAACCTTCGCACTCAGAACTACAATGGTCAAGGTAAACCAAATATGGTTCACGGAAAATCTAAAAACATTTTACGAAGCTTACAATAAAAGAAAACTACTGATGTTCCACCGATCTGCACAAGAAAAATCATTTAGCAAATTATTCCAAGTGTTCGACAAGCAATTCTCCACGCCCATTTAGCAAAGAAGAACATACGTAAAAACAAAACAATGCCTGTGTCAATCAAATACTCCTCTCTCACCGCAGAAGCCTTTCTTGTCCTGAGATAAAAAGAAACACTCCAGCAAAACGTTTTCCATCATAGCAATCTCAGATCGAATCCATTGTATGCGAATGTCAACAGGGAACAAAATTCATCAAGAGTCCAGCACTTCAAGAAAATATGGGTAACATAATAGAAGATCTAAGGTCAACTGACCTTAACATCCTGCTTAAAACCACGACTCTGATAAAAGAACATTAAAAAATCTCACAAAGACAATAGTGCAAATTTATTATATTTTCAAAATATGCATCCGGACATCATATTTCCCCACAATATGGAAAGCAGCAAAAATCCATCCTATCCCAAAGCCTGGAAAAACTACAGAGGAGATTCATAACTACAGACCTACCAGTCTACTTAGCATACTCAGCAAAGTCCAAGAAAAAATATTCATATCCATCTCTTCAGACATCTAAACGAGAATAACATAATCATTCCACACCAATACGGCTTCAGGGAAAACCACTCATGTACATCTCATTCAATTCAGAGTTACGGAACATGCGATTATTGAATATAATAAAAATAGAATCACACAATTAACAATGTTTGATATAGAGAAAGCCTTTGACTCGGTGTGGCATGATGCCTTGGTATTTAAACTAGCCAATACTGGAATCCCGATAACAATTATTAAATTAATAAAAAATTACCTCACGGATAGAAAGACGTATGTTACAATAAACGGCTCTGACTCAGTTACAAAAGTGATAAAAGTCGGAGTCACAGGGCTCGATACTTGAATCCGTACTTTATAACACATACAGCAATGACATATTCAGAACAGACAAGATACACCTGGCAATATTTGCAGACGATATGGCCATTTACTTCCTGCAATGGCAAGCAACCAAATACTTACAGGAACACACGGATTTAATACAAGAATACACGCACAAGTGGAAGCTGCAGGATAAACCTGCAGAAAACACAAGCCTTCACGCGAAAAAGGGCACAATTTTCAGATCATAGCCAACGGACAGTACCGTGGACGAACACGGTCAAGTACCTTGGAGTCAGACTCGGCAATAAAATGATGGGCGATATGGAAAAAGGGCAAACCTGGCTTACCCCGCCCTTAAAAAAATATATTCACTAATAGTCAAAAATGTAGGAACTAGTAATACCAATGAACAAGATAAGTAATTTCATAGAAATAATGTCTCAGATATTGTATTAACTGTTATTATTATTCGACTAAATACGTAACATTATGAATGTCTTGGATAATGTACGAACTAGCAATAAAATTGAAACTATGCATGTACTTTCGTAGAGATAATGTCTCAGATATTGTATTAAATATTATTATTCGACTACGTGTGCAGTCTTGTAGGGAGAATCTGTTAAACAATGCGTGAAACTATATTATAAACTGTAATATTATCAAAGTAATTATTAAACTGGATATGCAGTCTTATACATATAACATCTTGGATTAACGTCAATAAACTACATAGGTAGTCTGGTAGAAATAATAAGTAAGACAACGTATATGAAGTAGAAATACGATCGAAGCACATATGTAAAATCGTAAGAATAATTTCTCAAACAGTATTCTTCAAATGTATACGTAGTCTTGGAGAAATAAAGCGTTGTAGAACGTAGTATTATTCCACCGTATATGTAATCTTGCATAAATAATATGTCGAACCATATACGAAAAACCATTAATCTGCACAGATTGTCTCGTGGAAAAAATATCTCAAGATAATATCTCAACTACTGTCATTAACAAGCTGTATACGTTCGAAATAAAGATGTTCGAGAAATTCAAAGTTCAATAAAAAGATATTCGATAGAAAGAAGTTAAAAGAAAGAAGTTCGAAAATTTCAGGTTCGGGATATCGAAGTTCGAGAAGAAAACGAAGGACTTCAAGGAACGTTGAAAGAGTAAATTAAAGAAAAATTGCAAGTAACTATGAAAAGTTAAATCGAGGTGTAGCTGTAGGATGGACGGCTTCGCCGACCGTCCTACGGCTACATCTCGACGTACGAGTTTCGTAAAAAAAAAAAAAAAACAGAAAATATTACCGTGTTACAGATGAATCGAAACGTACTCGTAGAACGGCCGCTCTACGACTTCAATTAACTTCCAAGTTACGGATGGAAAAAAAAAAAGCCCTTGCACCCGTACTTTCCGTCATTGGCGTACATAGTCGAATTTTCGTCGGTCGAGTAAAATGTGCGATTCAAGTCGCGAAAAAGAACAATTTCACAATGAAATAAACGCAGTCGTCAATGTACGATCAATCGCATCGACAATAGCCGTACGACGATAAGAAAAAAAAAAAAATAGTTCGAGAAATTCAAGGTTCGAAAAATTAAAATTCAGGAAAAAAATGTTCGAAAAATACAGGTTCGAGAAATTAAAGTTCAAGAAAAAAAGAAGAGGTTCGATAAAAAGAAGTTCGAGAAAATAAAGTTCGAGGCGAGGTAGCTTCAGAAGACGAAAGAAAATTGCAAGTAACTTTGAAAAGTTACATGGAAGTGTAGTCTTAGAACGGCCGGCTTCACAATTCACTGACAAGTTTCGCAAGGACAAATAAATAGAAAATTTAAAGAAGTAAAAGACAAATTGTGGTGAAGTCGTAGAACGGCCGGCTTTGCCGGCCGCCCTACGATTTCAATAGATTTAGTTGTTTCACAAGAAAGAAAGAAGACTGGAATGATTGAAATAGTAATAAGCAAATTGTTGTGTAGTTGTAGAAAAACAATTGCGGCGACTGCTGGGAACTTAAAAGAAACATATCAACGTTACCTAAGGGAAGCGGCGGGGGAAACCCGAGCCAGCGCCACGGAGTGGGCCAAGAGAAGCACCTCCACGGCCAACGAAACGGCCCTGGAGGCGAACTGGCCAACGCGCTGGCCGAGAATCATCTTTTGAAAGAGAGACTCGCTCAATATGTGAGCGCCGCCGAGAAGCAACCAAGCGGGAACTCAAGCAGGGCGACGAGAATGCTCGCCCGCGCCGACAACGAGGAAAGGATACGGCCGGTGTGCCCAGCCCCAGCGGGAACCCTGTGCGAGAACAAGGAGCACCAGAGGCACGCAGAGGGAGACCACACCACCGAGAAGCGAGATTACGGAGCTAAAGGAAATGATAAGTACTTTAGCGAAAGATCTTGCCGTCCTGCGCGAACAAACGCGGAAGGAGAAGTCCGCCGGGGCATCTGACCGCATCGAACGTTTCCGAGCAGAGACAAGAGCCGCGGCTATCGGGCAGACGCTCGAAGAAGAGGCCCCCGTGGCTGGCTATAATCCCGAAGCCGACACGTGGACTACGGTCGTGAGCCGTAAGAAAGAGCGACTCGACCGGAAGAAGTCGAGCTGAAGCAAAAGCAACAGCAGCGACAACAACAACAGCAACAACAGCGCCAGCAGCAGCAGCGGAAGCAGAGACAACCGCAGCAGCCGGAGAGAAGGCAGCGGCAACCGAGAGCCCCGAGAAGAGCGGCGGTCACAATAACCGCAGCTCCAGGGAGCGGCAGGACATACGCTGAAATAATGGGCACGGCGAGGAAGCAAA
Organism: Tetragonula carbonaria; assembly: GCA_032399595.1. Classification (NCBI taxonomy): domain Eukaryota; kingdom Metazoa; phylum Arthropoda; class Insecta; order Hymenoptera; family Apidae; genus Tetragonula; species Tetragonula carbonaria. Next base: position 457,038 of record JAUCRC010000019.1, on the reverse strand, counting down.
TCCAGCTTGAAAGCACTGGAATTAAAGAGATCCGAATGCAAAGGGCCATCACCGGGGGTATGATATTGGAGATCCCCGGTGAAAACAGTACCGAGAAGGTCGACAAACTGGCCGGGCGACGTAAGGAAATATTTCCGGAAGGGGGGGAAGTGAAAGTCGCCCGCCTGACAAAAGCGGTCGCTTCGGCGGGCGAGTGTGCGGTCTCGCAAGTAAAAACGGGTGAAATCAGGCGCCGCACACTGATGAGCCTAGGCACGGTGTGGATAAGGTGGCCAGACGCGGTTGCGAAGAAAATCACCGCGGCGGGAAGGTTACTAGTGGGATGGTCATCGGCGCGCGTGGAGGCGCTGAGCGGCCCCTCCAGTGCTTCAGATGCCTCGAGGAAGGACATACAGCGACGCGATGTACGGCAGACACGGATCGTAGCGGGAAATGCTACAGATGCGGCGTTACGGGACACTGGGCGAGAAACTATACCACCCCGGTCAAGTGCCCGGTGTGCGTCGACCTGGGCAGGCAGGCCGATCACAGGATCGGTAGCAAGGTCTGCAATCCGCCCAGGACGAAAAGAAGAAACGAGCCTGGCAGCAGCGGCAAAGGACCGGAAACGTCACAAGCGACGCCGGCGCAGAATAAGCGAAAGGAGGACGAAGGAGCCAGCGCGGAGAGGAGAAGAAGCGACGGGTGATCAAGCGTCAACGAGGAGGAAGCCGGCCTCGGAGAGGCCATGGAGGCAAACGAATAATGGCCGACGCGACCAGAACTATCATCCAGGCCAATGCAAATCACTCGGCCGGTGCGCAGAACCTGCTTCTGCGAACCATGGCCGAGCGAGGAATGGGACTGGCAGTGATCGCGGAGCCGCATAAAATCCCCGACGACCCAGGATGGATCGGAGATGTGCTGAAATCAGTCACGCTCTTCAGGACAGGAGCCAACGCCGCCACCCAGTTTCGGAGGATCGACCGAGAGCGAGGATACGTGGTGGCAGAGTGGAACGGTACGACCATCGTCGGGGTCTACGCTCCACCGAATGAGCCACTATCCTCGTTCCAGAAAAGGCTGGACGAATTGCGCGACTGCGTCGCGAGGAGATCGACGCGAGAGGTGTTGGTCCTGGGGGACTTTAACGCCAAGTACACGCTATGGGGCTGCCCCCGGACCGACACGAGAGGAGATGCGGTTACGGAATGGGTGGCCGGCTTAGACCTTCGCCTGCTCAACACTGGGGCGACGAGCACCTGCGTTCGCTGGCAGGGAGAGTCCTATCGTGGGCCTCTCCCGCAGCAGCGCGGAAAACAACGGAGTGGAAAGTGGAAACGCTGAGCGACCATCTCTACATAGTGATGTCACTCCAACCAGCCCGAGGAAGACCGAGAAGAAATCATCGCCCGGAAGACACACTGCCGGGAAGATGGGCGCTGAGGAGAATCGATGAAGATATGCTGCTGGCAGCGGCACACGCAGCAGCGTGGGAAGAGCCGCGCCTCAGCACTGAACTTGGAGTCGACGGCGAGGCCGAATGGCTACAAAGAAAAATGGCGGAAATTTGCGACGTAGCGATGCCGCGAGTCGGGAGAGTGCGTCGAGACGCCGTCTATTGGTGGACTCCCGAAATCGAACGAGAGAGAAACCGCACCGCGATGGCTCGTCGCCAATTTCAAAGAGCGCGCCGAAGGAAACACAGAGACAAGATGGCGGAAGAGGCGCTATACACAAGATACAGGGTGAGGGTAAGGCGCCTCCGGTGGATGATCCGGACGGCAAAAGCGAGAGCATGGGATGAACTCATCGACACGATCGACCGGGATCCCTGGGGTCGGTGCTTACCGAATGGTGCTCGGGAAGTTAAGGCCAAGAGCGTCCCCTACGACAGAAGCCCTGGGCCAGGAGACGCTCCGCAGAGCTTTAGACGAGCTCTTCTCGAGAGACACGGACGAGACGCGTGGGGCCCCCACACAGGACGAAGAAAGACCGCGAAGACAAAGACCACCGTCGCCGCCGGTCACGGAGGAGGAGTTTGCCGCAGCGACCCGCAAGATTGCGGCGAAAAAAACCGCCCCCGGGCCAGACGGCATTTCCGGCCGCGCACTTGCAATGGCGCTGCGTGTGCTGGGCGATAAAATGAATCATCAACGGATGCCTCGCCGCTGGTAAGGTTCCCGGATGTTGGAAAACGGCGAAGTTAGTGCTCCTGCAGAAACCGGGAAGGAAGCCGGGCACGCCGTGGGCGTACAGACCGATTTGCCTCCTCAATGAAGGTAAGCTATTTGAGCGAATTGTGTTAAACCGCCTTACAGACCATATGACGGGCGCTGGACCGAACCTGGAGGATAGCCAGTACGGCTTCCGAAGGGGGAGGTCCACCGTCGACGCGATCGAGCGCGTAATCGGGCAAGCGATGTCCGTGGTAAGCCAGGGCGGAGTGGCATTGGCCGTCTTTAGACATTGTCAACGCGTTCAACTCCCTGCCCTGGTCGAGGATCCAAGAGGACCACCGCGTTCCCTCCTATCTACCGGAGGTCATAGGAGACTACCTCAGAACAGCCGAAGAGCCGTGGAATTCACCACCGGTAGTGGCACGGTCGCGCGACGGACGATTGATCGCGGGGTTCCCCAGGGGTCGCGCCTTCACGGCAAGCATCGGTGACGACTTGTCGCCGGCTGCAGTCATTAAGGCGCTGCTGGCCGACGACAGCAAACGCGCGGCGGTTCACAGTTACTGTGAGGAAGTAATGGCCGCCAAGGAGAACGCGGAGCGGGCGCGGGAAATACGAATTCCGGCGCAACAGGGAAGACGGCAAGCGAGAATCGCTCTCGGTCGCCGCGCAACAGGTGTTCCCCACCCGAGATGAGAACGCTGCGATGGCATCTCTGCAACAACGAAGAGGGGCAATTCCACCCATCGAGATGCCATCGCCACCAACAGTGGACGAGAGGTAAGAGGTGAGAGAGGAACCGTCCATCACCAACAACAACGAGGCAGGTAAAGTAATTTGGTGTCGACGGAAGGACAGGTAAGGGCCTGTCTATTCCATCGAAGTCGCACCTCCCTCCACCGAGCAAGAGAGGCGCCAGGAATGACCCCTGGCGACGCAACCACGTAGTACGAAGGCAGATCAAAGAGAGGGGGTATTATCCCTCGAGCCGTGAAGAAACCTGTCAAAGGCGAAATGCCTGGGAAGCACCGCTGTGTATAATAATTAGTCCCGGAGCTTCCCAGAAGGCAGGTGGATAGTCATCGTGGAGCTTTTAATCGGTGAAAATCCGACACTACACGACTTCCCTCCCTCTGGGAAGCCGGGTGTCTTTTGAAGATTTCCTCCACGTAAAAAAAAAAAAAAAAAAAATAAATTAGCTAAGCTCCGGGATCTTTTTATACACACTTTTTATACACTCTCCCGTGCTGTTGTCCTAAAGGACAATGTCTTTTTTTCGCCCAAACAGGGGCTCGAACCCTGAACTCTCCGATTAAGAGTCTGATGCTTTACCGACTGAGCTATCCCCACCTCCCAGGGCTCTATCCTGGCCTTACAATCGGAAGCCCTGGGTGAATAATGTTGACGCGTGTATTTGTTTCTTAACTGGCAATGGAGTGACTACATTGCAATTTCTGTCTCTTCTCATTTCTTTCCTCTCTCTTACTGTAATAGTTATTTGGCGTATTTCTTCTCATGACAGCTGCACTTTCTCTTTTTGTAGTTACGCATCTTCTCTGGCCAGTTTTCGCGCAATATTACTCCTCTACACTTCATTAACGACCCAGAAATAACGATCAAGCTAAAATTATTAACTCATTATATGTTTTATCTACCATTATATTAATTTAATATTAATTTAAATTTAATACTAATTTTAATTATACAATTTGTTATTTCTTAAGCTTTTATGTACTATATTGTGATATGAAAGCGACAGTTTAACCAATGAAAAATGGAGATCCGGAACCGCTCTATTTTATATGTTTTTTCTTTCTTTCTTTTCCTTATGTATAATTCATATAGTTGGGATGCGCTCCAGTACGTTCTTGTACATTATATTAAAACTAAATAAGGCTAAAATGCCTATAATGTATTTAGAATGTATCATTTCCTCGAAGTATTGTCCCCAAAGGAAATATCGTTTGTTGAAAATAAAGGCACAGTATGTATGTATGACAATTTGTCGTAATCAATAAATTTATTATCGAATTGGTTTCTTTATTGCTTCGGTTACATCACTGAACAATTCATGCTTCCCGCACTGTAAATGTCATTCCTAAAATTAGGGCTATGAAGAGTCATTTAAAATTTCAAGTACGCAGCATTTTTAAACATTGTCTGTCATCTCTGTGTGGAAAAGTGACTGACTTCTTTTTATATATTTTTCGATGAATCTATTGTTTTATTACAGATACGGTAATTCTGTCCGTAATTTCGGTCCGTAGTTCCGTAATTCGTTGGTATCTAAAATTAATTTTCGGAGTTTACAGTTTACATATAGCGTAAGTTCTTGCTATATAATCCAGTTTCCTTAATAAATATCAATTTTAATAAGGAATTCAAGAATTTTTAAATTATTTCTCTCATAAACCTTCTAAATGTACACGTGGGATAATTTTTTTTACGTAAAACAAAAAAATCATTTAGAAAGAGACTGGTGAAAAGTATTATTACAACGTTTACAGAAATATTTCATAATTGCTCTATAATTTATTTTAAAATTGACGATATTCATTTGTCTGTGATAATTCCTGCTTTATATTGTACGTGGAAATGGAAAAAACGATTCAAAATTTAGTGTAAAATCACTTTTTCTATCTCGTTTTTCCGTACAATCATTATTAATCGATGAGGGTACTACAGTGTAATTTAATATTCTTAATTGCCAATATTTGCAGTAGTAGACAATACTAGCCGCTAACACCTTACCGATGAAAATTTTGCACTGATTTTAAATTAAAAAATTTTTGATTTTCTATACGAGTAATGTTAGACAACAAGATTAACACTTAAAATTGTTACTTTAAATATATGGCACATTAATTTTTCTCTATTTTAATTTTCTTTTTCATGAACCTGGACTATAGGAGAAATAAAAAATTATTTTTATAAATAATTTGCAGCTGAGTAATTTCTTCTTGAAAAATTTGGTACTTGGTATTTATGCACATTGTTTAACTTTATCAATAATATATTCTTCTGCATTTTTTTCAAATTCTTTTTGCTAGGAACTTTGCACTCTAAGCACTCTTTGAAAATTAGTCAGAATAATTGAGACCCATAAATATGTATATTATTATTTTAATTCATTACGAATCGAGTAATAATTATAAACTTCAATTTGTTTAAGTTTATAGAATTTAGACGGAATAGTCGTAAAAATATATTAAACGAATGAAATTTTCTTTCGCAGTTCCAGTATTAAAAATTTTATAATTAACAAACTATAACAAACTCAATTGATGCACATGTTTAATATATTTCGCGTTATAATTGCGTGTAATTATTCCTAAGTGTAAAAGTATAAAAGCCATAATTTGTCAATAATCTTCAAGACGATGAACAATCGATTTCTTCGACTCATACCATTAGAGATTGAAGTTGAATCATTTTAAGGCACTAGCATTTGCAAGAAAGAATAATGTCTAGCCGAAAATGAATCAGATTTCCTGACGTTGTGTGGATTTAAGATCAATGCAAATCTTTTGCTATATTTCATTCTTATTTACACACTGTTTGTAAGAAAGTTGGTAGTGGATAACAGAATAACACAGTTTATCTACACAGATCAAGAACTTCTTGCATGGAACTTCTAAAATGGAACGATGAGCAGAAATACGTGGGGACTCCATTTTCTCCAGAAGGATGAATAACCAGAAATCCAACTGAGCGACATATTGGAAAAAATGATGACAGCGTCGATTATTTAATTCAACAACGAAGACGATTTCTGAAATGGAGGCGATTAGCTGTTTTTGAGAATTTACAAAACTTTTAGATTCTTTAATATTTTGGAGTTGCACTTTCGACAATGAATAATTTTCGAAATTTCCTCTCAGTCTTTAACAATATTTGCTGCGTTGAAATCTAGACGACACAAGGAAATCACGGAGAAATTTTTCAGCGTCTCTTCCTAGGAAAAGTTCCTGTAAGAGGAGGAAGTTCAAAACTCCTTGAATCAAATCACCAAAATACTTTAGAGAAAAATAATTCAGAACTTGTTGGCAGGAATTCATTATTCATCGGTAGCATTCATCGATAATTTCTTAGGCAACCATCGGGATGCATTTCTTTCTTTCAAACAGTTTTTTTTCAAACAATAGCAACCCTCTCCACACATACCATATTGCAAATACAAATTGCAAAATAGACTTAACATCGCTCAAGCTGTAACACTATTTGCTCTGTCTCATCTGTTTATTCTTAACTGATAACACTTAGCAGACTTAAGAAAATGACACGATGGCACATACTGGCGGTGAGAAAGTAATTTTGCATTTCGCATCACACGGTTAATGCCTACTTTTTATGCCAATGATAAAGACTGGGAACTGTCAATCCTATTTATGATATATCTTATATCTATAAAGAGAAGAGAAAAGCTTCTTTTTTTCAAAAAATAAGCAAAACCAAAAAGAAAGAGATTGACAGAAAACTGCCAAGATTTTGACTCAGCAGAAAAATCGATGGAAGCGATGGATGAAGTTATTCTACAAAAGTGCACATGAACATCAGACATTATAAACCATAATCTCTATTAATATATAGTTATAGATAGAAAGTTGCATTAGAACGAGTTAAAAGATGTTTCAATCATAAATGAAAGGAAAATGAACGCATAATCATAAGAGTATTGTTTTATGTCTTTTCTTCTAGATATCCCACGAGAGTTGATGAGAGACTATTTATTTTCTCTTTGCTATTACCTTCGACCTGTATAACGTCTTTGGACTCTGACGCGACTATTCTGCTTTTTTTGATTTGCGTGATTAATCGCGCTACGAAGATGCTGAGTGATTTCATGAATATATTATTTTTCTTGATAGAGATTTCTAAGTTGCTTTGGAAGAGTTTATTGATATTTTTGACGTCGATTCAGATATTGAAACTGATCCGTTGATGACAGCTAGAATAAAGTAGAATGAAAGAGAGAATCTCTGTGATACCACTATGGATGTAGACGAATTAAAGTGGCACATCGCGCGCATAATCGTTATAGTAAACAAATTTTAATATGTGACGGTGAAAAAGATTTCAAATACTAGTTTTGAAATACTACTAGGCGAACATCATGAATCATCACAAGCGGGTTTACTTCATCTGATTCTGAAACAGTGAATGTATCTGAATCTGGCTATCCTCCAGATAGTAATCATACGAATACATCTGCGACATCTTATTGATAACACCGATAATTTCGATCGATAGACGCAATGGAACGTGAGCGACTAAAAGTCATAGGTAGGCATCTAATGACATCGAACTTGAAAGCTCTGGGCGAGATCTGCCTCCACCTGCGTCGTCCTTCAAAAAAGAAAAAAGAGAAGTCGAAGGCCAATATGTTGACGCCGTGTATACGATTTATGCTGAGTATATTCAGTTGAAGGAATATGGATGGAGATCATTGGATACCATTGTAACTGCAAGAAGATTAACAAACATCACGCGACAAGTTGAATACATTTTCTTCTGACATTTAAAGCTTCTTCAAGAAATGAACGGAAATGACTTCTAATTCTACATAGATTTCTCAACCGTATAATTTTTGATGAATTAATTTTCACAAAATTAAAATTACAATCTTTGAAATTAAACATTTCTAGACACAAAAGTCTGAATATTTTTCTCCGTGGAATGAAAAAAAAATTGATGGAAATAGATAAAAATGTGATATTAAAACATAATATTATATTACAGTGACTGCTGCAATCTATTCCTAGCGCAGTTATATCGATTGTGATATTTTCAATCGCGGATATGCAGTCGTGATAATCGATAAGTTACAGAATGTCATAGAAAAACTAAAAAAAAAAAGCTTAACGCAATTAGGAAAAAACATCAAGGAAACGATTGACAATTTTTAGAAGAGCGTAAAACGCTTGAAAAATGTCTTAGTTTCGTCAGATGCTAGGAATTGATGCTGCTAATGCACAAACAATTTGCAATTACTTAATTTGGTTCTAGCGTTTACTGTTCCGAACAGCTCGATAGTATATACTATTAGAAATAAAGACGCTGGCAAAATAGTTGGAATTCCGTTCGAAAATATGTATCCAAACTTGTCGGAAAAACTGGTGATTAATAAAGGAAATCGTCTTTTTTCTGAATGAAACCAAAGCAATTTAATAATATAATAAGAATCGTTCATCGTTACGTAGCGCTCGTTAAGAAATGTATTTTTACAGATTTTTTTATTCATATTTTAATAAATTAAAACCGTAAGGGACACAATACAAACTATTGCAGGCTATTTCTTTTACGTTTAATAGTATTTTAACATTATTGTTATATTTCATTCTCTAATTTTTTGTCATTTGTATTTTTATTTAGGATAGTCTTCATTTACTTTATTCAGACTAATGCTATTCAATATCGAGTACTAAATATATGATTACTGTTTCTTGCTTCCTTGAAATTGCTTTCATTGTACAAGATGTTAATGAATTCATAAGATTTTTTGTGGAAGATAAATAATGAAATGCAACTAATGTGAAAAAATATCGGTTGAGACTTATTTTTCAATTTAAAAACAATCAAATTAAATTCAATATTGTATTATTTGCTCAGTAAGAGATTTATAAGTGCTATAAATGAATTGAGGATTTTTTGATTAATAACTGTCTGCTAAATTCAATGCTATACTGGGTAGCATAAAATTCTTAAAGATTCCTCTCTTACGTCTCGAACAATGAATCATAAAACATTAGATAGCTGTGCAACTTCGATTCGTCAGCCATCATGTGATGCTCATTTATTGAAGCACATGAAATCTTCATCGCCTTTGTTCTACTGTGTAAATTCTCAGAAATGAGAAAATCTCGAGTATTCTGTTTTTTTTCCTTTTTTTTTTTTTTTACGAAAAGATGACAACGCTAGCGTAACTTCTGGAATGATTTTTTTTAATTTTTCTTCAGCTTTTTTTCAGGCATTGAACCAGTTTCCTTATCACTGAAATAGGAAATATTTCAAATACAAAATCTATGATCAAGATAAATATTCTATCGCTCTATAAAATGATGATGACTTTTACTAATGAATTAAAGAGAATTTGATAATGGATTGTTATTTTGGCATAATTCATGTTATTGGATTTATTGTACAACAGTAAGAAACAAATATTAATATCAGGAAAAGATTTCAAATATAGTGGGAATAGTTACTAAATTGCCAGATATATTTTAATGAAAGAGTCAATGGAAATTTGAACTGAAGTCTTCAAATACAATCTGAAAATATTATATGTTTGATCAAAGTGAAATAACATGTATACCGAGGATAGAAATATAGATTTAAAATCTCAAGCACATTTAAATGACTTAAAATTAGTATAAGATTTAAATTTAACGGAAGACAGCAATCAAAGTTAGGCAATGTAAATAACGCCAAAATTTAAATAATGCAATTTATTGCACAATTTGTCCCAGAAACTAATATTATACATCTTTGGAAAAAGAATGAAGAATAAGAAACAGAAACAAATATTGCTAGGATGCAAGCATTCCAATGCTTCAATTCTCTTTGCTCATTGGTCAAAATTGAAGGAAATATATACTATTCTAAAATTGATTTTAGAAATAAGGTAAGAAGTATAATTGAAAAATACGTAGGGATTTAAAAAATAATAGCAGTTTTGGGTTATTTTTTTTTTAAATAATAGCAATCAATTGGTTTTCAAGGCAGGTATTACTGCTTTTTTTGTAAGTGGACATTATACTTGAATACTTGGATACTTGAATAAATTTCAGCCAGTTATTGATGCCGGCACTCAGCATGTAATAAAATAATTTCTTTATACATATTTTTCTTGTCATTATTGGCGTTTGTTGAGATATATGATTCCAGTGTAAAAGAATGATGGAATAATATATATATTTCACTTTTAATTTTTTTTACGGGTGACTATAAGTTGTAATAAGATTTATTATATATTCGTGTGAATTGTTAAAAAGAATTTAAGTTAATGTAGCATCATTGTTTGTCAGATAATTTGCATTTTGGTTTTTTTTCTCCTACAATGATATATAACATACAAATGATCCATTTATTACAAAGTTATATTTCAAGAAATCATTTCTTACAGCCTTAAAGAAATGTTGGATACCTAAAATAAAATAAATCTTCTGATTTATGATTATTTCTTAAAAAATGCAGTTTTCGAAGTTTGTCATGCACTACATTTACTACTATTTAAAATATTAATAAAAATATAAATTCAATTTATTCTTAATGTGCCAAATTTTGTTATAAAGAAAGCCAGTGATTGCTGCAATTCGAGAATAATTTGCGTAACATAAAAATTTAAGAATTTATTTACGTGTAATGATGTAAATATAATATTTGTGAGCTCCCGATTGTATTTCTACACAAAAATCCCGAATCTTCAATAATTTGGATGGAAATGATAGTATTTTTTAAAAATGCATTTCATTTTATATATTCTCATAAATATCCGACCACATGTTAATTTCATCGAATCAAAAAATAATTGATTTTGGATTAGATAAATGAAAACCGAAAATATTACGCATTTTAGTGTACAAAGCTAACGAAGTGTACTGTAATTCATTGTCCCACATTTATGCTGCTGTTTCTTGGAATTTTCATAAAGTTTTAAATAGCAACAGCATTACGAAAGAAAAAAAATAAAGTTAGATATTTTAATTGCAACAGGTAACTTCCTTCAAATTGAATTTTCACGTCATTGTTATTATTTTAATTTATTATCTCATCCTAATAAAATAATATTTTATAAAATTTTAGATAACAAATTTTCTGGAAAATGTAAGTTACATACATTGTACTTTTTAAAAATCTATATTTAATACTTTTGTCCAATGTTTTATTATGGCAAAGCCACGTTGAGCATCTCTTATTATCGTGAACGGAAAAGTTATAAAAGAAAATAGCTCTCCTAGCAATGTGGCATTTTTATAATGCCACTGTGGTTATTTTTCTTTTTTTTTTGTATGACTACGATGCGATTTTATATTATTTGTTAAGCTCGGTAGAACTCGGTAGAATGAGCAAGGAAAAGGAGTAGAACGCGTTATTGCCAAGACAATCGGAATTCAAGAAAATCTCCAAGAAGATTGTACAAAGATCTAAGACATCTTACAGAACATAGCGCACGCAAGAGACGAGAAGGCTATGTGCTATATGAGTTCAGCAGAAAGGCATAGAAACTAGCTGAAGAGTTGAAATCTATTTTAGAAGGATGTTTCCAAATTAAGGATTTGCGATTTCCTACAATTTTGAAGATTACTAATTTGTGAAGAGATTATTAGAAGCTTTGCAAAGTGCCTAAGCGAAGAGATCATTGGTGCTTGTAGTCGACAAGACTTCAGATAGATTAGATCATTTTGATTGAATATCAAAAAGATATCTCTTTGAGCATTTAGAGATTCTCAAACAGTTGGTTGCTTTCTTACCACGCAACATCGGACTTCGCTTTAGAACGGGATTAACTTACGTGACTTAAAGTTATAATGTTATAGATGTCGTAAGCACTTTGAGCACTCAAATAAAAATTGCAAGTCTAAACTACGAGCAAGAAAGCTAGAATTTTACATACAACAGTGTGACAAGCTGTTTCTTATGACGGGAAAATGGTAATTGTAAGAGCAGACACGTAGCATTTGTTGGTTTTCCTTGCTATAAACTACACTGCGGCAAAGAATTAAGCCGATTGTAATTAGTATTATAAGTTGACTTCGAAAGAACTAGGAATTTAAGTGTTGTTAGAGTATTCTCAGATATTCATTAATGATGTATGTAAGGACAATTGAACAACCTCTCCAAAGTAATGCCATTGCGGTCCCAGAGCGAAAGAGTATTCAACGTTAAAGAAGAAATTTTTAGTTTATACGTAAGCACTATTGCCGGATTAAGGTTGACAAATACATATGTGTTACAATACAGCATTTTTTCTTGCTCGAACTAAATGAAAAGAACAAAATGTTTTAATAATGATAGAAACTATTGAGTTTGAAGTGTATAAAATATTGTTGAGTGTCGCGGAGGTTCGCTTCGACATAGCCGGAAATCAACTACTCTTTTGTTTAAAACTTTATTTACATCTGGAATTCGAACGTCCGCATAGTTTGGTGGCCAAAGAGTAACTTTTTGTTTAAACATTGCCGGTCGCTAACGAAACGATCGGCCGATCGATATATCGACATTCGTATTCGAGGTAGCGTGTTCAGTCGATGTACCAACTTCATGTCGGCGTAACAATATATGTGAAAGTAAAATGTTTTAAAAATAAACTTCTCCCTTTTCTTGATAGTAAATCAAAATTTCATAGATTATAAGAAAAATGTACCATATAAATATTCACAATATTAGAGAGAACTATGATAATAACATAAATAATTGTTTGGTATACATATTGTTTCTGCCTTCTGAGCAAAAATTTTCTGATTTCGTGGTACTGTTTAATTATGATGTTGACCTACATCGTTAAATTACAGTACACTGTTACTGAAAACGTATTTTTATGGAATTTATGATATAAATATTATTACTGTTAAATAATATTTGTTACTAAATACTTTTATATACCCTAACAACATTAAATTGAACGATTTAACACATTCGAGATCGATGATGCACCAATTGCATCATTTAATGTCTTTAACGCGACATCTTCAATATTAATTGAAACCAATAAGTTAATTAATCTTGGTTCATGATGCAGATGTTGCGTTAGAACATCGTTCTTAAACTGTAATTGAAATAGTCATTCTATCAGTGAAAGTAACTTTACATACAGACACATCATAAACATGACCATTCTATGTGTTAATGACACATCATTAACATATAGAAATAACGATGCATAAAGTAATAGATGGAATACACTGTATTGTTGTTTAGAAAAAAAAGAGAAACACATAATATGCTAATAGAGTATGGTCCTCATGATTAAGCAAATATTTTAGAATATCGCAAAACTTTAAATTTCGTTTACATTTACGACTGTAAAGTTATAGTTGTCGTAATTTTACAATAAATATCATCATTCTTGTTGACGGTATTTATTTATTTATTTATTTTTTGTGAAATATTGAGAAAATATTGTTATTTTGCGTATATGACGTATACAGTGCGTCAATTGACTATGCGATAAAAAAATAATTTCCTTAGTTGACAAGACACACATATATATGTTATAATATTTTTTTTTTAAATCATATTATTTCAACAGGAGTATAAATGGTACTTGTTCGGGCCATTTTTAATTCTTTGCGAAGTAATCGCAATGTACTCAAACTATGCAGATACACGTAATTTTGTCTAGAACCTTCTAAATTAAGAACGATTTAGGTTTCTTATCAGTATGAAGAAATTTATTGTCTTATTTTAGATATGACTAAGGATAATAACTCATCTTCTTTTTTGTGCTGGTAAGAAGTTCCAATATTGTGTCGCGATCACTTGTTATTCCCGGCTACTAACTCACGGATTTATGTTACTGTTATGCTTAATATCCTCTAGAAAGTTAGCATCGTTTTAAATGAACGATGTTAGGGTAAACAATCAGTCCTTATTTTATAATAATTGGCTGGAACTCGTATAGGCAACTTGTATAAAACTTGTTCATCATTGCAGAGATTATTATTGCAGAGGATACAGTATTATTATTACATCGTTGAGACGTTACATTACGTTGCAAAATTACAGTGGAATATTATGGTAAACTATTATATTACCGTAATCATTAACGCGATCGCTATTCGGCTGAACATTAAGCGTCTCCATGATGTTTGATCCATCGAGCCACACTACTACCAATACTACTAGAAATAGTTTTTCCAAAATCTACCGATCTCAGATGCCTTAATTATACAGAGTAGTCCAATAAGCACTAGCATTATCTCTGTTGTTTTTGGAGATACAAAAAAATTTTATGAACAAAAATTGTTCAATGTCGAAAAGACTATAATGTAGTAGTAATAATTTTTTTTTGTAACTGGAGAAAAGTTGGGAGATTTCAAGATCACCTGTAATTTTTTAAATGAAATCATATTTTCTATGCATTAAGCAATAGTTTCTCTATCAGATGTGGTGTAGAAATGAATATATTGAAAAACTAAGTAAATTTGAAAATCTAGTAGACTTAACTTTTTTATATACAAGATTTCATATATTCATTTTGTTATTCCATATCCGACAATCATGTTATCATATGATGTGCGTATATTTTATTTCTATTAAACTTTCATATTTTCTTAAAGAGTTCCGTCATCATGAAGAATGATTCATGATATCCATATTACATGGGTATTAGATATGTATTAAACCTCCTAAATCTGTATTTGAATTACTTATTAATCTTCTACATTATCTTACCTACTTCATAAGAAAATAAAAGGATCTTTCCTATTAGAATTTCTATTAGAATTCATAATCTTAATTCTAGTAAAAATAAGTTATATTCAATAGTTTTCCTCTTTTTCTTCAATTTCATTTGATATGAAGTTCTTCGATTATCGAGAAATAAAATTAAACAATAAAAGCTTATATTTGTATTTAAAGAAAAGCATCATGCTGTTTCACAGTTTCAAGCAGTCAGTATTTGAATTAATGAGAAAATAAATTCTAATATTAAAAAAATTATTAATGTTTTTGTTTGTAACTTTTTTCCCAGTTTATAAGCAATTTATAAATCTTTCATCATATGATAGTTTTAATTAAACGAAGTAACTTTTTTTTCAAAACATTCTCTTCATCTTTTGCAGTCTGCGAATTATAATGTAACATCAGAAATAAAAATTAAATCCTTCAGTGGTTATTTTAGAATCACTTAAAATGAATTCTAACATCAAACAGAATTATAGTATAATATATAGTATCAAGAAAATAAATGGTTAAATTTTATCGTACTCTGCCATTTTGAAGAAAGAGAAAAATTTATATAAATATAATATATGTGGAGGATTCATTTTCCTACTCGAGCCTTCCGAAAGGATGCCTCGAACTTAAGGGATTCCAATGGTGCAATTAACAAAAAACAGTGTTTATAGGTTAGATATGTAATATATAGATAACATAAATTAGATATTAGTAATTCTAACATTTTTTTCTTTGGAAGTCGGACGCTTAATTTCTTCCTTCGTTCCGCTCCCTACCATACCGACTCGCATTGTCGCGCTCACTCATACCACCGTACGCACTCACACTACCGAACTCACTCATTTCGCTCTCCACACTCGGCCATACCAGCAATTTCGGTTGTAACTGACCTCTTCCCCTGTTTATGCTCCGCAGTAGAATGCACAGTATACAACTGATAACCTTTTCTGCCTTTTCATTTTGGTTTGGTATATAGAATTCCTCTTTTGCTCTTTCAGGTACTTTACGCACCGAAAAATGCTCATTCTCACGAATCCTCTTGATTATATTAGCAGGCCTATAGGTAAAACTATTACATTCTTATCATTTACTCTCTTCATTAAAATATTATTTTCTGAGATGATCGTCGTAGGGTTTTTTTTTTAGGGTTCGTAGGGCACCCGACGTATGACGCGCAGTCCTTCCTTCTCCTCCTGTTTTTTCCTAATAGTCTGTAACAACGTATCCTCGACGTACATAACAGGAAAGCTTTAACATTTCTCCCGCGCGGTGCTCGACTTCGTAATCAAACTCCTCTAAGGACAGTGCCCATCATGCCACCTTTGGTGATAAATCTTTCTTTTTAAGCGTCTTTTGAAATGCTTGACAGTCTGTAACTAATTTAAACTTAATATCTAGCAAATACTCTAAACTTTGGAATCGCTTTAATTATTTCTCTCTAACTCGTACGAATGATATTTTCACTCGGCTTTTGACGTTTTCCGACTCATGTAATACACTACACTGCGTGACAATTATCACGGCGTCTAATCCTTTTACACTTTACCAGTGTGCAATTAGTTCTTTAGATAAAAGATGTTTTAACTCTGAGAACGATCCTCTTTCGGCCGTAACAAAAACGAAAGCTTTATTCGATTTTTAGCATGTCTGATAAAAGTCTAGCTATCTTAGCGTATCTTTCGATGAACTTAATTAGGAAATACCCTCTCAGGCCAAAAAAACTCTGTACACGCTTTTTACTTCTTGGTTCCGAAAATCCCTGTACTGCTTGGTTGGCGATGAGTAAATATTCCCATTCTGTATCACGTGTCCTAAAAATTCAATACTTTCTTGGAGAAATCTACATTTCTTTCAATTAATAATTAATCCGTTTCGAGCTGCGATCTTCAAAGTTTCCCCTAATTTCCTACGTGCATCCTTATGCATAGTGAGTTAATTTTAAATTTTTGTTAATTCATCACAATTTGTTTAAGATATATAAATATTTTCTTATAAAAATATTTATTTCAAGGTATTTAATAAATTTAATTTTTATTAAGTTCAATTTTAAAGTTATTTTAGTCTTTTTAAAGAACTACATTGATATAATTAATATATTTAAATACATTAATATATATAATTATTTTAATCTGTTAAATGAATATGAAATTTTGTATGAAAAAATATTTAACGAAATTATATTTTCTAACTTAATATTATTACTGATAATAGTAAATAAAAAATTTATAATAATAATTAATATATCACTATATTCAATAATTAATGTATGTTGATATTAATGTATACATATTTAATATTAATTTTTTTTATATACTAAATACTTAAATAGCTTATATTAGAGCATAATATTGAAAATATTAATGAAATTGAAAATTTTTAAATATTAACTCTTTTTATAGCATCTAGATATAATATTTAAAATAATAAAGATATCGATACCTAGGACAATAAGGTCCACCCATGTAAGTTAACACTATCTTTCTCCTCACTAAATCGCCAAAGATCTCATCTATAAACAGTAGAAAACTGCACAATCCGAAAGATGTTTTAAGAAATTCAAATTGCCCGTCTGGAGTAACGACGTGAACTTCTGACTACCGTCTACCATTTTGACATGAGAGAATCCGTTTTCAAGATCAATTACCGAAAATACTTTTGCTCCTGTTAAGGCATCGATGCAATCCTCGATTATCGACATCCGAAATCGGTTTCTTATTATCTTAGCGTTTAATTTGCGGTAATCTATACAAGATACTTTCTTTGGTATGACTACTGGATTATTTTATACTCGCTGATGCTTGGTCGAATTATTCTTTCTTCCAGCGACTCATCTAGCTGCTGCGTTGTTGTGTTTTTCTCTTTTCGTCTTAGTTTGGAGCAAACCAGGATATCGTCCAACGTTATCCTAGTCTCTGTGCGTCTTAGCGTTGGGTTCGTAACCATGTGTTAATTTTTCCACACGCGTTTTGTACGGTTGCTTAAGTCGATTTGGTTCGTTTCTACACAGTCTATTTTCATCATTTGGCTAACATCGTGGAATTCCTTCTTCACGTTTTCGTCGCTTGTATTAATACGTCGCCTTTGCAGCGATCGCCGTCGCTGCTCGCCTTTGTCGACTCTTTCTCTGCCGCGTTACTCGATCCTTCCCCCGCTCGCTTTATCTCTTACCTTTCCACCATTGATCCGAGTGACATTACATATCATAATGACTAAACATTATAACAATTCCTTATGAGAACCCCGTCTCTCATATCCGAGCGATCTACTACAAACACATCCGTCCTGTACTCATCGCTTCCAATACCGATCTTCGCTAGAAATTTTCTTTCGACTTTGTTATCGCGTTGCCAAACCCTGTAAATCGTCGGGCGGTCTCGTACAATGCCAGTCTTCCTATCTGATCGTGCGCTTGTGTTCATTACGCTTACTTCATTACCCGCATCCAATAACGCATACGTCGATAAATCTCAAGCGTGACTTTATCGGTAGAAGTATGAATAGAATTGACATTCGATACCTTTACGTGACAGATTCGACTTATTACAATAAGGCGTTATATTCCCGAAACGATTGCATCTAAAACACTTTAAATCCTTGTCTTTATCTAAACACATTCGATCAATCGTGCTCGCTTGAACCACCCCCGTAGCTATGACTTTTTTTCACCGTTGGAGACGTAATGGTGACGATACTTTCCTCTGATCATCTCTTCTACTACGTAGGTACCTTCTTTTATTTTATCAAGTATTCTTTTTTAATTCTGAGAGCGTTCGTGAACCATACGATACTACTTTGTCGCGATGGTCGTCTTTTAAACCATTCGCTAAACAAGAGTTACTGAACAAGAGCCACTTCGTCGATATTACCTTGATTCGCAATTTCTTGCATACTATTTATTATACAAATATATTTATTATTACAAATATATTTACGGCTGCTTTCGTTCGTTGTTGCCTGTACTTAGATAACTGCGAGTGAATCGTCGCTGGATTTATCTCGTTTTGAATTCCTTAATTAACCTACGCTTCAGACTATCCCATGACTTAAGCTCTCGAAGGTAATAAATTCGTCTCGCAGGTCCCGTTAGCATACGTTTCTCATAGATAAACTTCTGCAACTTGTTCCACTCGAACGATGCATTGGTATCTTCAAAGTCGTGGATCCAACGATTTATTGGTAGTTTGTCGTCTCCGCTGAAATGGGCTAGGCTATCTTCGACATTTTTTTTAGAAAACGACGCAACTTATGCGATCGCATTGACTGTCCCTCTTCTACCGCTTTTTCGTCTGTAGTTCGTTAATCTCCTCCTGCTCAGATTCTTCTTCTTCTTCTTCTTCTTCTTCTTCTTCTTCTTCTTCTTCTTCTTCACTATATTCGTTTTCTTCATCTTCCTTTAAGCGATTTCGTAGTGTTTGCTTGTTACCTACGCTGGGTAACCTTAACTTCTTCGCCGGTTTCTTCAATTCTGTTAACTTCATGGCGTCAATCTGTTCATGTGTGTACCTTCAACTTCGACTTTTTCGACTGTCTTAGCTTTCCCTTTACCATCCTGTTCCGACCGTTGTCTTCCTTAAGACGTATTTTCGACGATCGTTTCGTTCAACTCCTCTCGTTCACTTCCTTGACTTTCTTGACTTGCTTCGCACGTCGTTTTGAACCATCGTCTCAGTTTTTTCAGTCACTCCCACTGTTTCACTACCTCTTCAAACCTTACTTTTAACCCCTTCCCTTACGATTTAATTTCCAACTGTGCGGCAACATAAACAGCTTGACTCGGCGTTCGAAATTGTACAAATCGCAAACTTCCTATGATTTGTATATACACGTGCGCGGTACAATTAACTTTGCAAGATGTTTGATAAATAATTACGGTTAGTTGATTATTAAGCAAAACGAAGATTTATTGTTGCAAATTCAATAATCCATTAATAATAACATTTTTATTTTAATACAAAAATTTAGTAATCTTTGATAGTATGATATTTCTCAAAACATGTTGGTACATGTAATGCAATTTTACACTTTTTGCATTCCCACGTTGTCTCACTGCGTTTTTGTATGCTTTGTGCAAACTACACATCTTCGTTTTGGGTGTTGGTTCGACGGCGTTGCATCTATATGTTTGGGAAAATGACTCCACCGTTGAGCCTGCAATCTTAGTGGTGAATTTCCATTTGACAACTGTCCTTTACGGTTGTAGTTCGGTATTGGTGTATTTTCCAATAATAATTCAGCTATTTTAACCTTATATTCTGCATATCCCTGTCTTTTTTCAATATTTATCTTGTTATGCAAAATGAAAGAGTTAAATATAGCCATGTCAAACAGGTAAAAGAAAATTTTGCGATACCCCTTCATACACTTTCTCATCAGAGGGAAGCACGCTAACATTTGATCTTGTCGATCAACTCCTATCATCCCTTTGTTGTATTCGACGATACACTTTGGTTTCCAAGTAGGATTGTGTTGCTTTTTGATTTGCTCAGTCATTGCTACTGTTGTATGTTTTGTAGATAGAATAAAAACGTCTCGTTTATCTTTCCATTTTATTGCCAGTAATCCATTGCAGCTTCTCATTTCATATTCCTCTTTTTTAAATTTTGTTTCCAAGAAATCTTTTGGCATATTTTTTCTGTTTGCGCGCACTGTTCCAATGACATTCGTTTTACTGTTGAGCAGAGTTATAAAAAGATTTGGTGAAGAATACATATTGTCCAAATATAATGTGTGTCCTTTGTGTAAAATTGGCTTTGATAGTTCTTTGACCACAGTTTCAGATGCATTTTCTGTAGTATGTATTTTGTCACGGCCAGTGTATATTTTGAAACTATAGCAGTAACCTGAACTGGACTCACATAATTTATAAACTTTTATACCAAATCTCGCTCTTTTTGACGGATTGTATTGTTTATAGGATAAGCGTCCTTTAAATTTTATTAATGATTCGTTAATTGCAATGTCCTCTTGCATAGTATATATTTCTTGGAATTGTTGGTTAAAATAATTTATTACGGGTTTTATTTTGCTTAATTTATCACTTCTACTGGCCACCTTATTATTTGCAAAATGCAAAAATCTACTTATTTGTAAAAATCTTTTGTACGGCATCGTTTCTCTAAATATTGGAGTTCCAATAACGGCCCTCTTAGACCAATACATTTGAATTGCAGGTTTCTTCACTTCAGCCGCAATCATACATAGGGCAATATATATTTTTAGTTCATCACAGTCAACAGGAAACCAAGCTTCATCAATTTTTCTTCTTTTATTTTCATTGTTTATTACTTGTTTCGCGTATAGATTTGTCTCCGTCAGAAGATTTTCTCAAAATATACTATTAAACATTATATTAAAAAGGCCCATTTCTTTTTTGCTTGTACTCAACTGATCTAATGTTGCCTCTTTTATTCCGGGAATTTCCATATATTGCCATATTTTTCGTTGGTTCTCGTTTTTTTTCCAGGCCCACAACTCAGGTGGTTGATAATAATCTTCATTATCGGATTCTTCGCTAATCACCAGTTGCTTAGTAGCTTTTCGTACGAAACGTACAATGTCACTACCACTGTCACTACTACTGGTAGCAATGTCATCACTGTTCTCAATTTTAATTTTTCTTTTTGAAGACATTACAATGGGTGATTTTATAATACTTCTTACATACGATGTAACGTTGAATGCGAATGAGAAGTAACTGAACGTCGCGCCTCTGGAATGTCTCTGTGACCTATTATATTCATATTTGGGACGGCCGCCCCACCAAGTTTCTTTTGTTTATGTTTTGCCCGATAGACTTACGACGACACTGAGGCGTTTTATTCGTGTTTTGCTCGATAGACTTACGACGACTCTGAGGCGTCATATTCGTGTTTGGTCCGATGACCTTGCGACGCCTCTGAGACGTCTTATTCATGTTTGGTCCTATAACTTTGCGACGCCTCTGAGGCGTCATTGTAAGCGAAGGGGTTAAATTAATCAAGTGTTCGCACGCGGTCAACTCTCCTCGCACAACACCGTTAGTCGACTTTATATTGCATCCGTTCGATTGTATCCCGGCTGAGCTCCCAATTGTGGGATTCCTTCTCCTACTCGAGCCTTCCGAAAGGATGCCTCGGTCTTAAGGAATTCCGATGGTGTAATTAATAAAAAACACAGTTAATAAAAAGCCTAGATAATATAGATTAAGAGGTGGGGTAGCTCAGTCGATAGAACATCAGACTCTTAATCTGAGGGTCCAGGGTTTCGAGCCCCTGTTCGGGCGAAAAAAAAAAAGATAAGAAAGTATAGAAAAGTGGAGGTTTTAGTCAGTAAAAATCCGACACTACCTAGGTCTTCCTTTAAAAGACTCAGGTGTCTTATGAAGATTTCCTCCACGTAAAAAAAAAAGATAATATAAATTAGATACATAATTCGAACAGTTCTTTTTTTGGAAGCCAAACACTGACTAACTTCTCCCTTCGTTCTGCTCCCAATCTATTCCAACTATCGACTCACCGCGCATTGTCGCGCTCACTCACTACTCACACTACCGACTCACTCATTTCCCCACACATATATAAATTCTTTCTTTTCAAGGCATCCCTTATACGATTTTTTATATTATCAGAAATAGTAAATTCTTTCCGATATATTTAATTTTTGTAAATAGTAAATTCTTTCCGATATATTTAATTTTTTTAGACAGTAATAGTAAATTCTTTCCGATATATTTAATTTTTTATGAAAAGATACTCGAAAGGAAAATTCTACAAGTATGAAATTCGAAACTTTGATGAGAAGATAACAAAGATAAGAGAAGATATTTAACGAGATATCATAAATTGAATTGATATCAAAGTAAAGAATGCGTTAATCACGACAATACTGAATATTTTATATATAATATTTTATATAAACACTGAAACTTAATATTTTATATAAACACATTTTTTCTAGTCGTAAAAAAAGACAAGAATATTTCACGTCATTAATATCACTTTGAGGCACATTTGGACAATGTTATGACAAGATACTTTACTAAGAACGAAATCGTGGAAACAAGGTTAAATTTTGAACGGCAGTAAATGATCTTTAAATATCATTTTAAGATCGATGAATTTATGAAACGGACTATTTTAATAAAAATATATAATTTCATTAAAAAAAAGATAATCTTGAAATCACAAAAGATATGTTCACCCTAAATATTTTTATTTTTATAGCTACATACACTTTTTGCAAGTCGGATAATTATTAGCAATTTCTTATCGCTTTTGATGCATGGCTTTGAAATATGTTCTCAAGCTCACTATTCTGTTTATACGTATCCATTTTAATAATATATAATATATAATATTTGTAATATATAATATTTATAATATACAATATATAATATTCATAAAAATATGGTTTTCGATTTTTAACGATCAAGCTTCATTGTTTTCAATGATTTTTAATCATATATTCGATAAGTAACATTTGAGTCTCATCAAAGATTTTTTAAATTGAGAATAGATGAATAAGCTAAATATATCCCCAACTGGCAATATCGTATTATTACAATATAAATGTAAATGTAAATGTAAATGTAAATGTAAATATAAATAAATATAAATATAAATATAAATAAATATATAGGTTTATAATTGTTGATTTTGCGTTACATAAATTTTTTTATAATTTTTCAGAAAAATATTCGGCCCACACAAGGTTGATATAATGGTAAACATTTTTTCGATTTCCATTAGTAATAATTCCAAATAGAGTTTAATATCATGTTTCTTTATATTAGATCTAATCCAATTTATATTAGATCTAACTTAACTCTAATTTAACAGAAAACTAACTCAAACATAAAATTAGTTTAAAAAATAGTCTGTACATAACTCGAAGACTAATCGCTACTATCAAAGTCGTTAAGGAATCGCTAATACAAATAATTACCAAATATATACATACTATATATTCTACGTATAAATCATTATAATTTAAATGGTAATAATTAAAGTAAACAGATTTACATAAACTATGGATTTTAATAAATTTTAATAAAAATATTCGTATCTTCTGAGCAATTGTAATATACTATTAAATATAATATACTATTTAATATACTATTTATGTGCCGTCGTATGCACATGAGAATGTGCTTCAAAATAATCCAATCTAAGGTCTTTTAATATGTCCACTGTTGCTAAAAGTATATCTCTGTAGTTTGTGTTGGAATTGCTTTTTCACCCTCTTTTTTTTAACATTTTACATATTGGCATTTCAGGTAATCGTTGATGTAATTTTATTATTGTTTTAACTAAAGTGCAGTAAATTATTTATTTTAGACAAGAATATAATATTTCCTATAGAAAGGAATCGCATTCATATAGGCATCTAAACTACTTACTAAAGATTTTTGTTTAATTATTTTTTTTTTGCAACTGGCAGATAATATAGAAGTGCATCATTTTGTTGGAACAATTATTTCTTCTTCCATAATGTCTAAAACGTCATTAAGGTCGCGATGCGTAATGATGGCATGTAAATTTGAAATTTAATAACTCAACAGTTTTACGAGAAATATATGTGTAGATAATGCTTTGAATATGTCTCAATATTAATTACAAGAATATGTAATAAAAA
Source organism: Tetragonula carbonaria (assembly GCA_032399595.1). Lineage (NCBI taxonomy): Eukaryota > Metazoa > Arthropoda > Insecta > Hymenoptera > Apidae > Tetragonula > Tetragonula carbonaria. Next base: position 432,871 of record JAUCRC010000019.1, on the reverse strand, counting down.
TATTCTTTATTTTATATAAAAAATAAGGAATTCAATTTGTGGGGATTCAAAAGGGATCAAAATGTGACGGTCACAGAATTTTTCAATGTTGTCGCAAGATTAAATATAGGATAGGTCAAACCATCAATATTTCATAATCTGAAACATTTTCTCGTATTCCTGATATATATAAAAACAATCACATACAGACATATTGTAAACACTTTTACAGACTGTTTGACTTTAAAAATTATTGAATTTATAATATTAATACTGTTTGACTAATATTAATACTGTTTGATTTGTAAAATTATTGATTATGAAAAGATAAAACCTGTTGTTGCCAGATAAACCTGTGTATCAATTAACCAAGCCAAAAAAAGATATTTATTTGAAATTTATTATCATTAAAAATATAATACATTTCATATTTAATAGAATTCAGAAATTAGATCAACTAAAAGATTTAAACATTAGAAATGAAATAAAAGTACAAAAAGTATAAAAAATGTTTTTTGTACTTCTTAAGCTCTTTCATAATAAATGATAGTTCAATACAATACGTTTTCAAAAATTATTGAAAATATTCAAAAATTTCTTGTTCTTTCAAATTGCTTTATATTTCGATTTTTGAGTATTACCAATCTAATGATATTATCATAAATAAAACTTTTAAGTATCCCAGAAATAAAAATTTGAAGGAGATATAAATGTGTACATCTCAGAAAAGTGAAACTTTCTCGGTCATCTTTTTCCTTGATATCCTGTACACTATCCGTATCTCTAAAATTTCATTATTTTTTGAATTTCCGATTTGGGAATCTTTCAAATATGGAAAAAGAAAGAACAAAAATCTCCTCTTTTGTATATTTACATACGTGTAATGAAATATCACGAAATATTAGATTATAAAAAATCATACAATTCTTCTGTCAAAATAAATTCAAATTAAATTTCTTGTGATATTTCGTGGAATAAGTATACAATCAATTCGTAAGTATACAATCAATTTAATATTGGAAGATTCTATTCATGTAATTATTCTATTTTCTATTTGTTTCGATATTTCACTAGATATCTACTTACAAAATTGTAAATACTGAACAAAAAATTCTAAATTCATTCTTTTATTCTTTCTGAATTTACACTTAAAATACAGTAAGATATATTCATGGAATCATTGATTCTGTGACAGTATATGTGAAAAAAATACCATAAATGAAAACATAATTTTCATTAAAAAATGACTCAAATAATTTAAGGAATGTAATAAATTTGTTATTCTTATTTAAGTTGTTAATAATACCAATCAATATATTATCTATCTTATTTTTCAGTTCCGTAAATACTATTTTTCTTTTATACTACTAATACTACTAATTGTTTGCACCATACAATTAAAGTTAAATGAAAATAATGAAAAAAATGACTTACCATAGCAGGGTAAGAAAAGTTTCATGAAGCCTTAACTGGTGTAAAAGTAAATTTACTTGAACAAATTTACATTACGAAAGCCATTTACCACAAATTCTTACCACAACTTCGATCTAGATCTTGAATAAGAATTTGCGACATTCTGAAAAAATTATGTTAAATTAAATATATTAAATAAAAATACCAAAAAAAAAAATAATTTTAGAAAGTAAAACAAGCAGAAGAATCAAACTGTATATTTACATACATATTATAAACTATAATTAAATTAAAATATTACAATATAATATATGGAATGTTGCATTTAGATGGTAACATTTAAATATTTTTGTTATTTACGATCTCACGAAAATTTTTAGGAAAAGTAAGAAATAAATTCAAATACAAAATAAACTTGATTGTATTATTTTGCTTTTACTTTTCTAAGTACAATTTTTCTTACTGCATGCTTACTATATCTAATTAAAAACTAATAGAAATAATGAAAATGGTCTTACCATAAAATATGTTTGAATTGCACGAAATATTTTTTGTTCCGAACAAATGGTTTCATCAAATCATGACGAATTTCACTTCTTTAGAAAATAAACGTGTACTCGATTACACGATACACTTATAAAGTAACGCGAGGATGGAAAGAAAACAAATAAATATATAAAGATTTAATTGACGAAACAAAACGGAAAGAAAGGAATAGCAGAAGGAAAGAAAAATGAAAAAACAAGTAAGAAGAAAAGAAAAGAGTTGAAAGAAATATTTGGACTTGAAAAATAAATTCTCGTAACGCGGAACTATTGCAACACGTGTTCACGAGCGAAAGTCACTGTTGGAACTGCCGAAGCAATAAGCGTGAGTCTTTTTATGTATTTGACCTAAGTGACTAACTGTACACAATTCCGTGAATTGATTCGTATATTTATCCTTTAGAATAATGCACTCGCCTGTTGTCAACAAAGCAAATCAGTATCTGTTTCGATTCTATTACACAAATGCTGAAATATCATAAATCTCAAATACTTTTAAATATCAAATTTCAATGAAGCCCGGCAAATAACTTGTTAGAGAATTAAACTAGTAATTGCGTGTTAGAGTAATACATTAAACATGAATTATTATTTGAAGTTACTTTATTTCATTTCATAATAAGTTATCTAAAGATTTTTTTAATTGATCTGAGTATTCCGATTTGAGCAAAAAAAACATGATTTAAAAAATTGAAATTTTATAATCAATACTTGACAAAAAATATATTTCTATGTTATTTTTATTTATTAATGAAATTAAAATTTTTATATTCAAAAATTCCTTACGTAAAAAATTTATCTATCAAAATACTTTAGACAAAATTATAGGACATAAGTTTTCATCATATTAAAGATATTGTTTCTGATAATCCAGTTATTTGTCATATTAAATATAATTTAATTATTAAATGCAATTTGTTAGATTAATTAATATTTATATTAAGTAGAATATTTTATGTTAACAATGGAAGATTTTATGTAAAATTATTACATTTTATGTAAGATAATTTTATGTAAGATTATTATATAAAATGGAAGATTATTTAAAAATCAATACGCGTTGCTATTCTTAATTCCAAGAATGTTGGAATAAGTGTAATAGAAAGTTGTAGAAAAATATAATAGAAAATTAAAGTTTTTTTAAATTTCTTTTTTATACATAATAATTTCGTAATAATATTGGAATTTTTATTATTTCTTACATTTTGTTCAATATCGAAAAATTTTTCATTTAATGTCAATGGAAATTTATTATCTATATTTTTATTATATATAGTAACTTAGTATGAGTTTTTCCTTCATTATAATATATTAAAGAGCCTTCTAAAATTTAAATTGACACCTTGCGTCCTGCATTGTTAAATTAATTTCTTTATTAAACAACTAATTTTTTTTCGTCGTTTAACAATAAATAGCAAATAATTAAAATTTAAATAATAAATAATCTATTTATTTCTTTAATAAAGAAATTAATTATATAAATGTTTTCAGTGCTGGAGAAAATTTGAATTAGTATGAAACAAAAAGTTGAAATACTTCCACAAGCAAATACTTTAAAATATTTTAAAATATTAAAATATTAAAAATATTAATTATTTCATTTAATACTTAAATCATGAGCAAATACTATTTATATTTGGATACAAATGTAAGAAAATAGGGGATCGAAAATAAGAGTTCCGAAATAAAACAGTCTTACAAATGTTATTCGATATTTTAACATCACGTTTGTGTATATACAAGTAAATATTTCTTGTAAGTTATATTTCCGAATAAAAGATTCTTTAAAAGATAATATGTGTGAAAAATGAGTCTTATTGGAAATAAGAATGTTTTTATGTTTTGATAAAACTCTGCTGCAATATAAAATTTCGGAACTATTTACCTGCAACGCTGTTGTTTGAAATATTATTCTTTGAAACAAAATTAATGGAAATATTGTTTGAAATATGATTATTTTTATTTCAATGAATTACTTATTGCACAATAGTATTTGTATGAGTTAGTATTAAAATATATATTTGAAATACTATTTCTTTATGTAAATACTATTCCAAAGAAATATATTATTTACTAAATTCTGTATCATTCGAGAAAATAAAAATATATATTTCTGTTTTTTACCTATTTTCAAAATCGATTTGTTCCCAACTTTGAATTCAAGATTCAAGAATAAATTTAACCGAAAATTATTTTTCATATATCGTTTGCGGTGAAAATCAAAAGAAAAAAATCCTACATAAATAGCTCTTAATTTAATTGAATTAGATTTTGATAATTTATGAGGATTTATGATTTTTCTTTATAGCTCTACTACATATTTATGAACAGAATATAAAATATTTCTGATGAAGAGAAATGTTTTTTTTTTTATATTAATATCATTCGATAATATTTCATACATATATTTGTTTATAAGTTTTCTAATATTTCTTATAGTACTATTATATTGTTGTTATTTATTGTTGTTATTATTATTATAACTTTCCTATATTATTATTATATTGTTGTAACTTTATTATATAATTTTCTTATATTATTATTATATTGTTACTTCTTATATTATTATTATATTGTTACTTCTTATATTATTATTATAATTTTCTTATATTATTATTATAAATTACTACTGTATATTACTTTTGTATATAATAAACTTAACATTTATGGAAACAGATTTTGTTAATGTATTATCTGTTTTTAATGATATTGCGAAACCTAAATATATCTATATTTTGTGGAAACATTCGTATCATTTGTTTTTACAAAGATATTGCAAAAAAACTAGATGTGCAAATATTTATTATTTCTTAATAAAATAGAAAATATTCAATAGGAAATTGTCAGAAGTTATTTATTTATTTATTTATTGGATAAGAATGCGCGATAACATTATGGATTGGAAATATACATAAGTGCGTTCTGAACGATGCCTCGAGATCAACTGCAGGCAAACTCGGAGTTCATTTGTTTAGTTGACGACAAAAAAAGATAATCACACACTCATACATCTCACAGCATTCATCGATATATTTCAACACTCCTCGATACATGCTTTCCGCGGTCTAATTCATTCTAAATTAAGCATACGTACGCAGTCTCTATGTTTAATTTTTGGCAGTGCTTTTGTTAATATATCTGCTATTATATGTTCTGTCCTTAGGTAATTCATTTTTATTTCACCCTTTTTCACTAATTCACGTGTATAGTGATAACTAATATCTATGTGTTTGTTACGCTAGCGGAAAACGGCATTTTTCGATACTCAATCGCGCATTACTGATTATTACTAATACACTGTTAGGAGATCCAACTTGTTTTTCAAATCAATCCGTATGAATCATCAATCTTTTAATATATATCTTTTAATCTCTCTTCACATCTCCAATAATGCTGCGTACTCCGCTTCTACCGGGAAACCGCTGCTTATTTCTTTGATTTCCAACTGATTAGGCCGCCCGTTAACATAATCAAATTGCCACTACAAGATTTTCGGTCATCGATGTCGCCTGCTTAATCCGAGTCTATATGCCACAAGTTTTTTGTTATTTATGGTGTAGGTGATTCCATAATTTGACGTCGCTTTTAAAGAACTTAGTACACGTTTAGCTAAATTCCATTGTACTATGCCTGGATTGGAATTGAATCTACTTAACATTCTAGCAGCATATGCAATATCTGGTCTTGTTGCATTAGATAAATATATCAACCCTCCAATTAGTTTTCTATATGGCTTTTCATTCATTTCTTTTCTTTCTTCATCATTCGGCGGTTGCCGAAATTTCTTTAGAAATTTTTGTGTTTGACTCGATAGGAGTCGATCGTTCCAATCGTTCTAAAAAAACCTACATATGGCTTTGATCTGACCATGCTTTTAAGAGTGCTATGTCATTCAGTGTTTTCGTTGGGCATTTATTTCTAATGTACGTTGCCATATTGAAAGCTTCTGTCCATAATGATTGAGGAAATCCTGCTTGAATCGTCAAATTTTTCTTGCTATCTCGACCAGAGTGCGATTTGCGGGTCCTGCAACTTCGTTCTGCTGTGGGGTACATACTCTATGCTCAGTTGACGTCTTATTCCTTCATTTTCTAAGAATTCCTTTTCGTTGTCGGTTCGTAGACACTTTATCACACAACCTGTTTTTTTTCAACGCGTCGTTTGTATTTTTTAAAGGCTTCAAAGACTTCAGATTTCTTTTACAACATTACAGTTTCCGTGTATTTAGTGTTACGTAACGAAATACCTCCTAATGATTCTATTCTCATTGGACCACAAATATCTGAATGTATCAAAGATAACTTTTCAGTTTTCTTTCTAGATACTTCTTTACTTGGTCGTTGACGATATTGCATAATTTTTGCTTTATTGCACATCTTACATTCTATGTTAGTTATATTCGAAAATTTTGAACGTGGCGGTACATTCTTTCACCATTGAAGAAATATAACGATTTAAAACAATGCTTGATGATAATTGAGATCATAAATTTACATTTATTTAAAATTTATTTATTTAAATTATATATCTATATATATTATTTATATTTATTAATTGAATATCTATATATATCGTATACACATATACGTGTACATACATATATTGTTTGCACTAAAAAGACACATTGTATACTGTAATTATTTTTTGCAAATCGTCCATTTCGAAATTTCGAATTAAAGTTTATTTTCTTAAATGACACAGTACATATATTTTCTTTTTTATAGTATGATGTTATTTATTAAGACGAATTTACTAAGTTGCATTTGGAACGACCGAAATCATTTATTGTTGTAAATATTTGATAAAAATGATACAAAATATAAAAGACTTAATGATACGTAATAACATGAATTCAAAACATTACTCATTTGTATTTTCTTTCAATTGTCTCATTTTCATTGCCGGTGAACTTGTAGATTAATCACTCATCGATTTCGATCTCTAAATATTATTTACATATCGACTTCCAACATATTCAAAAATCATCGAAATCGATGAAAGAGTATTCAGTTTACATAGTCACCCAATTGCCTTCGTTGACAAATGAAAAGCGAGTTAAAGAGACACAGGCAAGTTTCGGATTTTCTGACGAAAGTGTAGCTGCCAAAACTAGAAAATCTCACGTGGTTGCCACATTTCTGTTACTATTCTGTCCGTTGACTCGATGAAATTGTTAAACTAGTGAAATAGGCTAATTACAGGATTGCCGATATGTCTCCGAATCCTCCCGAGCGCAAACAAAATTATCCGATTCGACTACCCGCATTCGAATCACTCAAACAAATTTTTAGTTAAATAATGAATAGCAAACAATAATTAAAAGTATAATTTTTATTTAAATAAAAATCAATTAAATAATATCCAAAATTAATCTGTATTTTTGATTTTTAAAAAAATGCTTATTTCATATTTGAATTGGATAAAACAAAAATAATTTTCTATTTTCTCATATCTTATGTTGAATATGAAAAAACCAAATGAAAAAGTCACGCAAATAATATCGTCGCTTTTCATAAATATAATTTGTTAGATGTCAATTCTTTTTTCAACAAATCTTCATGACGGAAATATTGCATTTAGGAATAGTGACAAAGGTACGATAATAAATGTTAAAGCTTACGGTATACGCAGTGTTGATAACATGAACGTGCTTCAGAGTAAGCTCGTCAAATTAGAGATTTTTATACATCTTTCGCATCCTTCACATATATAGACAATTTCAAGATTTATTAATCAGATTCCCCATAAATCTCAATTTTGAATTGTTCTTTCCGCACAATAGCAGTTGCCATGTCGTTAATCAAATGCGTACCAGAACTATTATTCATCGTTTTTTCACACAAAATTACCAGAGGTGATAATGAAAAATTCTGAAAATCTTTCCCATGCATTCTGATATGTCTTGAAAATTGATTGCTCTACGACTCTTCAGAATCTTTTAGAGGAATAGACAAAATTACAATTATTATAACATTAGTTATAGATAAAAACAAAACACGACGATGAATTTGTAATTTTACAATGTATTAGTCCGTTATATTATTTTATTAATCACGACAATTCAATATTCTTCATAAAGAATGCACGTATTCCACATGAAGGAAATTTCCAAGGAGGAATCTCTTTCTCGTAGTTTGGAACACTGTCGCACTTTCATTGAGGGACAAATCCATTAAGAAAGCACGCTGATTGTAAAACGATGTCGTGCGAATTCGATCAACCGCGTTTATTTACGGACGGAATTCTTTGTGGAGACATTAGATTTCAGTTAGTCACTTTGGATGGAGTTTGTGCATTTCTTTGTGGATTTCGGAGATAAGTTTTTGTCATATAATAAAATATATAATAATTATAGATTTTCTAGGTTTGCCAATATATTTATATATATTACAATAAAGTGTCCTGATATTTATATAAATTATATTTATTTATATTTGTATGTTTTTATTTATATTTATAATTGTTTTTAATAGATTTTAAAAATTTTCAATGGAGTATAAATTGCACTGTAAGAAATGCGTCTGTCCATTTTGTGGATTAACAAACTGTAAAGTGACGGATAATAGCATTTCATTTTATAAATTTCCAGTTAATGATAGTGATCGTTGTACGTATGTTGTGGCTGATCAACTGTGGATTAGACGATTGGGTGGAATGGGGTCTAATAATTCATGAAAATTTTAATTTATCTATATTATATATTGCTAAAAAATAAATAAATGTACATGTCAAGAAACAAGGAGTGTTGTTTAAAATAATAATAAAAGTAATTAGTTACTAAAAATCCTGCTCCTAATTTTAAATTTAAAATATTATGTTTTTTTATATTTTCGCTTTCTGACAAATAGAACAGTACTAGACATGACAAAATCCTCTTAAAATACACTTTAGCAAATATATTTTGAATAAGAAATCTGAAACCTATTTCCCTTTAAATATTTTTTTGGAATTCGTCGCGCTATGAGTCTTAAAATTCGGTCAACGACTAAAATACAAATCAGAAAAAGATGTATAAACGCGACGAAAAAGGTCCACACATTTTTACATTAAGAAACTAGTGGAAAATCTTATCTTGCTTTAATAAAATTCTGTGAAACAGTAAAGTTTAAGTTATTAATTAATAAATATCCTTACAACATAACAACGTTTTCATTTGTCATTTTTCGTGGGGATTTCAATTTCAATGAACCGGATCTCAATCTATTATGTGTCATTCTATTACAAATATTGTAGCCGTCAGACTAACTCCATTCAGATTTAGATTTAGTAGACTAATTTATAACGTTACTTGTACACTCATATATATCGCAATTTCAGATATATTTCAACAAATGATATCATGCATGAGTCGTTCACTTCGTCTTAACAACTGCGACGAAAAAAAATATAAAATTCCATTTCATTTGAAATTTATTCCATCACGAAAATATAAAATACAATTTGCACCATATAATGTACTCCTTTGTACTAAATTTGTAAATATGTTTGTAAATATATTTTTTTAGTCGATTTTGCGAGATATATAAGGATATTTTGTATATATGTCTATATTTTTCATGAAATCTTCATGAAATATTAAAGATTTATGTTAAATGAATAACAAATAAATAATTAAATAAATAATTGCTATTATCGTAGTATTGTTAGGCAAAGTAGTTTATAGAAAAATTTCGAATAATATTTTCATTAATAAGCATAATTTTTAACTAATGAATTATAGAAATTATATTTTTTGTCATAATTAATGCACTGCATAATTATAAAATTGTTAAAAAGAAAATAACATAAATTTGATAATTTAAGATTAATAATAATTTAAATTAGTTGTAAATTTATTTAATAGTTAAAAATTTTTTTTAAGAATGTTTAACACAACATAAATCATTTATACAGTAAACCGTGTATTAATAGTTTTAAAATTCACTATATATTGAAAAAAGTTGTGATCCGTAAAAGATGGATTGAGTTACTAACTTCACATTTCGGTATTGAAAGTTGACAACACTGCAATAGGTATCGAAAATCATGTTGTTGGATCATTCACTACTTGACCAACCTCGATCGTTTTACTTGATGTAATTCCCCAATTTGCCGTTGTTTAAAAGTAGAGTACTAAAAAACCAGTCATTTTTTAATATATCGGTATTTCAGGTCACGGGCCACGAAACCCCGTAAGGTGCTTGGTTTATTCATATATCTCGTCGATGACTACGGCAAACTTTCATATCCGGGTAGTAAGGAAGAAGGCATCATTACCGACAATAAATCATCCGGCAGCTGCGTGCCTGTCGCTTGGATTTGTTAAGTTTTGCTTTGCGTTCGTATTCCTTCGCGTATTGCATCATGCTTTTATACAATTGTTGCGCGTACGAACTAATTCGTTGATCAGCGTCGTTCTTCTCATGGGACCTTTTGATTCAAACGTATTTTCTAATTTCTCCCATACCTCATCTGATGTATTAGCCTTTTTTACATTACACGAGTTAACCTTGTGTGCTTATATTAAATAATGTAAGCGCTTTCGCGTCTTTCCTTGTCCATTCTACCTCGTTTTGTTCCGTTTTCACTTCGCTTCATCAACGACTTACCATAAATCATTGTATACGAGGATACTTTTCATATGCACATTTCACAATCCATAGTTATTGTCGTTTAGTCTATCTATGTTCGAAAAATTGTGCATAGACGCATAATTTCTTTTTCTTGTTCAAGTTCGTCACACGTGGTTAACTTTTGCTCACAATTTTCGCGCACTCACAATTTACCCGCGCACTGGAACCGTTCTGGGCCCATAACCTGTCAGAGTTTATTCAGTTAATTAGAATTTATTTAAATATGAATACGCGATAATGTAATTTATACGTGAAGCATACATAGGTACGTTCGGAACGACGCCTCGATATCAGCTGCAAAATGCGAAGCCAGAGTTCATTTGTTTAGTTTACAAAAGACAATCACACTCGTATAAGTCACATCATTCATCGATATATTCCAACTGAGCAATGACAGATTTTTATCTATTGCAGTTGGAAAGATTTAATCTTTTTAATTAGATGTTCATGGATTATTTTCGTATATCTCCTGACTTTAATCGGGGCAATATAATTCTTTTTTTTCTATTTCCTCTAGAAGAAATTTCTTGGTAGTAGTCATTTATTATGTTGTGGACCTTTGTTCGATTTGATGTTGTCCACAATCGATTTCATTCTTTCTTAACGTTGGTTTTTACATAGTATATAAATATATACTATGTAATAAATATCTATATAAATATTTTGATTAAACTTCGTTTGGTTCTGTGCTCATAGCTCAAAACCAAGTTCAGTTTGTCCTTTCTTGTATATATCTGTTACATCTAAATTAATTTCAGGCTTTTTTAAGGTCCAAAATACTATTTTTTCCTGTTTACATTTTATGATCAGAATTTTAGAAGTCAAACCAAAAAATTTATTAATTCTAACATAGAATGAAAATGGGAGAGGGGATTTTTTATTATGTAAGTCTTTGAATCTACTATCTTATTAGAACACACAGGACATTTTATTTATTTATTAGAACATACAGGACATTTTCATTGCATATTTTTTGCATGCATGTATTTTTTTCTTTCTTGAAATAGTATCTCTTTAGTGTCGAAAAGGATACTACTAGTTAAACAAGTACACGGTGTAATTCTATAAGCAATGTGTCGCGTTATGAACAGTTTTGATTATTTGCTATCTTAGCTGAATTACAAATGATTGATCCATAGTTGATTCTGGAGAAAATTGAGGTGTGATCCGGTATCATTTCAAGAGGATCTTTTGATCTGAGAGTCTCAATTAATGCTAGTTAGTATTATAATAATGTTAAGTTTCGTTAAATATTCATCTTTAGAGAGCTTCAGGTTAGTTATTTCTATCAAACATTAGGCCAAGAAGTTTGATATTATCCACGAATTTGATGTTTACATTTCCTATAGTTGATGTTGATGTAGAGTGCTGAGAGATTTTGATTTTTTAATGAACAATATAAAGCTTGTTCTTTTTAAGGTGAAAATTTGAGACCAGATTTATGATATAATAATAACAGTTTATAATGTTTTGTAGTAATTCCTTTAAAGTATCAAGATTTTTCCCACTGGAAGTTATAATAAGATCATCTGCAAATAAATGACTTTTAACTGGGCTTTTGATCTTCAGCTATACAATTTATCTCAGGAACAAACTAATCTCCAATGTACTCCATTTTTCATTGGAACACGAAAAATGAATGCCATTTATTTTTACTCGAATAGATCCATTGGTGAAGAAATGTAATACAAAAGTGAGAGGGATCATTGATTTTAGGATTTAATAAGCAATTTAATGATATTAGATTTCTAAATCATGATTTCTTAATATTTAAACAAATAGCGATATTTGTTATTCAGTTATTCATTTCTCTAGAGTGTATCGCATATATCTGTTTGCATAGTGTTTAAAATATCTGCGATAGAATTGGCGAAGATTTTTGATTTGGAATTAAAAGGTTATTAACTTTCAAATACAATATAATCCTTTTATTAATTATTTTTTCCAGTATCCAGCATATTGTTGTTTTGTGCTATCGATCGATAATTTTGGTATTTAAATTTTAGTAGGCTTGAGTATTGAGAGAGCTGTAGCTTTTCTCCAGTAGTTGGGAATGATTTTATGGATTCATATACAATTATATAATTTAAGAAAAAAGGTTTTTCCAGGCATTAAGAGACGTTTAAGCAATCTATTTGACATGCCATCTGATTTGGGTAGTCTTTTGTTAGTTGGAGAATGGAATATAATTAAAATTTGGAGAATAATCCCTATTACTTCAATTAAGTTTGAATTTTCCAGCAAATATATTTACAATGTTCCTAATGTTCGCGACCATTGTTTCTTCATTTTCTTCATATTGGCGATTGATTTATTATCAATGAGATGCTTAATTCTTATCTAGAATAACATTATCACCATGTAATAATAACAATCTAACGTTATCTAATTTTTGTATTATTTTCTACCTTCCGTTGTCTTTCTACGCTAGGTATATTTTCCGAAGATTAAATTTTCGAATTTAGTAATAAAATATAATATCCAAAATTACCCTTTTGACTTGCTTTCTATTTATCATTCTGCACGATAGCGTTGACGAAGACAATTAGAAAGAGAAAAAGAAATAAGCAACACAATTATTTTAAATTTGCATAATAAAATCTTTATAAAGTGTGATAGAGTATATATATATCATGAAATATAAATTAAATCTTGACAAAATCATTTATATTTTATATTAACTTCCCACAATGAAAATTATTACGTTCGCCTGACTATAATATATGGTTCTATTGTTTTAACATAAATCCTGAGAAAAATTTGTTTAGGTTAAATAAATGGAATGAAATGGTTATTCAGGTGATTCAACTTCAATTTTGTATCAACAAGAGTATAAGAATTCTTGAAAAATCAATTAAAATGTTGCAAAAATGACATTAACAAAAATGTCACTTTTCACTTTCAACGAATATGCGCCTTGAAATAATGCAACTTTGTCTCGAATATTTTCTTCGTGAAACAAAAATGCAACAGATATGTCTTCATTCAAAAGTCGCAGTCCGTATGAAGTATTTCAACAAACATTAATTTTTTCCGATATGGTGCGCTAATAAATTTTTTTTATTTAGAGTAGCGCAAGGAATCGTAGAAAAAAAAATCGTAGAAATCCGTTAAAGCAATAATTTCGTCAAAAATCGTATTACACGATGATAGAGGTTCAATGTTACTAAATTCGAATTCATTTTATTATACGAACGTACATGTAAGTTTGCTCGTAATAAAGTGTCACCAAATTCAATTCGATAAACAATTTTCGATACGGAAACGACAACACTGTCTATATTTTCTGACTTTAATTTCTATCATCAACAGCATTATAGACATATATTTCATCTGTAGCAACATTTGCCTAACAATAAGTCGATACGGTAGGATTTGAGATGAAAATGGTAGATAAATAAGTTAGGTTATGTGAAAAAGCATTGAATTTATCTTAGTATAAATGAAATATAGGCAACATATTTTGTTCCGCGTATTCTGGATTCCAGGATCCTCTTACCATTCTTGTGTCACATACTTTCATATTATAAGGCACAACATAATATCGTAGATTAGATACGTAACACATCAAATAAAACGTAGTGACATCTATTCAATCTTATAACAAGTTCAGTCTTATATTAAGTTACCATGAAGATACAACAAATTATCGGTTAACAAGTTACAGAAAAATTTCCAAGAAGATACATAACAGTTGTTGAGAAATAAATAAACAGTCGTCAGTAGTAATTCATCCATTAAATTCTGTATCATGTACACGTTAAAATAAAGTATAATATTTCCTTTCTAATACGGTGACTTTATCATTTATCTTTCATCGTATCCTACAAAGTCTGTTCATATACCTGGTTTGTAACCCTAGTTAATTTAGGAAGAATCTCTATATATGACAAAGTATATAGGTGGCTCTGCATGCCTTTATTTAATTCCAAATAGTAAATTAAATTTAAAATAAACAAACTTAGAATAAGTATTTCGTTGATTTTATTTTGTCTGTGAAACATTATTACAACACTTGTTTAAATTTCAATTTAATAATATTAATAAATCATTTAAAAAAGATGTTCTGGTCCATTCCATCGCTGGATGTGTGTATTTGCATCCTATTTTAAAATTTTCATTCAATTATATTTTAGAGGGATTATTTATTCTTCCATTCAGTGTACTCAAAATATGTGACTTATATGTGAATGAGTACATACATATCTGCTATACTTCATTTATGTAATATTATAATGAGTAGGACTATGATTGAAAAATATATTAATCAACCAAAAAGTAGATCCTACAAACTATCCTACAAACACTTGGGTCTTAAAAAATTCAAATTTCATTCTATATTTTATTCTATATTTTTTCAAAATAAATTATATTGTTCTCAGTTTTACATACTATTTCGACCAGACTTTGCACATAGCTACAATTTCAGTATACATGAATTTGATAATTACGAATTACAAAATTTCCTAGAATTAGATTTTTGATTTAGATGTTACATGTATCTGTAAAATCAAATCTCTGGTTAATATCTCGAAGCATTGTTATACTGATGTAGTTCTCTTTTGCACTGGACTTTCTCCTTAGTCTTCATATATTATATACTATTTAAGATATTTGACATCTAAAGTAAAACATGAATGTATAATTACCTGGAATTACAAATACTATAGTAAAATCCGTAATTATGCTTAATGTGTGATTGAAAAAATTTAGAGAAATAGTCTTTTTCAGCTCAGAATATAAGTTTTCTGAAAAGAATGAAAAAAAAGAGACTGTTGTTGTACTAACATCGATGCAATGAAGAATGAAACGATAATTAAAGATAGAAAAAATAAACTGTCGAAAATAGTACAAATTACTAATTTTAAAGATAAAGTTATAGCTATTTAATAATTTTACTAATTGATATAGTTTAATAATTTAATAACTAATTTTATCAATTAACACAAAAAATATTATCAGTTGTAAATAGATTAATAATTACAACAGATAATAATTCTTTTAAATGTAGGACGATTAACATTAAATGGCGCACTATTTAAAATATTTAAAATAAGTTGCAAATGCATAAGATCCAGTATAGTTACTCGATAAATCTTTTAATTAATATCCAATAAAATATTATCACCGATTTATATGGATTAATGTGATAATTCGAAAATAATTTTTGCAAATATACTCAAAGAAACAGTAAAACTTCTGAATCTAACTTTTTCTTCAATGTAGCAAATTAAATGTTAAAAATGGCATAAGAGGCATTAATAGAAAAAAATTTCTAATTCTTGAGATGAAGTTACAAGAATTATTTTTGATTTCAGGTCAAGAATAATTTTTTCATAGAAACTGCAGCAACGAATAAAAATATTATGTAAAAACGAAAACCTTATTTTATAAAATAAATGCATGTCAGAAAAAATTTTGTACGTAGTTTGAAAAATAACACATTAATCCTTTCGCTACCGTGGACGAGATATCTCGTTACAACTATGTCGGTTTTTGTTGTCCATAGATAAAGAAAATAGTCAAACAATAGTTAAAGTGAAGAAAATAGTCAAACAGTAGTTAAAGTGAATAGTTAAGCAAAAACACAATAACATGCAGAAATATTTAATCTAGATTTTTGTTTATGAAATATTCCAACTAATGTTCCAACTGGATTTGATCTACTTCTTTTTTTTACCAGATTTAATGAAAAAAAAGTCTTTCGAAGTATACCGTTGGTGTGATAAAATAATGTAATAAAATAATTCTTTTCATAATTTCTGTAGATTTGAATATTTTACATTATTATCCAGAATTACGTTTGATCGCACGTCTGTTTACATTGTTAAAAACAAAAACCGATCGCCAAACTCATATTTCATATTTCATATGACTAATGTTACTCACATAAGTATAAATTAACAGCATAAATTATTATTTACATTAATATTAGGATGCTAAATATTTAAACCGTTACAATGTCGTAAGAAGGAAAATCATACAACAATAAACCTTTATTTTACTTTAAGAACTCTACCGTGATTAAAAGGCGTTTCTTTTCTCGATGATGAAATATTGAAAAATTTCTTTCTCGTAACTGACTTTGTGATAGAGTTAAAACTCGAAGAAATCTTACAACTTGACTTTTTTCACCATTTCATTATATTCGGGAGTTTCGAATGACATCATAATTTATGATAAAACCGAGTCACATGTTACTTGGCAAGAAAAAAGGAAATTGCTGGCTTATTAAATGTAAAGGGACGAAAAATATATTCATGCGAGCGTCAATATGGCACAGTACCAGAGAAAATTTTCAAAAATATTTGGACACACTTTACGTAGATTTAACAAGAAGTGTTAATTATCTCGTCTCGGTGGCCATGAATGTCCGAAGTTGATAGTAATGAGAACGGGAGAGATTTTTCTTCAATTTTCTATCAGCTCACAGTTTAGGTTAGGTTAAGTTTCTGAAGATTACAAGTTGAAAGGATAGTCTTCTTTATAATCAACGCATAAAAACAATACCATCACTTTATTTTAAACTCACAGTTTTTGCTCGAACTTCATCCAAACCAGCGCACGTGACTAGATTGAATTTTAAATATCAAGCGGAAACTAGTATAACGATAGAAATGTCACGATATAAAGAATTTTCGTCTAATCATATATATATATATAAGACTCAATAAAAAGGTGCCGTGCAATCCTCAGGAAGTCCTAAAGAAAATCTTCAGTTTTCGAGTTTATGACAGATCTAGTCATGAGCACAATTTTTCAATACTATTGCATTACTATGACAACTTACACCAGTATTCGAGAAGAAAGCTATCTTGAGAATCCAATTCGAAGATTTGAAAAAGTCTCAAAATTTATGAGACTAAAGGACGTACGTACATTTATTGACAGGCATACTTTTTTCATTTTTTATTCATTTTAAATAAACTGCTGATTCTAAAGCATTTTCACTAATGATATAATAATACAATAATATTTTATTACTAATAATATAATACAATTCTAATAATATAATAACATTTTATTAAAAGCAAAAAGAAAAACAGCATATGTGCGATGCATATACCCTATATGTGCACGTACTTATTCCATTTCAATCTACAATCGCAGAGAGTTGACAAAAAAGAACATGAGGTGATGTCGCAAATGCGTCAGTTGATTAATTATTCAAATTGCGGCAACCATGGCAAACCTGTTTGCTGGCACGTACTATTCCGTTTGTCGTTTTGCGTTTCAGTCCTTCACAAGTGATAGGAAACTAATCGGATAACTCTACGATGAAAATAAATCGAAAAGGAAGAATAATATTTGCATTTTTAAGACTTTGTTTCCGAAGAAAGATGGAGTTTGAAAAACTCCAGATGATTGATCAAGTATTTATGACATCTGACAAATGCACTAATTTCAGTTAACCAAAATTTGACTGTAATAACTTCTGCTTCATCAGGTTAAACATAAGTTATAATACTCTTCCGTGGAGACTTTAAATCTGCATCGATTGGTATGATCAAAATTATATAAGTTTTCAGTAAAAAAAAGCGCAAGTATATTCCCCAAATGCACTCATACATAAAAAAAGAATATTTTTATATTATAATTCATTGTTTATTATTTAGTTCTTACCTGTAATAATTTACTTTATTTCTAACAGACATTTGCAGACAACCCATGAGAACATCGTTTTAGGCGAAAGAATTCCTATAATCAACAGTGAACTTATCAATTATTAGGTTAGGTTTAGATTTGGTGTCCAACTGGTGGCTCGTACCCTTTTTTGTGAATCATAGGAGAAGAACTTCCCTTGCTCTCTTGTTTCTCTCTTTCTCTTCCGAAAACTGCAGAATTTTCACTTTTTGTGACAAATTAATATTTTCCTAACGAAATCATATCGGCGATTTTTAAAAACGTTGTGATACAGTAATGTCATAATATAAAATAATGTTTAATTGTAGAGATAGTTCAATCTTAATAATCGTGAACTCCACGAGTTTTGACAGAATGAACATCAACGACCAGAAATTTTGGATCCGACTTTGTGAGAGACTGCAAATTATATTATTTTTATTATACATTAATATTTAAACAATATTCTTGTATATTTTTCATTGATGTTACGCATTGTAATTCTTAACAGTTTGAATGTTTAGTCTGTACCAGAAGATTGTTGAGGCTTATATAAGTAATCTGGTATGTTGGGCTTATATAAGTAATCTTATATAACCTAGTCAATCAGTAATAAAGCAATTGATTTAATTGGTCGAGGTAATTAGCATTCAAAGAGAATAATGTATTGCGATATTTCGAACAGATATGTCAATAGGCACATTTTTAAAAATGCCTACGTGCTTATATTTTCTTATAAATCTAGTTGGATCACTATCCAAATGTAATCACTTAAATAGTTTCGATGATGCTTTCAAAGATATTGCATAATATTTTATATCCTTAAAAACAAAAACCAAAATTTGAGATATACATACATCAAATAAGTTTTTATTCATTGACATCATTTTTTTTTTCAATGCTGGTGTGAGCTCCGTCTGTAATTTTATGTTGTTGTCGATAATATATAACAGGTCTTATGCCGTCTTAGTTACCCAATCTATGTAAATAAGCACATGTAATATAAGCTTTCTGGAAGAAATATAAATATATAGATAAGCACATGTATCAACGTCATAGTTTAATATTTACATTATTCTATTGTTGTATTAATATCTACAATAATCTAAACTAGTAGTAAAGTATATTTAAACTTGTAAATTCTATTCATTGATAATAAATAAACTGAATTCCTATATTCATTCAATGTCACGTATAATGTTCTTTCGATGTCTAGGCGAAAGTGAAAGCCGTTCTATTTGCTGTCGCATTCCATATTATACTACTTTGTTCTCTCAGTCAGCTATATCGCGACCTGCTCGTTACGTTCGTATCGCGAGTTACGTGTAAAACAATTTTACATCGCGCGCTTACATACTCTTTCATTTTATCTAGCACTATAATCATTTATTTCGAACTTGTTACTGTGTTGTTATTGTAATTGTATTCCGAAATTATAAATGTTTGTATGCATCTTTAAAAAAAAAAATGGTGTATTTAACATGTCATTGTAATATAAATAATAATAAGTAGAATAACTTGAGTCCGATGAAAATTCGATGAAAGTTAAAAAAAATAAGAGAATTACTCGTCCATGATTGAATTCATTTTCTGGATCGTCTGTATTAATAATTTATAATAATTTACATAAAGAATAAAAATTGGAAAAATTTCTGCCTGAAAAGATTCAACTTCGAAATCGTGATTCCTCAAACTCTGCTTTCAGTAAAAAAAAAAAAAAAATTTGCTGAAACGATTATGATAATGTGAATTACGTGTATTCTAATGGAATCGCAAATCCATGTTAATTGGTACAGGTCAGGAGTGGGACAACGCACAGTTTATGGCAATATATATTGCGAATGATTATTGAACTACTCCGTCATTCAGTTACATGTACGAGAAGAAGTAAGGACACTTCACGGAATTTAGTTCCAGAAAGTATTTGCACAGAGAAACTACAGCGGGTTGGTGTTTCGAAATAATACTATGCAGGTACTATATTTTTACAACAAACAAATTAACTAAACTGAAATTCATAATTTATCGTAATGCAAGGAATTATATTGGTGATTAATTATTAATGG
This sequence comes from Tetragonula carbonaria, assembly GCA_032399595.1. NCBI lineage: Eukaryota > Metazoa > Arthropoda > Insecta > Hymenoptera > Apidae > Tetragonula > Tetragonula carbonaria. The sequence continues at coordinate 412,633 of JAUCRC010000019.1, read as the reverse complement.
AATTGCTAGCAAACGGGGATTGATGGTTCATAAAATTATTAACAAATGATACAAACCATTCATCTATAACATCATTAATTTACAGTTAAAATAACACCCAGAATGAAATGAAAAATTGATAGACTGATTGATTATGTTCGCGACGTTTGTAAAAATCTTCTACTGTTGTTGAAGTGTTACAATTTTCATACGTTTTCATACAAATTCATATATTCAAGAACGTAATTGGATATAAGATTGTAATATTATAATAGAGAGGAAGAACAAGATTCTTCTTTTTACATTCATACTATTCTCGTCTTTCGTACAATAGATTTTACAAAATTAAAAATACAATATCTCTTGAATTAATAATTTTTGACATACTTCTTTACAGAGAATAATGAATAAAAAAATATATATCATTCCATTTAAAAACGTGTCAGTAACCTTGAAATTTCTGAAATTTCTCCATCTGTGAAATAAAGGGAAAAAAAATTTATATATAGGTATATACATGTACTACAGAATGTACTTTTCCAAACCATGATTTGCAAAAAAGAAAATTTTTTGTTCGAGATTTCGTTTTCGATCGAAAATCGATTTTAGGTATTTCTCAAGTTAAACTGGAATTAATTTCCTCACGGCAAAGAAATGAATAAGTTACGTGGGAAAGTGATGTAGAAAGCGTTTCATTTCCGAGAAATTTTCATTTCAAGAATTTTAACAATATACACGCAAGCAAAACAATTGTTAACGAAACATATCTAAAATCTATTTTCTTGAAAATGACGCTTTAGACGAAAGAATTTCATTTGACATCTTTCACTTACTTTTGTACATTAATGAATTAGCCAAATTCAAATATACTTGAAAAAATCTTCAACTTCAGGTTTCAATGAAAAAATTTTCTTTTTTTTTTCGTCGTTATAAATTTTGAAGTATTCCTAGTTGAAATTGAAAACGATGATAGAGTGAAAATTTTGTCTCATCTTATTTTATAATGTTCTACAACAAAATATTCCCAGAACATTATCTTTGATAAAACTAAATCATTTGATAAGTTTTTTTTTTTTTTTTTTGCTTTTTCTTATTGGAGCGCCAATCAAAGAACAGTAGAAATGCAGTTACCATAATATTTCATTAGATTGAATTATTGTCGCGCAACTTTTGCAAATTTCAAAATTAGAAATACGAAAATCTTCAGAATTCGTGTAAATTGCACAAATATGTGAAATATCCGAACCAAAAGTATGAGTTATAATATTCAGATAAGCAACAATATTTCTATTCAGCACATTTTTTTTTTTTTTTGTTTCATAAAAATTTGAAATTGTACAGAAGGCCTAGTGAAATGTGAAAAAACCACTAGTAAAATGTGTGAAGTGTGGATAAAGAAAAAAATGAAGGAATAACACGAAATGCTAAATGTAAAATTTGCTTGCATGAAATTTATCGTCACCATCATATTATTATATTAAATTTTATATCTTATATCATTTTATGTTATTTCCTATGATTATATTTAATGTATAGATTAACGTATAGAGTTATTGGTTTGTTTAATCGTTAAATGAATATTGAAAATACAATATCTGCAGACTATTTTCATCGTTTGAAAAAGTTACAAAGCAACTTCATGCATTCATGCAAATGTTTCATTAATTAAATAATTAATTCAATTAAGTGAAATTAAAAAAGTCGTAAGTAAAACAAAGTATTAGCATCATGTATTTCATTGATGTCGTCTACATTGATTCTTCCAATTATAAAAAAAAATCCTATCTCAGCTTTCAGTGACGAAACACACTAGTGTGCATAAATATTTCAACACTTTTAAATTATTGCAATGTAAAATACAATTTGAATGTACTTCTTTAATTTAACCTCGTAGTTGATAGATTGATGAAAAGAATGACGAATATTGTAATACTTATAATACTGAAGATCTTGCAGAGTGATATTAGTTATGTCTGTTTGTTGTTGAAATTTTAGAAAGAATACATTTCTAACTACGTTAAAAAATTTTGTATAGATTTCGTAAAACGGTCATTTATTGATTTAATCAACACGAAACACCTGAAAGTGCAAAAAATTAACAGTAAAAAAAAAAAAACGTTCAAAACACACGTTAATGAAATTGTACTAACATTAACGTTCAATTATACATACTTGAGAGAGGAAAATCGTCTTTAAAATTCCTAGTATTGATATATATACTGCATCGAAAATAGTATTATTTATATGAAATTATTTAATTCAAACTTTCAAATCGAAGTATCTTATTACTCAAACATTTTCGAGAGAAAATTATGAATAAAAAGTTTAACAATTTTAGGGAGGAATACAAATATCCTATTTAGTTTTGTAAAATTTCATAAATATTCATGTTTTTCTTATTCTAAGGAAAAAAAGAATGAAAAGAAATTTCTATCTCGATCGTTTTTCTTTTTTTTTTTATCGAACATCATTCAAAGGAAAGAGAATTTATTTCTGGTCCTTCTATTATCATCAGACATGAAATATTATGAATAACAATTGCATTCTTTTACTTTTTTTTTACTAGAGAAATAATCCTAATTATTTTATTTTTTTAACAGATTGGCAGCTGTGTGTCTACGATCAAATAAAAGATATTTCAAAATGGACGTACAAAATGGACTTGATGATGAACATATTACGCCGCCTAGCTTCTTTTACGTGACCGATTTCGAAAAGAATTTCGACTACAAGAATGGTCAAAAATGGATGAAGAATAATCATCTAGTCTCTTTCTATTGCTGCGCTATTTACTTTTGGTAATTTTTGGCGGCCTTTATTACATGTCAAATCGACCAAAGTTCGAATTAAGAGGACTACTATTATTGTCTCTTATGTTTTTTGTTAGAACGGTACCGGAAACTTATAACATATTGAGCAATCATGGATTTTACCACAGCATTTGTACATCTAGGTAAATTTCACTTCCATATCTTACACTTGGTAATAACATTTGCTTTCAGTATTGTCCATTTTTTATATTTGGCGCTTAAAAAATTGAAGCGTTATTCGAGTGAAAAAATAGATTTCGAATGATTCTTATCATATTGACTGTCATTGTGTAAATTTGGCAAAAATTTCATTCTACAGCGTAAGTACAAACGCAGAGAGTGGTGACGTTCTGTAATATTCCTATATTTTTTTTAAATATAGCACATATTTTTGATATAATTAATAAAGTTGCATAGCGTGTAATAGCAAATCACTGCCTTCTAATAATAATAATAGTAATAATAGTAATAATAATAATAATAATAGTAATAATAATAATATTATTAGCCTAATAATAATAATAATAGTAATAATAATAATAATAACAACAACAACAACAACAATAATAATAATAATAATAATAATAATAATAATAATATTAATAATAATAATAATAATTATTATTATTATTATACAACGATCATTCATTCGGTGCGCTAGTTTTACGAAAAATGTATGGTTATTTATGGGTATATTTGTTTTGAACATAGCTGTAGTAAATAAATAAAATTAGGTGACTGGCAGTGACAAGATTTCGATGTGAAATTGAATGTAAAAGTAAAAATTTGTTGCTAACAAAGGAATTCGTAAATTTAACTTTTTAATAAAATTTCTATTTTCTCACCACTGTGATAATTTGTTCAAGAGACAAATAAAATTGAAAAGATAATGGCTGAAGGGATTTAATTGAAAGACACTATTATTGATCGTTTGCTTCCTCTTCGGCATTGTAAAAGCATAATCTACGAGCTTGAAATGAAAAAAAAAATATTATATGTAAAACATATATTACATTCGTAAACGCTTTGTTACAAAGTTATAAGCAAATATTGAACGTAGTTAAAATACACGCACAGTAAAAAAATTCAATAACTATACATTTCTAACTTTATTATTTCTTGACATATAGTTTCGGAGAAATTCTAAAGCAAAAATCGTACAGTACAAAAGTGAAAACGTGCGAAGAATTAATTATATTTAGAACGAATTAATAATATAGTTGCTGAAGTACGAATGCGAATTTCTCAAGAAAATCAGAATATAATAAATTCCAAATTACATTTTGAAATGAAAATTTCAAGAATTTTTAACTATTCTCGCTCTTTAATAATATCTTCTAAACATAGACATATGTTTTCTCAATGTTTGATTACAATTTTATAACAATAATACAATTTTATATAAATATTTTTTCTTACTTTCACTATGCCTCTATAATTTTAGCGGAAAACACGCTACACAACTTTCTTTGTTTTATATTATTATTTATATTTGCAAACTTATTATTGTATGAAGTTTAAGGAACAATTTTCTTCTCTAAAGTAATGTTAGTGATTATTGATCGGTTAAATCTGAATATCAAGAATTAAAAATATCATCAATGCAATTTAAAAGTATAATTTCCTCGAGTTTTGTTTTTGTTTTTTTTTTCGCACATGTTGGCAACGAAAGTACAAGAAGCAATACGTTAATATCGTGATTGAAAATAATTACAGAAGCGTAACTGGTAGATATTGCATAAACTAATTGATCGTCACGTCTCTCATGTGCGATTGTCCTAAAATCGCTGTCAATATTGAGAAAAGGATTTTATTTCCAATTGATATAATGGCAAATGCATTAGAAACAATTGCAACGATTTATACTACTACTTTGTTTCTCGTGTAAAAAATAATTTTGGTGAATACAAAATAATTGTGATTGTCGATCAGTAAAACAATCGTTTTCTTTCACCAATGTGGAAAACTTTCTGTGGGACCTAATATAGACACACAAATATTAATCAAAATTGTAATCATATGAACAATTATTGCAATTATTGAATTCCGACAAAGTCCGACAAAGTAGTACTTTGTCACTAGAAACAAACAGTATTTTGGTAATATACAGAGATTATTAGAATCGATTTTCGATCGATTAACAATAATTTCAATAATGAGTGCAATTTTCCACTGGTTGCAAATTTCTTTTCAAACAGATAAATATTTCTTTTAACGTTCTACTTAAGATATATTTTTGAAATATAAAACACACATCGAGAAAGAATTCATCACATTTCTAATGCTGATTAACGTGTCATAGCTTTTAAAATGCATAGCATAATATTTCGAAAGTGTTATTAAGTCACTATAAAAACAATTGCGTTCTTTGCAGCACATACGATCCTGTAAACTCTTTATGGTCATAGCTGTTTTGCCTGTCGAAAGTGCCAGAATTAGGCGACACGTTGTTCATTGTGTTACGGAAGCAGCCGTTTATATTTCTGCATTGGTACCACCATTTGACGGTTCTCCTTTATACATGGTACTTTTGTATAGAAATCTCTGGATACTACAGATGGTTTGCCACAGTGAACAGTTTCGTTCACATTTGGATGCACTCTTACTATACTTTGAAGGCAATGAAATTCGAGCTACCACAATGTTTCGCTATGACGATCACTACGCTGCAGATCGCGCAAATGTTTTGGGGCATATTTGTAACTATATCGGCGTATCATTACGCACATATTGCTCAAGTACAATGCAACGTTCCGCTTAAGAATCTCATATTTTCTACGTTAATATACGTCAGCTATCTCATGTTATACATCAATTACTTCAAACAAACTTACTTTTCCAACAAACGTGCAAACAGGAAAAGTCGAGCCAAGACTGAGTAAAAAGCTTTCCAATATTACGAAAAAAAAAATATATATATATATATATATATATACTATTTGCGAAAATATATTTTGTTGAGATCTCTTATACCGCGGGATAGTATTCTACAAAGAAAAACAAAAAAGAAAAAGAAAAAAATGTTAACTCATATGTGTAAACTTGCTAATGTCAAAAATGTTCTAACTCAAATTTCAAAAATCTATCGCATGCAAAATAAAGACAATATCAATATAAAATGTAAAAATATTGCTCCTGTCTTCCATCTCAAAAATTAAAGTTAAAATATCTCTTTGATTAATAATTTATATACATATATATATATATATAATATTATTAGTTATATATAAGGTTTATAATGCATTAGAAAATACATTTAAATCAATTTAAAGAAATAAAGTTAACTTCACTTCATGTCTTTCATACGTCTATTTACAAGAAGATTATTTTTAGCGGATCATGCGCTTTTTAAAACTTTTGTTTCGCAAATTTCTTCATATCGTCAATAGTTTGCCAAATATTCGAGCAGTGGGATCGATTTGAATGGGTTGTACAAATCGACCCCGCTGCTCGAATATTTGGCAAACTATTACTCTGTACAGCCCATGTTGGTCAATTCCATAAACTGCAATGAACAAAGAAATTACAATTATAAATTATAAATTTCTTAAAAATTTGTCTTGAAATTCACTATTATTTATACTGCTTTCACATAACAGATAGAATTGGTAAAAGTAAATTATATATCTTGAAAATCTTTGTTTTTAAAATATGAAGAAAACTTCGTTCTTCTAACGTAAAAATGACCGAAGCCATCTATATATGTATATATACATATATGCGTGCGTGCGTGCGTGCGCGCGCGCGTGTGTGTGTGTGTGTGGAGAGAGAGAGTGACATTGAAAGGATATGTATATACATATATATGCATATATCCTTATATTATAAATATATATATATATATATATATATATATATATCTCCTTAAGTAATTTTCACAACATTGGTGAAGGAAAACGATTGTTTTATTAATCGATAATCACAATTATTTTCTATTCACCAGAATCATTTATTACACGAGAAACAAAGTAGTAGTGTAAATCGCTGCAATTGTTTCTAAAGCTTTTGCCATTATATCAATTGGAAATAAAATCCTTCTCTCAAAATTGACAGTGATTTTAGGACAATCGCACATGGAAGATGCGACGATCAATTAGTTTATGCAACATCTACCTGTTACCCTTCTGTAACTATTTTTAATCACGATATTAACGTATTACTTCTTGTACTTTCGTTGCCAACATGTGCAAAAAAAAAAACAAAAACAAAACTCGAGGAAATTATACTTTTAAATTGCATTGATGATATTTTTAATTCTTGATATTCAGATTTAACCGATCAATAATCACTAACATTACTTTAGAGAAGAAAATTGTTCCTTAAACATCATAGAATAATGAGTTTGCAAATATAAATAATTTGCAAATATAAGACAGAGAAAGTTGCATAGCGTGATTTCCGCTAAAATTATAGAGGCATAGTGAAATTAAGAAAAAATATTTATATAAAATTGTAGTATTGTTGTTAAATTGTAATCAAATATTGAGAAAACATATGTCTATGTTTAGGAGATATTATTAAAGCGCGAGAATAGTTAAAAATTCTTGAAATTTTCATTTCAAAATGTAATTTGGAATTTATTATATTCTGATTTTCTTGAGAAATTCGCATTCGTACTTCAGCAACTATCTTATTAATTCATTCTAAATATAATTAATTCTTCGCACGTTTTCACTTTTGTACTGTACGATTTTTGCTTTGGAATATCTCCGAAACTATAAGTCAAGAAATAATAAAGTTAGAAATGTATAGTTATTGAATTTTTTTACTGTGCGTGTATTTAAGCTACGTTAAATATTTGCTTATAACTTTGTAATAAAGCGTTTACGAATGTAATATATGTTTTACATATAATATTTTTTTTTTCATTTCAAGCTCGTAGATTATGCTTTTACAATGCCGAAAGAAGAGGAAGCAAACGATCAATAATAGTGTCTTTCAATTAAATCCCTTCAGCCATTATCTTTTCAATTTTATTTGTCTCTTGAACAAATTATCACAGTGGTGAGAAAATAGAAATTTTATTAAAAAGTTAAATTTACGAATTCCTTTGTTAGCAACAAATTTTTACTTTTACATTCAATTTCACATCGAAATCTTGTCACTGCCAGTCACCTAATTTTATTTATTTACTACAGCTATGTTCAAAACAAATATACCCATAAATAACCATACATTTTTCGTAAAACTAGCGCACCGAATGAATGATCGTTGTATAATAATAATAATAATTATTATTATTATTATTAATATTATTATTATTATTATTATTATTATTATTATTATTGTTGTTGTTGTTGTTGTTATTATTATTATTATTACTATTATTATTATTATTAGGCTAATAATATTATTATTATTACTATTATTATTATTATTATTACTATTATTACTATTATTATTATTAGAAGGCAGTGATTTGCTATTACACGCTATGCAACTTTATTAATTATATCAAAAATATGTGCTGTATTTTTAAAAAAAATATGAATATTACAGAACGTCACCTCTCTCTGTGTTCGTACTTATGCTGTAGAATAAAATTTTTGCCAAATTTACACAATGACAGTCAATATGGTAAGAATCATTCGAAATCTACTTTTTCACTCGATAAACGCTTCAATTTTTTAAGCGCCAAATATAAATAATGGGCAATACTGAGAGCAAATGTTATTACCAAGTTTAAGATATGGAAGTGAAATTTACCTAGATGTACAAATGCTCTGGTAAAATCCATGATTGCTCAATATGTTATAAGTTTCCGGTACTATTCCAACAAAAAACATAAGGGACAATAATAGTAGTCCTCTTAATTCGAACTTTGGTCGATTTGACATGTAATAAAGGCCGCCAAAAATTACCAAAAGTAAATAGCGCAGCAATAGAAAGAGACTAGATGATTATTCTTCATCCATTTTTGACCATTCTTGTAGTCGAAATTCTTTTCGAAATCGGTCACGTAAAAGTAGCTAGGCGGCGTAATATGTTCATGATCAAGTTGTACGTCCATTTTGAAATTTCTTTTATTTGATCGTAGACACACAGCTGCTAATCTATTAAAAAAATAAAATAATTAGGATTATTTCTCTAGTAAAAAAAAAGTAAAAGAATGCAATTGTTATTGATGATATTTCGTGTCTGATGATAATAGAAGGACCAAAGATAAATTCTCTGTCCTTTGAACGATGTTCGGTAAAAAAAAAAAAAAGAAAAACGATCGAGATAGAAATTTCTTTTCTTTCTTTTTTCCTTAGAATAAGAAAAACATAAATATTTATGAAGTTTTACAAAACTAAATAGGATATTTGTATTCCTCCCTAAAATTGTTAAATTTTTCTATTCATAATTTTCTCTCGAAAATGTCTGAGTAATAAGATACTTCGATTTGAAAGTTTGAATTAAATAATTTCATATAAATAATACTATTTTCGATGCAGTATATATATCAATACTAGGAATTTTAAAGACGATTTTCCTCTCTCAAGTATTTATAATTGAACGTTAATGTTAGTACAATTTCATTAACGTGTGTTTTGAACGTTTTTTTTTTTTACTTTTAATTTTTTGCACTTTCAGGTGTTTCGTGTTGATTAAATCAATAAATGACCATTTTACGAAATCTATACAAAATTTTTTAATGTAGTTAGAAACGTATTCTTTCTAAAATTTCAACAACAAACAGACATAACTAATATCACTCCGCAGGATCTTCAGTATTACAATTATTACAATACTCGTCATTCTTTTCATCAATCTATCAACTACAAGGTTAAATTAAAGAAGTACATTTAAATTGTATTTTACATTGCAATAATTTAAAAGTGCCGAAATACTTATGCACACTAGTGTGTTTCGTCACTGAAAGCTGAGATAGGATATTTTTTTATAATTGGAAGAATCAATGTAGACGACATCAATGAAATACATGATGCTAATACTTTGTTTTACTTATGACTTTTTTAATTTCACTTAATTCTGAATTAATTATTTAATTAATGAAACATTTGCATGAATGCATGAAGTTGCTTTGCAACTTTTCCAAACGTTGAAAATAGTCTGCAGATATTGTATTTTCAATATTTATTCAACGATTAAACAATCCAATAACTCTATACGTTAATCTATAAATTAAATATAATCATATGAAGTAACATAAAATGATATAAGATATAAAATTTAATATAATAATATGATGGTGACGATAAATTTCATGCAAGCAAATTTTACATTTAGCATTTCGTGTTATTCCTTCATTTTTTTCTTTATCCACACTTCACACATTTTACTAGTGGTTTTTTCACATTTCACTAGGCCTTCTGTACAATTTCAAATTTTTATGAAACAAAAAAAAAAAAAAATGTGCTGAATAGAAATATTGTTGCTTATCTGAATATTATAACTCATACTTTTGGTTCGGATATTTCACATATTTGTGCAATTTACACGAATTCTGAAGATTTTCGTATTTCTAATTTTGAAATTTGCAAAAGTTGCGCGACAATAATTCAATCTAATGAAATATTATGGTAACTGCATTTCTACTGTTCTTTGATTGGCGCTCCAATAAGAAAAAGCAAAAAAAAAAAAAAACTTATCAAATGATTTAGTTTTATCAAAGATAATGTTCTGGGAATATTTTGTTGTAGAACATTATAAAATAAGATGAGACAAAATTTTCACTCTATCATCGTTTTCAATTTCAACTAGGAATACTTCAAAATTTATAACGACGAAAAAAAAAAGAAAATTTTTTCATTGAAACCTGAAGTTGATAATTTTTTCAAGTATATTTGAATTTGGCTAATTCCGTATAGGACAGACACAACACTCGACGATATTCTATGTACAAAAGTAAGTGAAGGATGTAAAATGAAATTCTTTTGTCTAAAGCGTCATTTTCAATAAAATAGATTTTAGATATGTTTCGTTAACAATTGTTTTGCTTGCGTGTATATTGTTAAAATTCTTGAAATGAAAATTTCTCGGAAATGAAACGCTTTCTACATCACTTTCCCACGTAACTTATTCATTTCTTTGCCGTGAGGAAATTAATTCCAGTTTAACTTGAGAAATACCTAAAATCGATTTTCGATCGAAAACGAAATCTCGAAGAAAATATTTTCTTTTTTGTCAATTCATGGTTTGGAAAAGTACATTCTGTAGTACATGTATATATATATATATATTTTTTTTCCCTTTATTTCACAGATGGAGAAATTTCAGAAATTTCAAGGTTACTGACACGTTTTTAAATGGAATGATATATATTTTTTTATTCATTATTCTCTGTAAAGAAGTATGTCAAAAATTATTAATTCAAGAGATATTGTATTTTTAATTTTGTAAAATCTATTGTACGAAAGACGAGAATAGTATGAATGTAAAAAGAAGAATCTTGTTCTTCCTCTCTATTATAATATTACAATCTTATATCCAATTACGTTCTTGAATATATGAATTTGTATGAAAACGTATGAAAATTGTAACACTTCAACAACAGTAGAAGATTTTTACAAACGTCGCGAACATAATCAATCAGTCTATCAATTTTTCATTTCATTCTGGGTGTTATTTTAACTGTAAATTAATGATGTTATAGATGAATGGTTTGTATCATTTGTTAATAATTTTATGAACCATCAATCCCCGTTTGCTAGCAATTCCATTAATAATTAATCACCAATATAATTCCTTGCATTACGATAAATTATGAATTTCAGTTTAGTTAATTTGTTTGTTGTAAAAATATAGTACCTGCATAGTATTATTTCGAAACACCAACCCGCTGTAGTTTCTCTGTGCAAATACTTTCTGGAACTAAATTCCGTGAAGTGTCCTTACTTCTTCTCGTACATGTAACTGAATGACGGAGTAGTTCAATAATCATTCGCAATATATATTGCCATAAACTGTGCGTTGTCCCACTCCTGACCTGTACCAATTAACATGGATTTGCGATTCCATTAGAATACACGTAATTCACATTATCATAATCGTTTCAGCAAATTTTTTTTTTTTTTTTACTGAAAGCAGAGTTTGAGGAATCACGATTTCGAAGTTGAATCTTTTCAGGCAGAAATTTTTCCAATTTTTATTCTTTATGTAAATTATTATAAATTATTAATACAGACGATCCAGAAAATGAATTCAATCATGGACGAGTAATTCTCTTATTTTTTTTAACTTTCATCGAATTTTCATCGGACTCAAGTTATTCTACTTATTATTATTTATATTACAATGACATGTTAAATACACCATTTTTTTTTTTAAAGATGCATACAAACATTTATAATTTCGGAATACAATTACAATAACAACACAGTAACAAGTTCGAAATAAATGATTATAGTGCTAGATAAAATGAAAGAGTATGTAAGCGCGCGATGTAAAATTGTTTTACACGTAACTCGCGATACGAACGTAACGAGCAGGTCGCGATATAGCTGACTGAGAGAACAAAGTAGTATAATATGGAATGCGACAGCAAATAGAACGGCTTTCACTTTCGCCTAGACATCGAAAGAACATTATACGTGACATTGAATGAATATAGGAATTCAGTTTATTTATTATCAATGAATAGAATTTACAAGTTTAAATATACTTTACTACTAGTTTAGATTATTGTAGATATTAATACAACAATAGAATAATGTAAATATTAAACTATGACGTTGATACATGTGCTTATCTATATATTTATATTTCTTCCAGAAAGCTTATATTACATGTGCTTATTTACATAGATTGGGTAACTAAGACGGCATAAGACCTGTTATATATTATCGACAACAACATAAAATTACAGACGGAGCTCACACCAGCATTGAAAAAAAAAATGATGTCAATGAATAAAGAGTTATTTGATATATGTATATCTGAAATGTTGGTTTTTGTTTTTAAGGATATAAACAGATACGCAATATCTTTGAAAGCATCATCGAAACTATTTAAGTGATTACATTTCGATAGTGATCCAACTAGATTTATAAGAAAATATAAGCATGTAGGCATTTTTAAAGATGTGCCGATTGACATTTTTGTTCAATATATCGTAATACATTATTCTCTTTGAATACTAATTACCTCGACCAATTAAATCAATTGCTTTATTACTGATTGACTAGGTTATATAAGATTACTTATATAAGCCCAACATACCAGATTACTTATATAAGCCTCAACAATCTTCTGGTACAGACTAAACATTCAAACTGTTAAGAATTACAATGAACATAACATCAATGAAAAATATACAACAATATTGTTTAAATATTAATTTATAATAAAAATAATATTTGCAGTATCTCACATGATCGGATCCAAAATTTCTGGTCGTTGATGTTCATTCTATCGAAGCTCGTGGAGTTCACGATTATTAAGATTGAACTATCTCTACAATTAAACATTATTTTATATTATGACATTACTGTATCACAACGTTTTTAAAAATCGCCGATATGATTTCGTTAGGAAAATATTAATTTGTCACAAAAAGTGAAAATTCTGCAGTTTTCGGAAGAGAAAGAGAGAAACAAGAGAGCAAGGGAAGTTCTTCTCCTATGATTCACAAAAAAGGGTACGAGCCACCAGTTGGACACCAAATCTAAACCTAACCTAATAATTGATAAGTTTACTGTTGATTATAGGAATTCTTTCGCCTAAAACGATATTGTCATGGGTTGTCTGCAAATGTCTGTTAGAAATAAAGTAAATTATTACAGGTAAGAACTAAATAATAAACAATGAATTATAATATAAAAATATTCTTTTTTTATGTATGAGTGCATTTGGGGAATATACTTGCGCTTTTTTTTACTGAAAACTTATATAATTTTGATCATACCAATCGATGCAGATTTAAAGTCTCCACGGAAGAGTATTATAACTTATGTTTAACCTGATGAAGCAGAAGTTATTACAGTCAAATTTTGGTTAACTGAAATTAGTGCATTTGTCAGATGTCATAAATACTTGATCAATCATCTGGAGTTTTTCAAACTCCATCTTTCTTCGGAAACAAAGTCTTAAAAATGCAAATATTATTCTTCCTTTTCGATTTATTTTCATCGTAGAGTTATCCGATTAGTTTCCTATCACTTGTGAAGGACTGAAACGCAAAACGACAAACGGAATAGTACGTGCCAGCAAACAGGTTTGCCATGGTTGCCGCAATTTGAATAATTAATCAACTGACGCATTTGCGACATCACCTCATGTTCTTTTTTGTCAACTCTCTGCGATTGTAGATTGAAATGGAATAAGTACGTGCACATATAGGGTATATGCATCGCACATATGCTGTTTTTCTTTTTGCTTTTAATAAAATGTTATTATATTATTAGAATTGTATTATATTATTAGTAATAAAATATTATTGTATTATTATATCATTAGTGAAAATGCTTTAGAATCAGCAGTTTATTTAAAATGAATAAAAAATGAAAAAAGTATGCCTGTCAATAAATGTACGTACGTCCTTTAGTCTCATAAATTTTGAGACTTTTTCAAATCTTCGAATTGGATTCTCAAGATAGCTTTCTTCTCGAATACTGGTGTAAGTTGTCATAGTAATGCAATAGTATTGAAAAATTGTGCTCATGACTAGATCTGTCATAAACTCGAAAACTGAAGATTTTCTTTAGGACTTCCTGAGGATTGCACGGCACCTTTTTATTGAGTCTTATATATATATATATGATTAGACGAAAATTCTTTATATCGTGACATTTCTATCGTTATACTAGTTTCCGCTTGATATTTAAAATTCAATCTAGTCACGTGCGCTGGTTTGGATGAAGTTCGAGCAAAAACTGTGAGTTTAAAATAAAGTGATGGTATTGTTTTTATGCGTTGATTATAAAGAAGACTATCCTTTCAACTTGTAATCTTCAGAAACTTAACCTAACCTAACCTAAATCTAACCTAAACCGTGAGCTGATTGAAGAAAATTGAAGAAAAATCTCTCCCGTTCTCATTACTATCAACTTCGGACATTCATGGCCACCGAGACGAGATAATTAACACTTCTTGTTAAATCTACGTCAAGTGTGTCCAAATATTTTTGGAAATTTTCTCTGGTACTATGCCATATTGACGCTCGCGTGAATATATTTTTGTCCCTTTACTTTTAATGAGCCAGCAATTTCCTTTTTCCTTGCCAATTAACATGTGGCTCGGTTTTACCATAAATTAAGATGTCATTCGAAACTCCCGAATACAATGAAATGGTGAAAAAAATCAAATTGTAAGATTTCTTCGAGTTTTAACTCTATCACAAAATCAGTTACGAGGACGAAATTTTTCAATATTTCATCGAGAAAAGAAACGCTTTTTAATCATGGTAGAATTCTTAAAGTAAAATAAAGGTTTATTGTTGTATGATTTTCCTTCTTACGACATTGTAACGGTTTAAATATTTAGCATCCTAATATTAATGTAAATAATAATTTATGCTGTTAATTTATACTAATGTGAGTAACATTAGTGATATGAAATATGAAATATGAATTTAGCGATCGGTTTTTGTTTTTAACAATGTAAACAGACGTGCGATCAAACGTAATTCTCGATAATAATGTAAAATATTCAAATCTCCAGAAATTATGAAAAGAATTATTTTATTATCTTATCACACCAGCGGTAAACTTCGAAAGACATTTTTTCTATTAAATCTGGTAAAAAAAAAGTAGATCAAATCCACTTGGAATATTAGTTGGAATATTTCTTAAACAAAAATCTAGATTAAATATTTCTGTATGTTGTTGTGTTTTTGTTTAACTACTTTAACTACTGTTTGACTATTTTCTTCACTTTAACTATTGTTTGACTATTTTCTTTAACTATGGACAACACAAACCATAGACATAGTTGAGACGAAATATCTCGTCCACGGTAGCGAAAGGATTAATGTGTTATTTCTCAAACTACATACAAAATTTTTTCTGACATGCATTTATTTTATAAAATAAGGTTTTCGTTTTTACATAATATTTTTATTAATTGTTGCATTTTCTGTGAAAAAATTATTCTTGACCTGAAATCAAAAATAATTCTTGTAACTTCATCTGAAGAATTAGAAATTTTTTTCTATTAATGCCTCTTATGCCATTTTTAATATTTAATTTGCTACATTTAAGGAAATGTTAGATTCAAAAGTTTTACTCTTTCTTTAAGTAGATTTTCAAAAATTATTTTCGAATTATGATATTAATCCACATAAATCTGTGATAATATTTTATTGGATATTAATTAAAAGATTTATCGAGTAACTATACTGGATCTTATGCATTTGCAACTTATTTTAAATATTTTAAATAGTGCGCCATTTAATGTTAATCGTCCTACATTTAAAAGAATTATTATCTGTTGTAATTATTAATCTATTTACAACTGATAATATTTTTTGTGTTAATTGATAAAATTAGTTATTAAATTATTAAACTATATCAATTAGTAAAATTATTAAATAGCTATAACTTTATCTTTAAAATTAGTAATTTGTACTATTTTCGACAGTTTATTTTTTCTATCTTTAATTATCGTTTCATTCTTCATTGCATCGATGTTAGTACAACAACAGTCTCTTTTTTTTCATTCTTTTCAGAAAACTTATATTCTGAGCTGAAAAAGACTATTTCTCTAAATTTTTTCAATCACACATTAAGCATAATTACGGATTTTACTATAGTATTTGTAATTCCAGGTAATTATACATTCATGTTTTACTTTAGATGTCAAATATCTTAAATAGTATATAATATATGAAGACTAAGGAGAAAGTCCAGTGCAAAAGAGAACTACATCAGTATAACAATGCTTCGAGATATTAACCAGAGATTTGATTTTACAGATACATGTAACATCTAAATCAAAAATCTAATTCTAGGAAATTTTGTAATTCGTAATTATCAAATTCATGTATACTGAAATTGTAGCTATGTGCAAAGTCTGGTCGAAATAGTATGTAAAACTGAGAACAATATAATTTATTTTGAAAAAATATAGAATAAAATATAGAATGAAATTTGAATTTTTTAAGACCCAAGTGTTTGTAGGATAGTTTGTAGGATCTACTTTTTGGTTGATTAATATATTTTTCAATCATAGTCCTACTCATTATAATATTACATAAATGAAGTATAGCAGATATGTATGTACTCATTCACATATAAGTCACATATTTTGAGTACACTGAATGGAAGAATAAATAATCCCTCTAAAATATAATTGAATGAAAATTTTAAAATAGGATGCAAATACACACATCCAGCGATGGAATGGACCAGAACATCTTTTTTAAATGATTTATTAATATTATTAAATTGAAATTTAAACAAGTGTTGTAATAATGTTTCACAGACAAAATAAAATCAACGAAATACTTATTCTAAGTTTGTTTATTTTAAATTTAATTTACTATTTGGAATTAAATAAAGGCATGCAGAGCCACCTATATACTTTGTCATATATAGAGATTCTTCCTAAATTAACTAGGGTTACAAACCAGGTATATGAACAGACTTTGTAGGATACGATGAAAGATAAATGATAAAGTCACCGTATTAGAAAGGAAATATTATACTTTATTTTAACGTGTACATGATACAGAATTTAATGGATGAATTACTACTGACGACTGTTTATTTATTTCTCAACAACTGTTATGTATCTTCTTGGAAATTTTTCTGTAACTTGTTAACCGATAATTTGTTGTATCTTCATGGTAACTTAATATAAGACTGAACTTGTTATAAGATTGAATAGATGTCACTACGTTTTATTTGATGTGTTACGTATCTAATCTACGATATTATGTTGTGCCTTATAATATGAAAGTATGTGACACAAGAATGGTAAGAGGATCCTGGAATCCAGAATACGCGGAACAAAATATGTTGCCTATATTTCATTTATACTAAGATAAATTCAATGCTTTTTCACATAACCTAACTTATTTATCTACCATTTTCATCTCAAATCCTACCGTATCGACTTATTGTTAGGCAAATGTTGCTACAGATGAAATATATGTCTATAATGCTGTTGATGATAGAAATTAAAGTCAGAAAATATAGACAGTGTTGTCGTTTCCGTATCGAAAATTGTTTATCGAATTGAATTTGGTGACACTTTATTACGAGCAAACTTACATGTACGTTCGTATAATAAAATGAATTCGAATTTAGTAACATTGAACCTCTATCATCGTGTAATACGATTTTTGACGAAATTATTGCTTTAACGGATTTCTACGATTTTTTTTTCTACGATTCCTTGCGCTACTCTAAATAAAAAAAATTTATTAGCGCACCATATCGGAAAAAATTAATGTTTGTTGAAATACTTCATACGGACTGCGACTTTTGAATGAAGACATATCTGTTGCATTTTTGTTTCACGAAGAAAATATTCGAGACAAAGTTGCATTATTTCAAGGCGCATATTCGTTGAAAGTGAAAAGTGACATTTTTGTTAATGTCATTTTTGCAACATTTTAATTGATTTTTCAAGAATTCTTATACTCTTGTTGATACAAAATTGAAGTTGAATCACCTGAATAACCATTTCATTCCATTTATTTAACCTAAACAAATTTTTCTCAGGATTTATGTTAAAACAATAGAACCATATATTATAGTCAGGCGAACGTAATAATTTTCATTGTGGGAAGTTAATATAAAATATAAATGATTTTGTCAAGATTTAATTTATATTTCATGATATATATATACTCTATCACACTTTATAAAGATTTTATTATGCAAATTTAAAATAATTGTGTTGCTTATTTCTTTTTCTCTTTCTAATTGTCTTCGTCAACGCTATCGTGCAGAATGATAAATAGAAAGCAAGTCAAAAGGGTAATTTTGGATATTATATTTTATTACTAAATTCGAAAATTTAATCTTCGGAAAATATACCTAGCGTAGAAAGACAACGGAAGGTAGAAAATAATACAAAAATTAGATAACGTTAGATTGTTATTATTACATGGTGATAATGTTATTCTAGATAAGAATTAAGCATCTCATTGATAATAAATCAATCGCCAATATGAAGAAAATGAAGAAACAATGGTCGCGAACACTAGGAACATTGTAAATATATTTGCTGGAAAATTCAAACTTAATTGAAGTAATAGGGATTATTCTCCAAATTTTAATTATATTCCATTCTCCAACTAACAAAAGACTACCCAAATCAGATGGCATGTCAAATAGATTGCTTAAACGTCTCTTAATGCCTGGAAAAACCTTTTTTCTTAAATTATATAATTGTATATGAATCCATAAAATCATTCCCAACTACTGGAGAAAAGCTACAGCTATCTCAATACTCAAGCCTACTAAAATTTAAATACCAAAATTATCGATCGATAGCACAAAACAACAATATGCTGGATACTGGAAAAAATAATTAATAAAAGGATTATATTGTATTTGAAAGTTAATAACCTTTTAATTCCAAATCAAAAATCTTCGCCAATTCTATCGCAGATATTTTAAACACTATGCAAACAGATATATGCGATACACTCTAGAGAAATGAATAACTGAATAACAAATATCGCTATTTGTTTAAATATTAAGAAATCATGATTTAGAAATCTAATATCATTAAATTGCTTATTAAATCCTAAAATCAATGATCCCTCTCACTTTTGTATTACATTTCTTCACCAATGGATCTATTCGAGTAAAAATAAATGGCATTCATTTTTCGTGTTCCAATGAAAAATGGAGTACATTGGAGATTAGTTTGTTCCTGAGATAAATTGTATAGCTGAAGATAAAAAGCCCATTTAAAAGTTATTTATTTGCAGACGATCTTATTATAACTTCCAGTGGGAAAAATCTTGATACCTTAAAGGAATTACTACAAAACATTATAAACTGTTATTATTATATCATAAATCTGGTCTCAAATTTTCACCTTAAAAAGAACAAGCTTTATATTGTTCATTAAAAAATCAAAATCTCTCAGCACTCCACATCAGCATCAACCATAGGAAATGCAAGCATCAAATTCGTGGATAATATCAAACTTCTTGGCCTAATGTTTGATAGAAATAACTAACCTGAAGCTCTCTAAAGATGAATATTTAACGAAACTTAACATTATTATAATACTAACTAGCATTAATTGAGACTCTCAGATCAAAAGATCCTCTTGAAATGATACCGGATCACACCTCAATTTTCTCCAGAATCAACTATGGATCAATCATTTGTAATTCAGCTAAGATAGCAAATAATCAAAACTGTTCATAACGCGACACATTGCTTATAGAATTACACCGTGTACTTGTTTAACTAGTAGTATCCTTTTCGACACTAAAGAGATACTATTTCAAGAAAGAAAAAAATACATGCATGCAAAAAATATGCAATGAAAATGTCCTGTATGTTCTAATAAATAAATAAAATGTCCTGTGTGTTCTAATAAGATAGTAGATTCAAAGACTTACATAATAAAAAATCCCCTCTCCCATTTTCATTCTATGTTAGAATTAATAAATTTTTTGGTTTGACTTCTAAAATTCTGATCATAAAATGTAAACAAGAAAAAATAGTATTTTGGACCTTAAAAAAGCCTGAAATTAATTTAGATGTAACAGATATATATACAAGAAAGGACAAATTGAACTTGGTTTTGAGCTATGAGCACAGAACCAAACGAAGTTTAATCAAAATATTTATATAGATATTTATTACATAGTATATATTTATATACTATGTAAAAACCAACGTTAGGAAAGAATGAAATCGACTTTGGACATTATCAAATCGAACAAAGGTCCACAACATAATAAATGACTACTACCAAGAAATTTCTTCTAGAGGAAATAGAAAAAAAAGAATTATATTGCCCCGATTAAAGTCAGGAGATATACGAAAATAATCCATGAACATCTAATTAAAAAGATTAAATCTTTCCACCTGCAATAGATAAAAATCTGTCATTGCTCAGTTGGAATATATCGATGAATGATGTGACTTATACGAGTGTGATTGTCTTTTGTAAACTAAACAAATGAACTCTGGCTTCGCATTTTGCAGCTGATATCGAGGCGTCGTTCCGAACGTACCTATGTATGCTTCACGTATAAATTACATTATCGCGTATTCATATTTAAATAAATTCTAATTAACTGAATAAACTCTGACAGGTTATGGGCCCAGAACGGTTCCAGTGCGCGGGTAAATTGTGAGTGCGCGAAAATTGTGAGCAAAAGTTAACCACGTGTGACGAACTTGAACAAGAAAAAGAAATTATGCGTCTATGCACAATTTTTCGAACATAGATAGACTAAACGACAATAACTATGGATTGTGAAATGTGCATATGAAAAGTATCCTCGTATACAATGATTTATGGTAAGTCGTTGATGAAGCGAAGTGAAAACGGAACAAAACGAGGTAGAATGGACAAGGAAAGACGCGAAAGCGCTTACATTATTTAATATAAGCACACAAGGTTAACTCGTGTAATGTAAAAAAGGCTAATACATCAGATGAGGTATGGGAGAAATTAGAAAATACGTTTGAATCAAAAGGTCCCATGAGAAGAACGACGCTGATCAACGAATTAGTTCGTACGCGCAACAATTGTATAAAAGCATGATGCAATACGCGAAGGAATACGAACGCAAAGCAAAACTTAACAAATCCAAGCGACAGGCACGCAGCTGCCGGATGATTTATTGTCGGTAATGATGCCTTCTTCCTTACTACCCGGATATGAAAGTTTGCCGTAGTCATCGACGAGATATATGAATAAACCAAGCACCTTACGGGGTTTCGTGGCCCGTGACCTGAAATACCGATATATTAAAAAATGACTGGTTTTTTAGTACTCTACTTTTAAACAACGGCAAATTGGGGAATTACATCAAGTAAAACGATCGAGGTTGGTCAAGTAGTGAATGATCCAACAACATGATTTTCGATACCTATTGCAGTGTTGTCAACTTTCAATACCGAAATGTGAAGTTAGTAACTCAATCCATCTTTTACGGATCACAACTTTTTTCAATATATAGTGAATTTTAAAACTATTAATACACGGTTTACTGTATAAATGATTTATGTTGTGTTAAACATTCTTAAAAAAAATTTTTAACTATTAAATAAATTTACAACTAATTTAAATTATTATTAATCTTAAATTATCAAATTTATGTTATTTTCTTTTTAACAATTTTATAATTATGCAGTGCATTAATTATGACAAAAAATATAATTTCTATAATTCATTAGTTAAAAATTATGCTTATTAATGAAAATATTATTCGAAATTTTTCTATAAACTACTTTGCCTAACAATACTACGATAATAGCAATTATTTATTTAATTATTTATTTGTTATTCATTTAACATAAATCTTTAATATTTCATGAAGATTTCATGAAAAATATAGACATATATACAAAATATCCTTATATATCTCGCAAAATCGACTAAAAAAATATATTTACAAACATATTTACAAATTTAGTACAAAGGAGTACATTATATGGTGCAAATTGTATTTTATATTTTCGTGATGGAATAAATTTCAAATGAAATGGAATTTTATATTTTTTTTCGTCGCAGTTGTTAAGACGAAGTGAACGACTCATGCATGATATCATTTGTTGAAATATATCTGAAATTGCGATATATATGAGTGTACAAGTAACGTTATAAATTAGTCTACTAAATCTAAATCTGAATGGAGTTAGTCTGACGGCTACAATATTTGTAATAGAATGACACATAATAGATTGAGATCCGGTTCATTGAAATTGAAATCCCCACGAAAAATGACAAATGAAAACGTTGTTATGTTGTAAGGATATTTATTAATTAATAACTTAAACTTTACTGTTTCACAGAATTTTATTAAAGCAAGATAAGATTTTCCACTAGTTTCTTAATGTAAAAATGTGTGGACCTTTTTCGTCGCGTTTATACATCTTTTTCTGATTTGTATTTTAGTCGTTGACCGAATTTTAAGACTCATAGCGCGACGAATTCCAAAAAAATATTTAAAGGGAAATAGGTTTCAGATTTCTTATTCAAAATATATTTGCTAAAGTGTATTTTAAGAGGATTTTGTCATGTCTAGTACTGTTCTATTTGTCAGAAAGCGAAAATATAAAAAAACATAATATTTTAAATTTAAAATTAGGAGCAGGATTTTTAGTAACTAATTACTTTTATTATTATTTTAAACAACACTCCTTGTTTCTTGACATGTACATTTATTTATTTTTTAGCAATATATAATATAGATAAATTAAAATTTTCATGAATTATTAGACCCCATTCCACCCAATCGTCTAATCCACAGTTGATCAGCCACAACATACGTACAACGATCACTATCATTAACTGGAAATTTATAAAATGAAATGCTATTATCCGTCACTTTACAGTTTGTTAATCCACAAAATGGACAGACGCATTTCTTACAGTGCAATTTATACTCCATTGAAAATTTTTAAAATCTATTAAAAACAATTATAAATATAAATAAAAACATACAAATATAAATAAATATAATTTATATAAATATCAGGACACTTTATTGTAATATATATAAATATATTGGCAAACCTAGAAAATCTATAATTATTATATATTTTATTATATGACAAAAACTTATCTCCGAAATCCACAAAGAAATGCACAAACTCCATCCAAAGTGACTAACTGAAATCTAATGTCTCCACAAAGAATTCCGTCCGTAAATAAACGCGGTTGATCGAATTCGCACGACATCGTTTTACAATCAGCGTGCTTTCTTAATGGATTTGTCCCTCAATGAAAGTGCGACAGTGTTCCAAACTACGAGAAAGAGATTCCTCCTTGGAAATTTCCTTCATGTGGAATACGTGCATTCTTTATGAAGAATATTGAATTGTCGTGATTAATAAAATAATATAACGGACTAATACATTGTAAAATTACAAATTCATCGTCGTGTTTTGTTTTTATCTATAACTAATGTTATAATAATTGTAATTTTGTCTATTCCTCTAAAAGATTCTGAAGAGTCGTAGAGCAATCAATTTTCAAGACATATCAGAATGCATGGGAAAGATTTTCAGAATTTTTCATTATCACCTCTGGTAATTTTGTGTGAAAAAACGATGAATAATAGTTCTGGTACGCATTTGATTAACGACATGGCAACTGCTATTGTGCGGAAAGAACAATTCAAAATTGAGATTTATGGGGAATCTGATTAATAAATCTTGAAATTGTCTATATATGTGAAGGATGCGAAAGATGTATAAAAATCTCTAATTTGACGAGCTTACTCTGAAGCACGTTCATGTTATCAACACTGCGTATACCGTAAGCTTTAACATTTATTATCGTACCTTTGTCACTATTCCTAAATGCAATATTTCCGTCATGAAGATTTGTTGAAAAAAGAATTGACATCTAACAAATTATATTTATGAAAAGCGACGATATTATTTGCGTGACTTTTTCATTTGGTTTTTTCATATTCAACATAAGATATGAGAAAATAGAAAATTATTTTTGTTTTATCCAATTCAAATATGAAATAAGCATTTTTTTAAAAATCAAAAATACAGATTAATTTTGGATATTATTTAATTGATTTTTATTTAAATAAAAATTATACTTTTAATTATTGTTTGCTATTCATTATTTAACTAAAAATTTGTTTGAGTGATTCGAATGCGGGTAGTCGAATCGGATAATTTTGTTTGCGCTCGGGAGGATTCGGAGACATATCGGCAATCCTGTAATTAGCCTATTTCACTAGTTTAACAATTTCATCGAGTCAACGGACAGAATAGTAACAGAAATGTGGCAACCACGTGAGATTTTCTAGTTTTGGCAGCTACACTTTCGTCAGAAAATCCGAAACTTGCCTGTGTCTCTTTAACTCGCTTTTCATTTGTCAACGAAGGCAATTGGGTGACTATGTAAACTGAATACTCTTTCATCGATTTCGATGATTTTTGAATATGTTGGAAGTCGATATGTAAATAATATTTAGAGATCGAAATCGATGAGTGATTAATCTACAAGTTCACCGGCAATGAAAATGAGACAATTGAAAGAAAATACAAATGAGTAATGTTTTGAATTCATGTTATTACGTATCATTAAGTCTTTTATATTTTGTATCATTTTTATCAAATATTTACAACAATAAATGATTTCGGTCGTTCCAAATGCAACTTAGTAAATTCGTCTTAATAAATAACATCATACTATAAAAAAGAAAATATATGTACTGTGTCATTTAAGAAAATAAACTTTAATTCGAAATTTCGAAATGGACGATTTGCAAAAAATAATTACAGTATACAATGTGTCTTTTTAGTGCAAACAATATATGTATGTACACGTATATGTGTATACGATATATATAGATATTCAATTAATAAATATAAATAATATATATAGATATATAATTTAAATAAATAAATTTTAAATAAATGTAAATTTATGATCTCAATTATCATCAAGCATTGTTTTAAATCGTTATATTTCTTCAATGGTGAAAGAATGTACCGCCACGTTCAAAATTTTCGAATATAACTAACATAGAATGTAAGATGTGCAATAAAGCAAAAATTATGCAATATCGTCAACGACCAAGTAAAGAAGTATCTAGAAAGAAAACTGAAAAGTTATCTTTGATACATTCAGATATTTGTGGTCCAATGAGAATAGAATCATTAGGAGGTATTTCGTTACGTAACACTAAATACACGGAAACTGTAATGTTGTAAAAGAAATCTGAAGTCTTTGAAGCCTTTAAAAAATACAAACGACGCGTTGAAAAAAAACAGGTTGTGTGATAAAGTGTCTACGAACCGACAACGAAAAGGAATTCTTAGAAAATGAAGGAATAAGACGTCAACTGAGCATAGAGTATGTACCCCACAGCAGAACGAAGTTGCAGGACCCGCAAATCGCACTCTGGTCGAGATAGCAAGAAAAATTTGACGATTCAAGCAGGATTTCCTCAATCATTATGGACAGAAGCTTTCAATATGGCAACGTACATTAGAAATAAATGCCCAACGAAAACACTGAATGACATAGCACTCTTAAAAGCATGGTCAGATCAAAGCCATATGTAGGTTTTTTTAGAACGATTGGAACGATCGACTCCTATCGAGTCAAACACAAAAATTTCTAAAGAAATTTCGGCAACCGCCGAATGATGAAGAAAGAAAAGAAATGAATGAAAAGCCATATAGAAAACTAATTGGAGGGTTGATATATTTATCTAATGCAACAAGACCAGATATTGCATATGCTGCTAGAATGTTAAGTAGATTCAATTCCAATCCAGGCATAGTACAATGGAATTTAGCTAAACGTGTACTAAGTTCTTTAAAAGCGACGTCAAATTATGGAATCACCTACACCATAAATAACAAAAAACTTGTGGCATATAGACTCGGATTAAGCAGGCGACATCGATGACCGAAAATCTTGTAGTGGCAATTTGATTATGTTAACGGGCGGCCTAATCAGTTGGAAATCAAAGAAATAAGCAGCGGTTTCCCGGTAGAAGCGGAGTACGCAGCATTATTGGAGATGTGAAGAGAGATTAAAAGATATATATTAAAAGATTGATGATTCATACGGATTGATTTGAAAAACAAGTTGGATCTCCTAACAGTGTATTAGTAATAATCAGTAATGCGCGATTGAGTATCGAAAAATGCCGTTTTCCGCTAGCGTAACAAACACATAGATATTAGTTATCACTATACACGTGAATTAGTGAAAAAGGGTGAAATAAAAATGAATTACCTAAGGACAGAACATATAATAGCAGATATATTAACAAAAGCACTGCCAAAAATTAAACATAGAGACTGCGTACGTATGCTTAATTTAGAATGAATTAGACCGCGGAAAGCATGTATCGAGGAGTGTTGAAATATATCGATGAATGCTGTGAGATGTATGAGTGTGTGATTATCTTTTTTTGTCGTCAACTAAACAAATGAACTCCGAGTTTGCCTGCAGTTGATCTCGAGGCATCGTTCAGAACGCACTTATGTATATTTCCAATCCATAATGTTATCGCGCATTCTTATCCAATAAATAAATAAATAAATAACTTCTGACAATTTCCTATTGAATATTTTCTATTTTATTAAGAAATAATAAATATTTGCACATCTAGTTTTTTTGCAATATCTTTGTAAAAACAAATGATACGAATGTTTCCACAAAATATAGATATATTTAGGTTTCGCAATATCATTAAAAACAGATAATACATTAACAAAATCTGTTTCCATAAATGTTAAGTTTATTATATACAAAAGTAATATACAGTAGTAATTTATAATAATAATATAAGAAAATTATAATAATAATATAAGAAGTAACAATATAATAATAATATAAGAAGTAACAATATAATAATAATATAAGAAAATTATATAATAAAGTTACAACAATATAATAATAATATAGGAAAGTTATAATAATAATAACAACAATAAATAACAACAATATAATAGTACTATAAGAAATATTAGAAAACTTATAAACAAATATATGTATGAAATATTATCGAATGATATTAATATAAAAAAAAAAACATTTCTCTTCATCAGAAATATTTTATATTCTGTTCATAAATATGTAGTAGAGCTATAAAGAAAAATCATAAATCCTCATAAATTATCAAAATCTAATTCAATTAAATTAAGAGCTATTTATGTAGGATTTTTTTCTTTTGATTTTCACCGCAAACGATATATGAAAAATAATTTTCGGTTAAATTTATTCTTGAATCTTGAATTCAAAGTTGGGAACAAATCGATTTTGAAAATAGGTAAAAAACAGAAATATATATTTTTATTTTCTCGAATGATACAGAATTTAGTAAATAATATATTTCTTTGGAATAGTATTTACATAAAGAAATAGTATTTCAAATATATATTTTAATACTAACTCATACAAATACTATTGTGCAATAAGTAATTCATTGAAATAAAAATAATCATATTTCAAACAATATTTCCATTAATTTTGTTTCAAAGAATAATATTTCAAACAACAGCGTTGCAGGTAAATAGTTCCGAAATTTTATATTGCAGCAGAGTTTTATCAAAACATAAAAACATTCTTATTTCCAATAAGACTCATTTTTCACACATATTATCTTTTAAAGAATCTTTTATTCGGAAATATAACTTACAAGAAATATTTACTTGTATATACACAAACGTGATGTTAAAATATCGAATAACATTTGTAAGACTGTTTTATTTCGGAACTCTTATTTTCGATCCCCTATTTTCTTACATTTGTATCCAAATATAAATAGTATTTGCTCATGATTTAAGTATTAAATGAAATAATTAATATTTTTAATATTTTAATATTTTAAAATATTTTAAAGTATTTGCTTGTGGAAGTATTTCAACTTTTTGTTTCATACTAATTCAAATTTTCTCCAGCACTGAAAACATTTATATAATTAATTTCTTTATTAAAGAAATAAATAGATTATTTATTATTTAAATTTTAATTATTTGCTATTTATTGTTAAACGACGAAAAAAAATTAGTTGTTTAATAAAGAAATTAATTTAACAATGCAGGACGCAAGGTGTCAATTTAAATTTTAGAAGGCTCTTTAATATATTATAATGAAGGAAAAACTCATACTAAGTTACTATATATAATAAAAATATAGATAATAAATTTCCATTGACATTAAATGAAAAATTTTTCGATATTGAACAAAATGTAAGAAATAATAAAAATTCCAATATTATTACGAAATTATTATGTATAAAAAAGAAATTTAAAAAAACTTTAATTTTCTATTATATTTTTCTACAACTTTCTATTACACTTATTCCAACATTCTTGGAATTAAGAATAGCAACGCGTATTGATTTTTAAATAATCTTCCATTTTATATAATAATCTTACATAAAATTATCTTACATAAAATGTAATAATTTTACATAAAATCTTCCATTGTTAACATAAAATATTCTACTTAATATAAATATTAATTAATCTAACAAATTGCATTTAATAATTAAATTATATTTAATATGACAAATAACTGGATTATCAGAAACAATATCTTTAATATGATGAAAACTTATGTCCTATAATTTTGTCTAAAGTATTTTGATAGATAAATTTTTTACGTAAGGAATTTTTGAATATAAAAATTTTAATTTCATTAATAAATAAAAATAACATAGAAATATATTTTTTGTCAAGTATTGATTATAAAATTTCAATTTTTTAAATCATGTTTTTTTTGCTCAAATCGGAATACTCAGATCAATTAAAAAAATCTTTAGATAACTTATTATGAAATGAAATAAAGTAACTTCAAATAATAATTCATGTTTAATGTATTACTCTAACACGCAATTACTAGTTTAATTCTCTAACAAGTTATTTGCCGGGCTTCATTGAAATTTGATATTTAAAAGTATTTGAGATTTATGATATTTCAGCATTTGTGTAATAGAATCGAAACAGATACTGATTTGCTTTGTTGACAACAGGCGAGTGCATTATTCTAAAGGATAAATATACGAATCAATTCACGGAATTGTGTACAGTTAGTCACTTAGGTCAAATACATAAAAAGACTCACGCTTATTGCTTCGGCAGTTCCAACAGTGACTTTCGCTCGTGAACACGTGTTGCAATAGTTCCGCGTTACGAGAATTTATTTTTCAAGTCCAAATATTTCTTTCAACTCTTTTCTTTTCTTCTTACTTGTTTTTTCATTTTTCTTTCCTTCTGCTATTCCTTTCTTTCCGTTTTGTTTCGTCAATTAAATCTTTATATATTTATTTGTTTTCTTTCCATCCTCGCGTTACTTTATAAGTGTATCGTGTAATCGAGTACACGTTTATTTTCTAAAGAAGTGAAATTCGTCATGATTTGATGAAACCATTTGTTCGGAACAAAAAATATTTCGTGCAATTCAAACATATTTTATGGTAAGACCATTTTCATTATTTCTATTAGTTTTTAATTAGATATAGTAAGCATGCAGTAAGAAAAATTGTACTTAGAAAAGTAAAAGCAAAATAATACAATCAAGTTTATTTTGTATTTGAATTTATTTCTTACTTTTCCTAAAAATTTTCGTGAGATCGTAAATAACAAAAATATTTAAATGTTACCATCTAAATGCAACATTCCATATATTATATTGTAATATTTTAATTTAATTATAGTTTATAATATGTATGTAAATATACAGTTTGATTCTTCTGCTTGTTTTACTTTCTAAAATTATTTTTTTTTTTTGGTATTTTTATTTAATATATTTAATTTAACATAATTTTTTCAGAATGTCGCAAATTCTTATTCAAGATCTAGATCGAAGTTGTGGTAAGAATTTGTGGTAAATGGCTTTCGTAATGTAAATTTGTTCAAGTAAATTTACTTTTACACCAGTTAAGGCTTCATGAAACTTTTCTTACCCTGCTATGGTAAGTCATTTTTTTCATTATTTTCATTTAACTTTAATTGTATGGTGCAAACAATTAGTAGTATTAGTAGTATAAAAGAAAAATAGTATTTACGGAACTGAAAAATAAGATAGATAATATATTGATTGGTATTATTAACAACTTAAATAAGAATAACAAATTTATTACATTCCTTAAATTATTTGAGTCATTTTTTAATGAAAATTATGTTTTCATTTATGGTATTTTTTTCACATATACTGTCACAGAATCAATGATTCCATGAATATATCTTACTGTATTTTAAGTGTAAATTCAGAAAGAATAAAAGAATGAATTTAGAATTTTTTGTTCAGTATTTACAATTTTGTAAGTAGATATCTAGTGAAATATCGAAACAAATAGAAAATAGAATAATTACATGAATAGAATCTTCCAATATTAAATTGATTGTATACTTACGAATTGATTGTATACTTATTCCACGAAATATCACAAGAAATTTAATTTGAATTTATTTTGACAGAAGAATTGTATGATTTTTTATAATCTAATATTTCGTGATATTTCATTACACGTATGTAAATATACAAAAGAGGAGATTTTTGTTCTTTCTTTTTCCATATTTGAAAGATTCCCAAATCGGAAATTCAAAAAATAATGAAATTTTAGAGATACGGATAGTGTACAGGATATCAAGGAAAAAGATGACCGAGAAAGTTTCACTTTTCTGAGATGTACACATTTATATCTCCTTCAAATTTTTATTTCTGGGATACTTAAAAGTTTTATTTATGATAATATCATTAGATTGGTAATACTCAAAAATCGAAATATAAAGCAATTTGAAAGAACAAGAAATTTTTGAATATTTTCAATAATTTTTGAAAACGTATTGTATTGAACTATCATTTATTATGAAAGAGCTTAAGAAGTACAAAAAACATTTTTTATACTTTTTGTACTTTTATTTCATTTCTAATGTTTAAATCTTTTAGTTGATCTAATTTCTGAATTCTATTAAATATGAAATGTATTATATTTTTAATGATAATAAATTTCAAATAAATATCTTTTTTTGGCTTGGTTAATTGATACACAGGTTTATCTGGCAACAACAGGTTTTATCTTTTCATAATCAATAATTTTACAAATCAAACAGTATTAATATTAGTCAAACAGTATTAATATTATAAATTCAATAATTTTTAAAGTCAAACAGTCTGTAAAAGTGTTTACAATATGTCTGTATGTGATTGTTTTTATATATATCAGGAATACGAGAAAATGTTTCAGATTATGAAATATTGATGGTTTGACCTATCCTATATTTAATCTTGCGACAACATTGAAAAATTCTGTGACCGTCACATTTTGATCCCTTTTGAATCCCCACAAATTGAATTCCTTATTTTTTATATAAAATAAAGAATATTTTTATTACATATTCTTGTAATTAATATTGAGACATATTCAAAGCATTATCTACACATATATTTCTCGTAAAACTGTTGAGTTATTAAATTTCAAATTTACATGCCATCATTACGCATCGCGACCTTAATGACGTTTTAGACATTATGGAAGAAGAAATAATTGTTCCAACAAAATGATGCACTTCTATATTATCTGCCAGTTGCAAAAAAAAAAATAATTAAACAAAAATCTTTAGTAAGTAGTTTAGATGCCTATATGAATGCGATTCCTTTCTATAGGAAATATTATATTCTTGTCTAAAATAAATAATTTACTGCACTTTAGTTAAAACAATAATAAAATTACATCAACGATTACCTGAAATGCCAATATGTAAAATGTTAAAAAAAAGAGGGTGAAAAAGCAATTCCAACACAAACTACAGAGATATACTTTTAGCAACAGTGGACATATTAAAAGACCTTAGATTGGATTATTTTGAAGCACATTCTCATGTGCATACGACGGCACATAAATAGTATATTAAATAGTATATTATATTTAATAGTATATTACAATTGCTCAGAAGATACGAATATTTTTATTAAAATTTATTAAAATCCATAGTTTATGTAAATCTGTTTACTTTAATTATTACCATTTAAATTATAATGATTTATACGTAGAATATATAGTATGTATATATTTGGTAATTATTTGTATTAGCGATTCCTTAACGACTTTGATAGTAGCGATTAGTCTTCGAGTTATGTACAGACTATTTTTTAAACTAATTTTATGTTTGAGTTAGTTTTCTGTTAAATTAGAGTTAAGTTAGATCTAATATAAATTGGATTAGATCTAATATAAAGAAACATGATATTAAACTCTATTTGGAATTATTACTAATGGAAATCGAAAAAATGTTTACCATTATATCAACCTTGTGTGGGCCGAATATTTTTCTGAAAAATTATAAAAAAATTTATGTAACGCAAAATCAACAATTATAAACCTATATATTTATTTATATTTATATTTATATTTATTTATATTTACATTTACATTTACATTTACATTTACATTTATATTGTAATAATACGATATTGCCAGTTGGGGATATATTTAGCTTATTCATCTATTCTCAATTTAAAAAATCTTTGATGAGACTCAAATGTTACTTATCGAATATATGATTAAAAATCATTGAAAACAATGAAGCTTGATCGTTAAAAATCGAAAACCATATTTTTATGAATATTATATATTGTATATTATAAATATTATATATTACAAATATTATATATTATATATTATTAAAATGGATACGTATAAACAGAATAGTGAGCTTGAGAACATATTTCAAAGCCATGCATCAAAAGCGATAAGAAATTGCTAATAATTATCCGACTTGCAAAAAGTGTATGTAGCTATAAAAATAAAAATATTTAGGGTGAACATATCTTTTGTGATTTCAAGATTATCTTTTTTTTAATGAAATTATATATTTTTATTAAAATAGTCCGTTTCATAAATTCATCGATCTTAAAATGATATTTAAAGATCATTTACTGCCGTTCAAAATTTAACCTTGTTTCCACGATTTCGTTCTTAGTAAAGTATCTTGTCATAACATTGTCCAAATGTGCCTCAAAGTGATATTAATGACGTGAAATATTCTTGTCTTTTTTTACGACTAGAAAAAATGTGTTTATATAAAATATTAAGTTTCAGTGTTTATATAAAATATTATATATAAAATATTCAGTATTGTCGTGATTAACGCATTCTTTACTTTGATATCAATTCAATTTATGATATCTCGTTAAATATCTTCTCTTATCTTTGTTATCTTCTCATCAAAGTTTCGAATTTCATACTTGTAGAATTTTCCTTTCGAGTATCTTTTCATAAAAAATTAAATATATCGGAAAGAATTTACTATTACTGTCTAAAAAAATTAAATATATCGGAAAGAATTTACTATTTACAAAAATTAAATATATCGGAAAGAATTTACTATTTCTGATAATATAAAAAATCGTATAAGGGATGCCTTGAAAAGAAAGAATTTATATATGTGTGGGGAAATGAGTGAGTCGGTAGTGTGAGTAGTGAGTGAGCGCGACAATGCGCGGTGAGTCGATAGTTGGAATAGATTGGGAGCAGAACGAAGGGAGAAGTTAGTCAGTGTTTGGCTTCCAAAAAAAGAACTGTTCGAATTATGTATCTAATTTATATTATCTTTTTTTTTTACGTGGAGGAAATCTTCATAAGACACCTGAGTCTTTTAAAGGAAGACCTAGGTAGTGTCGGATTTTTACTGACTAAAACCTCCACTTTTCTATACTTTCTTATCTTTTTTTTTTTCGCCCGAACAGGGGCTCGAAACCCTGGACCCTCAGATTAAGAGTCTGATGTTCTATCGACTGAGCTACCCCACCTCTTAATCTATATTATCTAGGCTTTTTATTAACTGTGTTTTTTATTAATTACACCATCGGAATTCCTTAAGACCGAGGCATCCTTTCGGAAGGCTCGAGTAGGAGAAGGAATCCCACAATTGGGAGCTCAGCCGGGATACAATCGAACGGATGCAATATAAAGTCGACTAACGGTGTTGTGCGAGGAGAGTTGACCGCGTGCGAACACTTGATTAATTTAACCCCTTCGCTTACAATGACGCCTCAGAGGCGTCGCAAAGTTATAGGACCAAACATGAATAAGACGTCTCAGAGGCGTCGCAAGGTCATCGGACCAAACACGAATATGACGCCTCAGAGTCGTCGTAAGTCTATCGAGCAAAACACGAATAAAACGCCTCAGTGTCGTCGTAAGTCTATCGGGCAAAACATAAACAAAAGAAACTTGGTGGGGCGGCCGTCCCAAATATGAATATAATAGGTCACAGAGACATTCCAGAGGCGCGACGTTCAGTTACTTCTCATTCGCATTCAACGTTACATCGTATGTAAGAAGTATTATAAAATCACCCATTGTAATGTCTTCAAAAAGAAAAATTAAAATTGAGAACAGTGATGACATTGCTACCAGTAGTAGTGACAGTGGTAGTGACATTGTACGTTTCGTACGAAAAGCTACTAAGCAACTGGTGATTAGCGAAGAATCCGATAATGAAGATTATTATCAACCACCTGAGTTGTGGGCCTGGAAAAAAAACGAGAACCAACGAAAAATATGGCAATATATGGAAATTCCCGGAATAAAAGAGGCAACATTAGATCAGTTGAGTACAAGCAAAAAAGAAATGGGCCTTTTTAATATAATGTTTAATAGTATATTTTGAGAAAATCTTCTGACGGAGACAAATCTATACGCGAAACAAGTAATAAACAATGAAAATAAAAGAAGAAAAATTGATGAAGCTTGGTTTCCTGTTGACTGTGATGAACTAAAAATATATATTGCCCTATGTATGATTGCGGCTGAAGTGAAGAAACCTGCAATTCAAATGTATTGGTCTAAGAGGGCCGTTATTGGAACTCCAATATTTAGAGAAACGATGCCGTACAAAAGATTTTTACAAATAAGTAGATTTTTGCATTTTGCAAATAATAAGGTGGCCAGTAGAAGTGATAAATTAAGCAAAATAAAACCCGTAATAAATTATTTTAACCAACAATTCCAAGAAATATATACTATGCAAGAGGACATTGCAATTAACGAATCATTAATAAAATTTAAAGGACGCTTATCCTATAAACAATACAATCCGTCAAAAAGAGCGAGATTTGGTATAAAAGTTTATAAATTATGTGAGTCCAGTTCAGGTTACTGCTATAGTTTCAAAATATACACTGGCCGTGACAAAATACATACTACAGAAAATGCATCTGAAACTGTGGTCAAAGAACTATCAAAGCCAATTTTACACAAAGGACACACATTATATTTGGACAATTGGTATTCTTCACCAAATCTTTTTATAACTCTGCTCAACAGTAAAACGAATGTCATTGGAACAGTGCGCGCAAACAGAAAAAATATGCCAAAAGATTTCTTGGAAACAAAATTTAAAAAAGAGGAATATGAAATGAGAAGCTGCAATGGATTACTGGCAATAAAATGGAAAGATAAACGAGACGTTTTTATTCTATCTACAAAACATACAACAGTAGCAATGACTGAGCAAATCAAAAAGCAACACAATCCTACTTGGAAACCAAAGTGTATCGTCGAATACAACAAAGGGATGATAGGAGTTGATCGACAAGATCAAATGTTAGCGTGCTTCCCTCTGATGAGAAAGTGTATGAAGGGGTATCGCAAAATTTTCTTTTACCTGTTTGACATGGCTATATTTAACTCTTTCATTTTGCATAACAAGATAAATATTGAAAAAAGACAGGGATATGCAGAATATAAGGTTAAAATAGCTGAATTATTATTGGAAAATACACCAATACCGAACTACAACCGTAAAGGACAGTTGTCAAATGGAAATTCACCACTAAGATTGCAGGCTCAACGGTGGAGTCATTTTCCCAAACATATAGATGCAACGCCGTCGAACCAACACCCAAAACGAAGATGTGTAGTTTGCACAAAGCATACAAAAACGCAGTGAGACAACGTGGGAATGCAAAAAGTGTAAAATTGCATTACATGTACCAACATGTTTTGAGAAATATCATACTATCAAAGATTACTAAATTTTTGTATTAAAATAAAAATGTTATTATTAATGGATTATTGAATTTGCAACAATAAATCTTCGTTTTGCTTAATAATCAACTAACCGTAATTATTTATCAAACATCTTGCAAAGTTAATTGTACCGCGCACGTGTATATACAAATCATAGGAAGTTTGCGATTTGTACAATTTCGAACGCCGAGCCAAGCTGTTTATGTTGCCGCACAGTTGGAAATTAAATCGTAAGGGAAGGGGTTAAAAGTAAGGTTTGAAGAGGTAGTGAAACAGTGGGAGTGACTGAAAAAACTGAGACGATGGTTCAAAACGACGTGCGAAGCAAGTCAAGAAAGTCAAGGAAGTGAACGAGAGGAGTTGAACGAAACGATCGTCGAAAATACGTCTTAAGGAAGACAACGGTCGGAACAGGATGGTAAAGGGAAAGCTAAGACAGTCGAAAAAGTCGAAGTTGAAGGTACACACATGAACAGATTGACGCCATGAAGTTAACAGAATTGAAGAAACCGGCGAAGAAGTTAAGGTTACCCAGCGTAGGTAACAAGCAAACACTACGAAATCGCTTAAAGGAAGATGAAGAAAACGAATATAGTGAAGAAGAAGAAGAAGAAGAAGAAGAAGAAGAAGAAGAAGAATCTGAGCAGGAGGAGATTAACGAACTACAGACGAAAAAGCGGTAGAAGAGGGACAGTCAATGCGATCGCATAAGTTGCGTCGTTTTCTAAAAAAAATGTCGAAGATAGCCTAGCCCATTTCAGCGGAGACGACAAACTACCAATAAATCGTTGGATCCACGACTTTGAAGATACCAATGCATCGTTCGAGTGGAACAAGTTGCAGAAGTTTATCTATGAGAAACGTATGCTAACGGGACCTGCGAGACGAATTTATTACCTTCGAGAGCTTAAGTCATGGGATAGTCTGAAGCGTAGGTTAATTAAGGAATTCAAAACGAGATAAATCCAGCGACGATTCACTCGCAGTTATCTAAGTACAGGCAACAACGAACGAAAGCAGCCGTAAATATATTTGTAATAATAAATATATTTGTATAATAAATAGTATGCAAGAAATTGCGAATCAAGGTAATATCGACGAAGTGGCTCTTGTTCAGTAACTCTTGTTTAGCGAATGGTTTAAAAGACGACCATCGCGACAAAGTAGTATCGTATGGTTCACGAACGCTCTCAGAATTAAAAAAGAATACTTGATAAAATAAAAGAAGGTACCTACGTAGTAGAAGAGATGATCAGAGGAAAGTATCGTCACCATTACGTCTCCAACGGTGAAAAAAAGTCATAGCTACGGGGGTGGTTCAAGCGAGCACGATTGATCGAATGTGTTTAGATAAAGACAAGGATTTAAAGTGTTTTAGATGCAATCGTTTCGGGAATATAACGCCTTATTGTAATAAGTCGAATCTGTCACGTAAAGGTATCGAATGTCAATTCTATTCATACTTCTACCGATAAAGTCACGCTTGAGATTTATCGACGTATGCGTTATTGGATGCGGGTAATGAAGTAAGCGTAATGAACACAAGCGCACGATCAGATAGGAAGACTGGCATTGTACGAGACCGCCCGACGATTTACAGGGTTTGGCAACGCGATAACAAAGTCGAAAGAAAATTTCTAGCGAAGATCGGTATTGGAAGCGATGAGTACAGGACGGATGTGTTTGTAGTAGATCGCTCGGATATGAGAGACGGGGTTCTCATAAGGAATTGTTATAATGTTTAGTCATTATGATATGTAATGTCACTCGGATCAATGGTGGAAAGGTAAGAGATAAAGCGAGCGGGGGAAGGATCGAGTAACGCGGCAGAGAAAGAGTCGACAAAGGCGAGCAGCGACGGCGATCGCTGCAAAGGCGACGTATTAATACAAGCGACGAAAACGTGAAGAAGGAATTCCACGATGTTAGCCAAATGATGAAAATAGACTGTGTAGAAACGAACCAAATCGACTTAAGCAACCGTACAAAACGCGTGTGGAAAAATTAACACATGGTTACGAACCCAACGCTAAGCAGACGCACAGAGACTAGGATAACGTTGGACGATATCCTGGTTTGCTCCAAACTAAGACGAAAAGAGAAAAACACAACAACGCAGCAGCTAGATGAGTCGCTGGAAGAAAGAATAATTCGACCAAGCATCAGCGAGTATAAAATAATCCAGTAGTCATACCAAAGAAAGTATCTTGTATAGATTACCGCAAATTAAACGCTAAGATAATAAGAAACCGATTTCGGATGTCGATAATCGAGGATTGCATCGATGCCTTAACAGGAGCAAAAGTATTTTCGGTAATTGATCTTGAAAACGGATTCTCTCATGTCAAAATGGTAGACGGTAGTCAGAAGTTCACGTCGTTACTCCAGACGGGCAATTTGAATTTCTTAAAACATCTTTCGGATTGTGCAGTTTTCTACTGTTTATAGATGAGATCTTTGGCGATTTAGTGAGGAGAAAGATAGTGTTAACTTACATGGGTGGACCTTATTGTCCTAGGTATCGATATCTTTATTATTTTAAATATTATATCTAGATGCTATAAAAAGAGTTAATATTTAAAAATTTTCAATTTCATTAATATTTTCAATATTATGCTCTAATATAAGCTATTTAAGTATTTAGTATATAAAAAAAATTAATATTAAATATGTATACATTAATATCAACATACATTAATTATTGAATATAGTGATATATTAATTATTATTATAAATTTTTTATTTACTATTATCAGTAATAATATTAAGTTAGAAAATATAATTTCGTTAAATATTTTTTCATACAAAATTTCATATTCATTTAACAGATTAAAATAATTATATATATTAATGTATTTAAATATATTAATTATATCAATGTAGTTCTTTAAAAAGACTAAAATAACTTTAAAATTGAACTTAATAAAAATTAAATTTATTAAATACCTTGAAATAAATATTTTTATAAGAAAATATTTATATATCTTAAACAAATTGTGATGAATTAACAAAAATTTAAAATTAACTCACTATGCATAAGGATGCACGTAGGAAATTAGGGGAAACTTTGAAGATCGCAGCTCGAAACGGATTAATTATTAATTGAAAGAAATGTAGATTTCTCCAAGAAAGTATTGAATTTTTAGGACACGTGATACAGAATGGGAATATTTACTCATCGCCAACCAAGCAGTACAGGGATTTTCGGAACCAAGAAGTAAAAAGCGTGTACAGAGTTTTTTTGGCCTGAGAGGGTATTTCCTAATTAAGTTCATCGAAAGATACGCTAAGATAGCTAGACTTTTATCAGACATGCTAAAAATCGAATAAAGCTTTCGTTTTTGTTACGGCCGAAAGAGGATCGTTCTCAGAGTTAAAACATCTTTTATCTAAAGAACTAATTGCACACTGGTAAAGTGTAAAAGGATTAGACGCCGTGATAATTGTCACGCAGTGTAGTGTATTACATGAGTCGGAAAACGTCAAAAGCCGAGTGAAAATATCATTCGTACGAGTTAGAGAGAAATAATTAAAGCGATTCCAAAGTTTAGAGTATTTGCTAGATATTAAGTTTAAATTAGTTACAGACTGTCAAGCATTTCAAAAGACGCTTAAAAAGAAAGATTTATCACCAAAGGTGGCATGATGGGCACTGTCCTTAGAGGAGTTTGATTACGAAGTCGAGCACCGCGCGGGAGAAATGTTAAAGCTTTCCTGTTATGTACGTCGAGGATACGTTGTTACAGACTATTAGGAAAAAACAGGAGGAGAAGGAAGGACTGCGCGTCATACGTCGGGTGCCCTACGAACCCTAAAAAAAAAACCCTACGACGATCATCTCAGAAAATAATATTTTAATGAAGAGAGTAAATGATAAGAATGTAATAGTTTTACCTATAGGCCTGCTAATATAATCAAGAGGATTCGTGAGAATGAGCATTTTTCGGTGCGTAAAGTACCTGAAAGAGCAAAAGAGGAATTCTATATACCAAACCAAAATGAAAAGGCAGAAAAGGTTATCAGTTGTATACTGTGCATTCTACTGCGGAGCATAAACAGGGGAAGAGGTCAGTTACAACCGAAATTGCTGGTATGGCCGAGTGTGGAGAGCGAAATGAGTGAGTTCGGTAGTGTGAGTGCGTACGGTGGTATGAGTGAGCGCGACAATGCGAGTCGGTATGGTAGGGAGCGGAACGAAGGAAGAAATTAAGCGTCCGACTTCCAAAGAAAAAAATGTTAGAATTACTAATATCTAATTTATGTTATCTATATATTACATATCTAACCTATAAACACTGTTTTTTGTTAATTGCACCATTGGAATCCCTTAAGTTCGAGGCATCCTTTCGGAAGGCTCGAGTAGGAAAATGAATCCTCCACATATATTATATTTATATAAATTTTTCTCTTTCTTCAAAATGGCAGAGTACGATAAAATTTAACCATTTATTTTCTTGATACTATATATTATACTATAATTCTGTTTGATGTTAGAATTCATTTTAAGTGATTCTAAAATAACCACTGAAGGATTTAATTTTTATTTCTGATGTTACATTATAATTCGCAGACTGCAAAAGATGAAGAGAATGTTTCGAAAAAAAAGTTACTTCGTTTAATTAAAACTATCATATGATGAAAGATTTATAAATTGCTTATAAACTGGGAAAAAAGTTACAAACAAAAACATTAATAATTTTTTTAATATTAGAATTTATTTTCTCATTAATTCAAATACTGACTGCTTGAAACTGTGAAACAGCATGATGCTTTTCTTTAAATACAAATATAAGCTTTTATTGTTTAATTTTATTTCTCGATAATCGAAGAACTTCATATCAAATGAAATTGAAGAAAAAGAGGAAAACTATTGAATATAACTTATTTTTACTAGAATTAAGATTATGAATTCTAATAGAAATTCTAATAGGAAAGATCCTTTTATTTTCTTATGAAGTAGGTAAGATAATGTAGAAGATTAATAAGTAATTCAAATACAGATTTAGGAGGTTTAATACATATCTAATACCCATGTAATATGGATATCATGAATCATTCTTCATGATGACGGAACTCTTTAAGAAAATATGAAAGTTTAATAGAAATAAAATATACGCACATCATATGATAACATGATTGTCGGATATGGAATAACAAAATGAATATATGAAATCTTGTATATAAAAAAGTTAAGTCTACTAGATTTTCAAATTTACTTAGTTTTTCAATATATTCATTTCTACACCACATCTGATAGAGAAACTATTGCTTAATGCATAGAAAATATGATTTCATTTAAAAAATTACAGGTGATCTTGAAATCTCCCAACTTTTCTCCAGTTACAAAAAAAAATTATTACTACTACATTATAATCTTTTCGACATTGAACAATTTTTGTTCATAAAATTTTTTTGTATCTCCAAAAACAACAGAGATAATGCTAGTGCTTATTGGACTACTCTGTATAATTAAGGCATCTGAGATCGGTAGATTTTGGAAAAACTATTTCTAGTAGTATTGGTAGTAGTGTGGCTCGATGGATCACACATCATGGAGACGCTTAATGTTCAGCCGAATAGCGATCGCGTTAATGATTACGGTAATATAATAGTTTACCATAATATTCCACTGTAATTTTGCAACGTAATGTAACGTCTCAACGATGTAATAATAATACTGTATCCTCTGCAATAATAATCTCTGCAATGATGAACAAGTTTTATACAAGTTGCCTATACGAGTTCCAGCCAATTATTATAAAATACGGACTGATTGTTTACCCTAACATAGTTCATTTAAAACGATGCTAACTTTCTAGAGGATATTAAGCATAACAGTAACATAAATCCGTGAGTTAGTAGCCGGGAATAACAAGTGATCGCGACACAATATTGGAACTTCTTACCAGCACAAAAAAGAAGATGAGTTATTATCCTTAGTCATATCTAAAATAAGACAATAAATTTCTTCATACTGATAAGAAACCTAAATCGTTCTTAATTTAGAAGGTTCTAGACAAAATTACGTGTATCTGCATAGTTTGAGTACATTGCGATTACTTCGCAAAGAATTAAAAATGGCCCGAACAAGTACCATTTATACTCCTGTT
This sequence comes from Tetragonula carbonaria, assembly GCA_032399595.1. Lineage (NCBI taxonomy): Eukaryota > Metazoa > Arthropoda > Insecta > Hymenoptera > Apidae > Tetragonula > Tetragonula carbonaria. Next base: position 370,175 of record JAUCRC010000019.1, on the reverse strand, counting down.
GAAATAATATGATTTAAAAAAAAAATATTATAACATATATATGTGTGTCTTGTCAACTAAGGAAATTATTTTTTTATCGCATAGTCAATTGACGCACTGTATACGTCATATACGCAAAATAACAATATTTTCTCAATATTTCACAAAAAATAAATAAATAAATAAATACCGTCAACAAGAATGATGATATTTATTGTAAAATTACGACAACTATAACTTTACAGTCGTAAATGTAAACGAAATTTAAAGTTTTGCGATATTCTAAAATATTTGCTTAATCATGAGGACCATACTCTATTAGCATATTATGTGTTTCTCTTTTTTTTCTAAACAACAATACAGTGTATTCCATCTATTACTTTATGCATCGTTATTTCTATATGTTAATGATGTGTCATTAACACATAGAATGGTCATGTTTATGATGTGTCTGTATGTAAAGTTACTTTCACTGATAGAATGACTATTTCAATTACAGTTTAAGAACGATGTTCTAACGCAACATCTGCATCATGAACCAAGATTAATTAACTTATTGGTTTCAATTAATATTGAAGATGTCGCGTTAAAGACATTAAATGATGCAATTGGTGCATCATCGATCTCGAATGTGTTAAATCGTTCAATTTAATGTTGTTAGGGTATATAAAAGTATTTAGTAACAAATATTATTTAACAGTAATAATATTTATATCATAAATTCCATAAAAATACGTTTTCAGTAACAGTGTACTGTAATTTAACGATGTAGGTCAACA